>OX402534.1:11464936-11964655 GCA_948098885.1 Drepanosiphum platanoidis | reverse complement strand
GGAGCATGTATTCCGACGGACGGCTGCGACCAACCCGTCGCGGCGGAAGTCACGGTCGGGCCGGTGACCGGAAACCAGGTGCCGGTGGTGGGCCACGAAGACGCCGTTGTCGTGTTCGGCCAGGACCAACGGGCGACGCGGGCGCCCGTCACGCGGAACCGGACGAATGCCCGGCCGGGACGCCGGACTCCTGCGCCGTCGCTGACCATAGCGTGTACGCGGCGTACGGTCTGCTCTGCCCGTGTTCTGCCGGATCCGATCTTTCTGGGCGCGTATATCATGAAGGTGACCCGTTTGTTGTTGACTTCCATGCTGAACGACGAAAACGAAACGTACGATATAAAGACGATAAATAGTTAGATGGTAAATATATTTTTACTGACCTTGTTATGATTAATAACAGAAAAGCGAAAAATAACAGCGAAAAAATGACTGCTTGCGATAGAGAAATGCCGAAACGAAGACTCGATGGTACTTGTATCAACTGTTCTCGTAGAATGATGACTTTTCGATTTCGTTCGCAATCTATAAACGAAACCTTCGCGTTCCCGTAGTTACCGCAAAAGTCAATCGGCTCGTATTTAATAATAATGTAAATTATTTTGAAAAAAAAACGTATCGTCCGTGTGTTGTAGATAATTTCACACGATTCAGCGTCGTAATTCGATCTGGTTCTTAATCTAAAACTGTAGGGGGTAGCCTAACCACTAAAATAATTCACGAATATAGAATAATGGCCCACCGAAATATCCCGATAGACATTTATCCGTTGATATTTGGTTTTTTTTGTTGTTTAAGTATACCGTTTACCGTCACATTTCATAAATGTATAGATTGATTTGTATTTTCCCCTCTTAACCAACTCAAAATGATACATTTTGGATTTTTCATCTTTATACAATTGCATGGCTATATCGTTCTTTGGTACAAGTCGTTCTAGAAATGTCCAAAGTAGCGCAAATGCAAATCGAATAATCACTGTTCCTTTTATACAATCATAGCAAACGCGTAAGGTTGATGACTGCAATGGCCAGTAGTAGTATCTCTTTCAATAATATCGTGGTATGGCGGACGACGGCTGTTATCGTCGGAAAAGTTATTTTATTCACATCAATTGTTTACGACGACCGTGCGCGCGCGCGTACTCTCTCCCGTAACGAAGACTTTTCGCGACGGTCCGATGCGTTTTCGAGTCCGCCTTAGCTATAGCTGTTGTAATCGACGGGTCGGTTTCGGTGTCTTCTGGTCCTTACGATTTCACCACGATAGGCCCCCCCGCTTATCTCGTCATCGAGGTTTAACGGTTTCCGCGATTATCGATACGCGAAATCCTTTTTAACGTACACACGCGAGCGCGTATTACGTAGGAATAAGTATGGACGTTATGGCGACGGCGTAATAGCCAAAACGTCGTCGTTATAAAAAACCACGCGAGTTCTCGATGATCTTCACGAATATCTAACATTATGCCGGTTTTTTCGCCGACCTTATTCACGTGAGCGTTGCCCGCTTATGGCGACTGTGTTCGCGTCGAGCCGAATCCGCTGTGTATTATTGTTATTATTATTTTAAATAACTATTCGTTACGTTAACACTCGGGGCATCTAGTAATACTATAATTCAAATCAATCGCATTCTAATATTATCAATTCTTTATTGTCGGCGTGGGTGTGACCTGCGGGCTACCGTATGGACATGTTTAATCATACATAATATTATTGTATTGTCGTATGGCCGCGTCTCGCGTGCCGAGATTCCCGGTCGTTTGCACGCGGAACACGTGGGGGCCGAGAGTCATCACGTCAACCGCGCGTACGCATATTATATACAATGCGCGACGCGTTGCCGAGTGTGCGGATTTTTATTGCTTTTCTTCGTGTCGACGCTTATATAACTAGCTAAATTCACAAAACGCGCACAACGAGCGCCTGATTTAAAATTTAATACTTTTTCATGCCAACAACGGTTCCCCGACGGTATAATGACCCGCACGACGCGCGCCGATCGATCTTTTTACACGCGAAACGCGTACACCTTTATGTAGTAATAGCCGAATTTTATACCGGCTTTGGTCCAACTCAACTTTACTGAAGCTAACTCTAACTAAAATAGAACTAACATGGAACTAAAATTAAAACCGTTTTGAAAAAATAAAACCGCGCGCAAATCGGTCCGTCTTTTTCCCCCTCGCAAACGAAGAATGCAAATATTCGCTTATAAAATATAATATAGTAGTCGTATAGATTTATCAACGCTCTCTTTCGCGATGTCGGAGCAAATATTTCGCGTGCTATTACGCGACTCGCATTTTTATGCCCTCCGACTGTCTTCTCCGGCGATCCTGCGCAGGGTTTCCCGCGGAGAAGTCGCCGATCGTAAAGTTTATTTTTACGAGGTCGCCGACAGTAAGATTTCGCTTCTTTTTTTTTTCGTAATATTAGGTATTTATAATTTTCTAACGGCTCGGACGACGACGACGACGACGACGTCGCCGCCGTGCGATCCGTTCGCACGAAACGTGTGTCGCACGCGGCGCGCGTTATCAATCTCGGTTTTCATAATGTCTTGCCGCGAACGATCGGCCGCACGTCGCGTAAAAAAATCACACGGCGAAATCCGAAACTGCCGCACGAGGCGGTAAAGCGTAACGCGTTTTCCGTACGGATACACACGGGCGTATATGGAGGAATGGGAGCGCGCGAGGCTGCTCGATATTCTATACAGTCGTCGGTACACCGGCTGCACGCACGCACGCCTATAACTGGGCACGTATTAATGTTGTAGTGCAAATATTACGTCATTAAATTATCAAATCTCTGTGTTCGACACGCGCGCCGCCGCGTACTCCTCTGCGTGTAAAGCGAAACAAAACGAAAGAAACCTATTTCTCGGGGGCGTAGGCGCTTAGCTCCTCGGTGGTTTTTCGAAAATCATAAATGGTCGATTTTTTTATTTAACTCACGACGACGGGGTGTTACTCTCGATTTACACGCGTGCTGACGCGTGGAATAAAATGTGAATGTTGGACTCGTCGGTTAACGGACTTTTTGTGATTGGACGAACAATTTTTTTACCACGCGCGTTTTAATTAATGAAAAAATTGTCCGTCTCGAGAGCAGACGTTGTGAATTGAGTTTGGGAGAACAATCGGAAGTGTTACCCCTCGAATGAGACAAACGGCTTGAAAGTTGAATGCGTCTCAGAGTTTACTCGGCGGAATGTTGAAAAATCGACGAGAAATCGAAAACGTATCGCTGGCAAATGAGAGTTTAGTCTGAAGTACAGATATAAATAAATAACGATGAATAACATTTATAACCAGTAAGTAGCCAAATTTCAATTTTTTATTACAGTATAATATGTCTCTTGTGTATATTGTACATGCATATATATATATTTTAATTCCCGGGCCTTTCGCCAGACTACAGTAGTTTAATGTATTGGTGCAGTGACATTGCATAGTGAAAAAATTCACACTGTACAGTACATATACGCGTATACCGTGGTCATACTAATCTAAAAAAAATTGTAATAAAATTAAGAACAATGTGTCTATGCCACGAACGTTTGTGGGTTTTATCTCGAACAGTCTGAAACAAATATATATATTACAGTCGAGTCAATTTTACGGTTGAAAATTTGTCCGTAAAAGTCGTAAAATTCGCGTAGTGTAAAAATAATATCTGTAACTCGCCAACACTCGTATAGTTATCATAATTAACCGTGCGATAGTAACGGTATTCGCGCTGCAGCCAATGCAAAACCTATGTATGGTTTTTTAAACAATTATCGGTCGTTAAAAAGACTGCGCGTACACGTATTATTATTACATCGCCGACGAGCGAATTATAATTTTCCATTTCCAACGCTATCTCTGTAGATCGTCGATATAGTCGTTTTACATAAGTCGAGTATCGTTGTTATTGCAAAACGTAACTTATCCGATTTACACGCTTCGACGAAAAGACGGGCGATACTGCGGTTTGCTGGTCTCGTCTCGATACTTGTCACACACTTGTTCAGTTTCAACGTACCTCTGTAAGTTATAATATTGGTCATGTTATGTTTGAAAGTAAAAATAATTGTTCTCTCTCTAAAATATGACCACTATTATCAGTTTTTATAATCGATTTCATTTGTGAAATTGGCGTTTCGAATCGATGTTTAATTGTTGTCGAACAAAAAAAAAAAAAAAAATAAAACCTACGCATTTAACAGATTTAAACTCGTTGTAATACAACGGCGCGCGGTACAATATTATTACGAAAACGTCTGTTTCATTTTCTGTCGCCATTACTTAATCTAATTATTGCAAAAGCATTTATTTATATATTTCAATAGCGCTTAGCCATTGGCCGGGTACGATAAATAGATTGCAGTAAAATGCTTGTCAATAGAAAAAAAAAATTTTAAAACCTTTACAATACGGATAATAATAACGGAATTAACGTTGGAGAGGAATAAAACGAGTACCTCCTGTATAATAGATTTATGACAAAAACGTAAATTGTGCAATGTGTCAATGACTAGTACATTTAATCGATGGATTACGTAAATTAATACATGTATAACGATAATAGTTACTTAGATAGTCCGCCTACGTTATTTTACACGATATTACAGTTGATCGATAGATTATTAATTAATAGTTTATACTATAATCAACGGTATTACCGATGTACGAGCACGTTGATCGATGCTTATTACCTCTGTTTCTACTCGGTGTCGGTCGGGAAACGTTTTTACGCGTGAGTCCTACGAAAATCGTTTCTATCGATGTTATATTATCGGTTATCACGTAAAGGATCGCTTTTGAACTCTGCGCGTTTAACATCTCACAAACCTCCGACGTACGTGTTATAATTGTGTTAATAATCGTTTACGTGTTGTTTCAGTGCCGCGACGTATTGGAACTGAAAGTTTTGGAACTATGTCCGGAACTCACGTTGCTCGGGGAGACGTTGGAAGAGGCCACCAGCTTGCAGGCGGAACACGAGAGAGTGTTGGAAAAAATACAGGTTCGGAGCGTTTTTTTCTTTTTTTCTTTTTCGTATTCGATTTTATTTACAGGGATTGTTTGTCGTGTTTTTTTTTTTTTTTTTATTTCGCCGCGCAACAATCGACGCGCGTTTAATTTTAGAACGATTTTTTCGATGCACGCGCGCCGCGCGTCCTATTTGTCTGTCGGTGAACGGCGCCAATTTCGTTGCGAAACCAGACTTCTTCGTTAATCGCGGCGTTATGTGTTTTTTTCGGCGTACATTATTCACAGTGTGTATAAAATTATAATTACTATATAAATATATTTATTATACGCGTATCGTTTAGGATATACAATATACATACATTTATACGTGTATATATACGTATATATAACGAATGAGTTAATTTTGTGTTCACCTTGACGCCAACAAAGACTTTCATAGATCTGATTTTCGTACATTACGCGATCGACACATCAATCGAGTCGTAATGATTACGTTATAATAATAATCCGCACGGATGCTGCGATCTAGAATTTATTCCGAGGGAGAGGCGTGATTTCTACGAACAATGCTGCACTTCCCACACCGTATCCGCGTTTCGTTCAAATCCGTTTCGTATAAGATAACGCTGCGTTTGATGAATAATTAACGACGTGCGTTTTTTTCCCGTGCGATTCTTATCGAGATCGCGGACTTTTCAAAGTCGGAACGTCGTACATCTGATGGTCGTCCCATGTTTTTAAGTATACGTTTTTTCGAGTAAAATTTCACGACGCGTCGCGGTAAAACGCGTTAAATAAATAAAAACAATCGTGTAGTGATTTTTCAAACGTTATATTCTGACATTTATTACCCACACAGTGATTGTATATTATTATCTCGCGATAATACATAATATTATATTACCTAGTGTAAGTAAAAATATTTCCTTTTGACCTTTCGATGTAGTTTATTTGTACGCGAGCAAACGTAAATCGTGCCCGACGAAAATGGCACCCGACATATTTTCGATTTGCCCGTCGTCGTAAACAAATTGCGTCCAGCGTATTTTTCTAAACACTTTATACTATACGTGTGTTTTGTCGACGGCCATCCGTTTATATACGGACGAAACATTTCGATTATTCTATCGCGTTTATCACTAATATTTTAAACACACACACATATGTAGTCTGATTTTAATATCATAACGTCGCCGCGTAACGTGAGTACTAATATAATATGTTCGGATACGTTTGACGTGCAAAAATCGCGACGCGTATAATTATACGATATAATTTATCGCGTCTATTCGCGGTAGAAAATTTCGATCGATAACTGGGTCACGACGATTGCCCCCCGCGCTCGTCGTCACGGGTACTTTGAATAAAGTACGTTCGAACACACACACACGACCGCCGCGAGTTTGTCTCGCGACCAACAAACGTACCCAAATTAGTAGCCGGTCCGCGAACGACGTGTTTTGCGAGCGAGACACTCGGGGATATACGGTTTACCCGTTGTCACGCGCGCGTCGTCGTTTCGCCGGCGCGCTATGAAAATATATTGAATAATTATATACCGTCGGGTTTCATTAAAATAATATAATAATATTATGTATATGGCGTTAATAAATAAACAAATATAAA
Source organism: Drepanosiphum platanoidis (assembly GCA_948098885.1). Taxonomy (NCBI): domain Eukaryota; kingdom Metazoa; phylum Arthropoda; class Insecta; order Hemiptera; family Aphididae; genus Drepanosiphum; species Drepanosiphum platanoidis. The sequence continues at coordinate 11,958,042 of OX402534.1, read as the reverse complement.
TGTGCGTTCATACCATTTATGGCGGTAACCGGCTACGGCATTAGCCTTGACTCGACGATATGCATATTATATTATTACACACTCGTACCTACAGCGAATACGAACGCAACGAAAAAATTAAAACGTGTTTTCGCGCGCGATCGCGTAATATAAGGTATATAATTATTACGATTAAAACGTTAATCCTCTCGTCGTCCTCACAGGAAAAGCAGAGTCCCGTCAACGAGCTGTTGAGGAAAGCCGATCATTTGATAACCACGCAAAACACGCAGCCCGAGGTGTACGCCGCCATGGCCGATTCGTTGGGGCTGGCTTGGAAAGACGTGAACGACGTGCTGCTGAAGAGGAGCTACTTGCTGTACCTGAACGTCGAGTATCACCGGTGAGTAGAGTAGTGCCGCGGGATTTCGACGGGCCGGGCGACGGCGATCGTAATTTTTGTGCTTTGTTTCGATTTTATTCTTATCCGTATCCGTTTGTCTCAGGCAAGCCGACGCGTGCATGGAACGGATCGGCACGTTGGACACGCTCTGTCACAGTTACCTGCCCACCGACGTCGAGTCGATCAAAAACCACTTGGAACACATCCAAGAGGTCCGCAAGTCTATACTCGAGGCGCTCGTGCTGGCCCTGGGCAGCGGCACGCAGCTGCTGGACGCCTTGAAGGATTTGCAGACCAAGGGAACCCTGGATTCAAGGCCGGGATACAATTACAACGCCGTCTCGTTGGGTAAGACCGCGATCATTAGAAACGATAATAATAAGTGTCTGACGCGATATTCCGTCTGGCGTTGAAATAATTTATTGCCGACCGTTTCGTTAAATGTATACTGCGAATCGCTGAAACGGCATACTTACGTAAATCCGCGACCGCATTCGACACCGTACGACGACGTGCTGAATAAACGAATGCATTCGAATTACCATGAAAGTACGCGCTTTGTCGGTTCGACTGCGGACGACTGGAAGGCGCGCGTTTCTAAATAATAATTAAAAAAAAACATCTAATCGCGCGTTGACAGATAATATAGATTCGGCCAGATTGGGAGTTGCTCGAAGTCAATAAAACTTGTTAATAATTTATCGACGACAATCGATCTCGTACTGCGTTGTTGTTAAATTTACTTTTATTTTGTAAACAATGTTATAAATTCTCAGTCGACGTATTACAGCGACGATTGATAAAAATAGCGTTAACAGTTTACGTTCAAACTGTGTACGAGAAGAGTGTATTTCAGTATTTGCCGATGAACTGTGTCAATATGTAGTGAAAAATATTCTCTCGTAACACATGTTTGCTACAGTCGAAAAGAATTATTTTCGGGTTTATTTTTAATTTAAAATACATTTTCATAAGTATAGGAGGCGTCGATCGGCTTTGCGTCTGTTGAGAAGTTTTAAAATAATCTTCTTTTGTTTGAATTTCGATCACAATATATTATACGGAGGGGAAGGAACGCGAATTACCACGAATACTTTTTTCTCCGTTGATTTTTCCAAAACATTATGTGCGTGCTGTAATCACGGTTTGAACGTAAAAAAGCTGATGTACAAGATTCGAACAAATTGGTGATTGATGTTTGAGAATTGGTCTTTTAAATTTCAAACCAGTCGTGTCGGCCTCTTTTATCGACGATTTCTTTTATTAAGAACTACATCGAAATAATTAATATCGTTATTATTATTTTGTTGAAATACCCGATTTCGTTCAAATGTAATACGTATCCTAATGATTATAAAAATGAAAAGTCTGTGACTTTCCGGTATTAATATTCGTTATTATCTTTTTCAGCCGTGTCTCAAGTCGAACATTGGCTGGAGAAACTCCACGATAAACGTCATTCGCTGGACGTGGACTGTCACGATCGCAAGATAATGTTGGAAAAACGACTGACCATATCACTACTAGTCACCGATCTGAATTTACTTGAAAACATACTGTCCGAGAGGCGAAACTCTCTGGACAGGATGAAAAACTCTCTGGGCGATTCCCAATACGAATGCACCAAGCTCACGGAAGTCAACGCCAACATGATAACCGAGGCCAAAGACATCAGAGACCAAGCACTGAGGGTGGTGAAAGCCACCGAGCAACTGGTGTTGACAAAAGGTTACATGGAAGAAGATTACAAATTCAAAGCGTACAAGCTGTTAGAACAGGCCACGGAATACTTGGAAGAGCTGACCAGGAGAGAACATCACTTGGACGCCGCGATGAAATTCTTCGAGTCGGCGGAGAAAGTACGTATTGAATAGATTGATTTATTTTTTTTTTTCCGCGAAATAATATTGTATTTTTATTTTGCATCGCGGCAGGTACTGCGAGCTTGGGAAACCATACTTCAACATTCGTCGGACGAAAAATTTACTTCGAAGAACACGTACGTCACGGAGACGGTAAAACGAACCGGCGCCTCGGTAATCCAAGAAGGAAACTTAATATTGAAAGACGTGCCCGAGGCAGAGGTATTTTTAAATTCATTTCTCTCACAATTGATTACAACGGAATTATTATTATCATACATTGATCGTTTGTTTTTCTTGCAGGGCGTCAAACGGGTCGTAGAAGAGTTGGAACGAAAAAAACAACTGATACTGTCGATTGTCATGAAAGACCAGGACAAATATTTGGAATCTTCCGAAGCGATCAACACGTTTTCGGAAAACTATAACAACGTGAGCACGACGCCGCCGACGTGGGCTTGTACTATTTAGGACGTTATTTTAACGAATTATTTCTAATTTAAAATTAATCGAGTATATACACACATAATATTTATAATTACAATCCTCGTAGAAAGAAAGTGTCGTCGAGGTCTCATTTTACGATTTGCTTTGCTTAATTAAGCAATATCGAGTCTATTCGTTGACTGGTGTGTATACATTGCGCGTACAAGTTAAACGACTAGTTAAATTATATCCCGTTATACATGTAGTGAAAACTAAAAAGTAATAATTACGCGTTGTGCATGTTTAAACGAACAACTAGGATCGTATCATTTACAAATTCGCCAATTATCGTTATTATTATAATCGTTATTAGTGTAAAATAATAATAAACGTAATTTGTTTTCAGATATTTTCGTGGCTCGTCAGTTCGGCCGAATCGTTTTTGCACGAACACAACTCTATTGGTACGAATCTCGCGGAAGCCCGAGAGTTTTTGGCGTCCCACAAGAGTCTACAGCGAGATCTCAGGGTACGTTACTATATGACACACTTTGTAAGCGCGATAATTTCAATACCAAATCGATCCGATTGCGAATAGTTTCGAGTTTGGTTCGACGTATAACGCCACATACACGTTAAAGTAATAATTGTTTGAGTTTTTTTAAAAAAAAAAACAAAAAAACTAGGTCAGCGCGCGATGCTGCAGAACAAAACATTCTTTGGTTTCGAGAAACTACGTGAAACTTATCTGTAAAAAAATATCGATCGAGTTAATAAAATCAGGTTAAATTCGTTTTATCGTATCATCATTACACCATTATAATGTTATATTGTTCGGTTTTATGATATAATAATTTCGTTTGTAATATTTTACACGCCGCGCGCGTGCAAACCGGTTTTCCAGTGTTTATTCGACGTTCGAAATTAATACGTATGTTCACGTTTTTATGCAACGCTGTGTTTCTCTAGACTCGAGGGATCGACATCAACGCGCTGGTAAACTCGACGAGTTTGCCGCCATTGACGTACATCGATGCCGAAACGAGAGTGGACCTGGAAGGGAAATCGACCGCGCTCAAAGACCATTGGACTTACTTGGACAGGATACTGGACTGGAGGATACAATTGGCCGAGCTGTACGTCAAGTTCTACACGTCCTGCGAACACTTGGACGTCGAATTTGCCAATTTGGATTCGATCGTGGTGGATCGCGTCAACGTGACCGACCAGAAATCGGATTCCGCTCACAAGCACTGGACAAATATTTTGCAACTCTACATACAACTAAAGAACACCGGGGAAAAGTTCTTACACCAGAGCTCAAAAGTGAGTGCAGCGTTGTCGTAAAATACAAAATTTATTTTCATATAGGTATGTTTTTTTCTTTTTTTAATGAATCAAGAACAAAACATTTCTAAATGTCCGTTACAGTTTACTATTTAATAAATAATAGACGAATAAATGTGTAACGGACACGCTTAGAATGTTTTTTTTTTCATCATCGATTTATTAAAAAACCAAAACAAATTCACGAAATCATAGTAATTTCGATTCGTGACTTGATATATATATATTTTTTCGAACTGTTTTTCATTTTCTACAGCATGAGCGTTATGTAATTATATATTCAATTTCCGTTTGAAATATTCGGCAAAGGGGCGGGCTTAAATCTTTGACGGGAGATTCTCTTTTAAAATTGTACATTGATGGTTTATAATATTTTTGGGAAATATGATTAGGTACATTTGCGTCCAGATAGTTGTTGTTTTGATTGAGTTATTGTGCCGCGTTGTGAAAAAATGTAACGGAAGGGCGATCGGTGAACAATTCACTAACGGACAGAAAAATTCTATACGGATGACATATTTAAAAGAACAAAAAAAACCGATGGAAATGAAAATTGTATACATTGGAAATTTCGCTTTTTCGTGAGTTATCTTATAGACTTTACATGATATTAATTACATCTTAAACCACATAAATATGAAATTCTGAATTTCGAAATGTGGAAATAATTTTCATAATACTTTGCCAGTTATAGATTTAAATTTCGAATAGTTATACGAGTTATATATTATATTATGTCGAGCCTATTAGACAGCACGTTAGATTATTTATTGTTAGTTTATCTATTGCACATCTTAGTCGATTTCTAATTTTCGATATTATATGCTCACAAAGTGACTCACTAATTAAAGGATGATTTCACTCTAGTGAATAAACATCTTAAATGGGCAAGTCACAGAGCTGTTAGCACGTCGTCGTATGTGTTTAGCTATATAAATAGATTATTTGTTTTAAAATCTTAAACGTTGACGACACCGTGGTGGTCGGATGAAATGTTTGATAAGAGTGTGACGAAAGACGGTCCTAATTAAAAACGACAAAAATGGTTTAGACGAGATACCAAAGGTGGTGTGATACGGTTGAAAACGTTTTTAAACTTGAGACGTAATGAGTAGGGTCAGGTCTCGCTGACAATCATGATGTGAGCAACAATTATAACGACTATAATACTCCTAGGTTTAAATGCTTAGACTTAATTTTAGTTATATTTATTTTTTTCAAAATCTTCGCGGGAAAATATGTTATATTTTGTTCCTTCCCGAGCAGTTGGTAAAAACTTTTCGACCGCGAGGAGCACTTGTACATTTCCTAAAAAAAACGGCGCGTAGGCAATCACTACGCGCGGACGTTTAAAATGTAGCCAAGACTTTAAACAGTCTAAACGAGGCATGGAACGATTCGTTTATAAAATATATATTTCGTTAGTTTTATCTTGTAAATCACACATTCAACGGTTTCGAATGTTCTCGAAAAATCTGACGAAAATATCCATAATTTATTAAACTCGTAACACATTCATTTACTATTCTCGAATTCTTTCGATTAAAATCGACAATTTAATGATTTTATTTTATGCTCATTGTAAAAACGAGAACACGATAGGTAACTAGATATTATTTAGATTATTTTCGAAATCGTCTTGAAATCCCGATTGAAATTCGACACTTTATTTCCGTAAAATATGTTATCCGATCGTTGGTCGAATTTTAATAGTGTTATTGATTATTATTACCGGCATTCGTCGTCGTCGTCGTCGTAAGGAATCCGAGAAATTAATCGTCACGTGTTTTAATTATAAACGCAAATCACAACGCACAACAACCCCGTTTTAAAATATACGAAGCGGTTTTATTTTTTGAAATATTACACTTTGTTATTTTTAAATGCATAATAATTAATGTGGGTGTGTCTATGTGTGAAACAGTTGCACACATATGTGAAATCACGCGGGTTTTTCCAGGACTTTAATTTAAATATTATTTACGCCGAATGCCGTGTCGTTATAGTAGACATAAAATAAAGTTTGATCGTAAACAACATTTTTTTTTTTACGGTCGACCCGAATTTTCAAACTTTGAAAAGAAAAATAACAGTCGTCCGTGTGGTAATAAAACCCGCGGGTTTGTATCTTTCTCTACACTCGCACACGCCCAAACAAAGTTTAGCTTTTTTTAATTAGCGCGTCTATTTTTATTTTTCGCGTCAGTATCGAAACGAATTTTCGGAAGTTTAGACATATTTCATGGTATAATATTATCGTCGTCAGGCGCATCCGTTTTGAAATCGTCTCCTGTCGGCCGTCGTAATAATAAATAGAACGTTTAGTTGTGTAATAATTATAGTCATAATGTAATCGTACTAATAAAATGAATAAATTACGCAATTCGTAGATAAGCCGTTTTTTTATGGCCAATGTATATAGTATATATCCTCAGGGTATTTAAAATAGACGTTCCACACTGTGTTCGAACACAAATTTAAATCGATCTCTTAATGACGAGCGGTTAATTCGGTTATATAGAATCGGTCGTTGGTTTTATTATTTTACTACTTTTGAATCGTACCGTAACTTGTGAACTATTTAATTTCAAAAACAGCTGTTTAAAATGCAAAAAAAAAAAATCTACTTTTGTTTTTGTACGAATTTCGCGTTGAAAACGAATCGACGTACGAGAGGCGACTTTTTTTCATACGTATAGTTCGTCTTTGTTTTATGTTGTTTTTTTTTCTCCGTTTATCTTGCCAGATCTCTTAACCGTAGAAAGAGCACGCTGATGGAAAGATATATTTATAACAAATATAGCTCAAGTGAAACCAATAGGAGGGTTTAAAAAAACATAATTTTAAAATCGTCCTTGCTCTGTTTAGAACACGTTACAATAACATAAATATATTACTAATTTATTTATTTATACATCTTTATCCAACAATTTTATAATTATCTTCTGAATCACTATTAAACAAAAAATCCAGGACAATAATAAATATACCAATAAAAGTGTATACACCCAATAGGCTGTCTCACAAAGTAATAATTATTTATTGAAAAAAAAAAAAAAATTAATTTTATAAATCGCAGAATTATACCGGTTTCGAATTTTATTACACTATAATAATTATTATTTTCGTACATTTTCAAATCGATGAGAACAAAATTTATTATAATTTTTTTTTTTTTTTTAAACGTTCTAGATTCGATGGAAATTAATAAAAAAAAAAAAACATCCTACCGCGCGTAATAAATAAAACTACAGTTTTCGTTTGTGTCCTTATACTGATCAAACGTACGGCGGACGCTTGGTGACTTTTTCCCTCGCAAGATTAATCGCAGTACTTTGAGTAGTGTACCGAAATAATTATAGAACACGTAAAACCACTGTGCTTGCCCGTCACACGAGTCCGCCGTTAAAAATAAAAGAAGAGAAAAAAGTCGGTTGTAAAAATTATTTCCACCGCAGCCCAATTTAAAGCAATTTTTTTCTCGTTTACGTCTTTTGGCAATGTCCGGTTACGCTAATTCGCACATTTGAAAATCGGCCAAAGCGGGATCCGGTGAAGTTGACTGATCGCATAATGAATTCGCCCATTATGATTGTTAATAGGACGCGCGAACGACGTATTGCGCGTTTAGTTGCGGGGCGGGCAAAGCGATTTTTCTTTTATTTGCCCCCGACCAGACGGTCGGTCTGGCGGCGTCTAAACAATCGTCTCTCCTATATTACACCACGGCGAAACCCAAATTTAAACTAGCTGTACATCGTCATCATCGCGCGCGTCGGTCGGCCGACACGCGGCTATTGTATAATAAACGACTCGTTGTGTTTTTTTTGCAAACATTTCAAAAAAAAAAAAAAAAAAATTAATTAATCGCAAAACGCGTAACCGAAACCGCCTCGCGCGCGCGCACAATTTTGTCGCGAACACTCGTTCGTAGTTTGAGCGTGCAAATGCATTTTCGCTGCAGTCGTACATAGACAAACCATCTGGACGGGGGTCGGTTAAGAAATTGCAAGACCGTCGTGTGAGAGAATTCGATCGAAATAATTACCAAAATCTCATTAATTACGATTTATTTAATATACGTAGTAAATAAAAATACCGTTTCGTCCTTTTAGACGCGTGAGATCGTTATCAAAAAACATAAAGTCTTCACAGAATCGTGTTTCGTTCTTTTCTACATTTTATATTCGACGACGAAATCCGCGAAAGAAACTATACGGTCGTGCGACGCACCCCTCGACGCGTGGGCGGGATAGTACATGTATAATGTATATTTGTATGTCGGTGGGAACCGATAACGCGGTTTTAGGTGACGAGTAATTTGTGAGACGGCTGGCGGACGGGGCACCCTGTATCCCGCCGATCGTCTGCAAGTGCCGAGGCGGGGAAAACGTCGGGCGAGAGAGATGGACTGAGCGAGCGAGTGGGCGAGGGTGGCGGAGGAAGAAAGGAGACGTCTCCTCCGTCTCCACCCGCGGCGCTCCCTGCGCGCGTATATTTTCGACTTTTGGGTTTTAATTAGCGTCCTGCGCCGAGCGCGCGTGCGCGCGCGTGGTGGGGTCCGGCCGGCTGGCATGGTTCCTAATCGAGGGATGTCGTTCCCGTTCATATAACTACGCCGACCGTCGTGTGTTACAGTCGGAGGACGCTCATCTGGAACTCGACGGGGCACGGGAGCGCGTGCGATCGCTGCTGGATTCGTCTGCGAACAGGAAAACGAGAACGACTTCCGTCTGGGAGACTTGGCAGCGGGCGTCGGCCGAGAACAAATTGGACCGTGTGCTTTGGTCAGAAACCATGTGCGAGAGCAGCAAGGTGAGTGTGATGCGCGTCTTCCTGCACAGACCGCGTGCCCGTTATTGTCGCGTAGTACTTGTTAATTCTCCTTTCGTATCCATTCGGCGACGAGTTAAAATCCGGGCCCAAACGTTTCGTCGTTGCTCTCTCCGCGCGCAGATAATGACGTACTGTTTACACATCGTGTCGTTAAAAAAAGTATTAATATTATTGTACCGTCCGCCCGGAGACATTTAAAACACGACAATTAAATTTAAAAGGACATTCAAAACAATCGTTATGGTTTTTAACGACACGAATAGATTTGCAGCTTGATTTTTACCGTTGTTTTAGTATTTAAAGTATTTATTTTATTTCGAAAAACTTCACGTTACTGTTGATGATCGGATGCATATTTATTTTTTTTCAAATCGACGCGCCCGTTTTTTAATAACTTCGATGATTACGCCGCTGTTAATATCGTTTTGAATGCGTCGTTGGCGCGGGCGTAATCGGTGGTTTTTCGCTCGCGCAAGACTACACGAACGATTGCCGCCCTAAATCATATTATTATGCGAATCGTACAAAAGTAAACTTTTTCACGATTACCGACCGTTAAATTTATCGTGAAAAGTAAATTAAAATACTTTAAATCAAAAAGTATACGCGGACCTCCCGGTCTGTCTCGGCAGACGGCCACCACCGGTTGCGCCAGTTTTTTAAACGTTGACTTCGTGAAATACGTTTGGTCATTTTTCGTTGGAACGTTTAAAAAATAAATAAATATTCTCTAGAACAACCTAATTAATAATTGTTGTTTCTAAGCGTTATTACAGACGTGTCATTGTAGGCATGCGCCCAAAGTACCTGTTTATTATTAATACTTCCCTGTCGGGGGGCCGCGTACGAGGATCATCGACATCGACAAACGAACGCGCGCAGAATAAATCGTCTATAATATAATACGCGTTTAATCGTACCCGCCGAGAGTTTTGTTTAACAATAATTGCGACGGCGGACTTAAAATCGAAAAAAAACATAAAACCTCGTGTCCGTCCGAATTCGTATGTAAATACCACGAGCCGCCACCTAGTTGCGGCGTTAATTTTCAAACTCGCGGCAATCGTTCACATATTGGTCCAATAAAGAAAATAATCGTTGACCTCACTTAATCGTCACGAAACGACTAGTAGGATTTATCGCTCGTTTAAATATATACATACGAATGACGACGGATTTATTGTTATTCGCTATTAAGTTAAGAAAACGCATTTATTCTCGGAAGCTGTATATCATTTATCGTGTACGCGTTTGTAAATTATTTACATTGAGAAACCGTCGGAGTACTTTAAAATTAAAACGAATATTGTTTTGTTATGGTTTGGGAGTTTCACACAGTTTAGGATTAAAAAGTGTAGTGCGCGTAAACAACGTTTATCAAACTCGTCGAGACGTGTAAGAAAATCGTAGTGTTAATTATTTCATTGAAGTCAAAACATATCGCGTTGTAATCCTGTTTTAGTTCTCGCGCGCATCGCACTTGAACTACACATTTTGAAGTATTTTCAGTGTGTTATAAAATCAATCGATTGTGTTGTTTCGTCGGCAATAACGTATAGTAGAAGTGGAAAAAAATATCATCGAGCTGGCATATTTTAAACTGTATAAAATATAACTATTAATAATATGAGAACGTTTTATTGAATTCCAACATTTTTTTACGCTAGCGATCGTGTTTTATTGATATGCGTTACGTTTTTATTATTTTAGACTTTGATGTTTTTTTTTTTTTTTTAATTTACCGTTAAAACGAATAAATAGCGTTCGAAATCGTAAGCCTGAATTGATTTTTTCAACAGAAAAAAAAAAAACATAACAAATGACATTTCGTCGACTATTTAATTAACTTTTACTATTAAATTTTATTTAAAACAGCAAATGTGCGAAAAACATGATAATTTAGTAATTTATTTCACAACCTTCGTTCAGAGATTTTAAATATAAACGAATTTTATGGCACCAGTGGATTGATGCCAAAATCGATGGACGACCCGAGCGCGACTTGGTCTTTCCACGTCATAAGTTTCGACGTGACATACACAACTCGTCAAAACAAATTAATAATTTTTTTTCCTTTTCCTCTCTCTCTGTCTTGAAGATTATAAATCATCTCTCTTGTCTAATGATGTTTATTTTGTAAACAGACTGTAGATTGGGTTTCCAAATTGGACGCTCAGTTGTATCCAGTGTTGAAATCCGAACCGTCGTCAATAGACCGCCACATCTCGGAGGTCGAACAAAAATTGAACAATGTATTACCGGAAGTGAAAAGAGCTCAAGACGAAATCGAGTCTAGAATCAAAACCGCCGAAGAACTCATTGGAAAAGGTACGTCGAAAAAAAACCAAAACACAATTATAGAAACTTATAGAACTTTAGTTTTGACGTTGATCGGCGTCGTGACAATAGTTACGAATTTAAAAAGTGTGAATTTAAAGTACAAGTCAACGGGTTCCTATATTTAATCCAAAAGTTCTTATGAATATAACATCGTAGTAATGGTTTTGAGTCTTTTTTTCTTTTTTTTTTGTACTTTTTCAAGACACGGATTGCGCGAGTTTACTGTGAAAACAAGTTTCGATTTGTTTTGTAATTTGGTAATTATGTTTTTTTTTTCTTTCGTTTCTGAAGGGAATATCCAAGGCGATAATGTTTCCATACCTCCGAGATTAAAAGAACTCCATTCACGCCTTGTCGGAATCACGACCGAGTATCAAAACCTTTTGGACATGTTTTCGTCGTTTTTCAACTCTCTACGAGAAGTACGTATTTTATATTTTATACGTATTTATCGCGGTTTCGAGCGTTTAACACTCGTGTGTTTGAAATACATTTTTTATAGTTTCACGATAACGTCAAAGAATCCGAACAAAGTAGGCCCGCCGAAATATTCCAACTCAAACTGGAGGAAGTCGAAGAGCTTTTGAAAAATCACAACATATCTAGACAGACTGTTTTGGACAGTTTCAAAATCGTTTACGCCGAAAATATCCGTCTGATGGATAAAATAAAGCAACAGGTATATACATACATTCGGAGTTTTTTTTTTTTTCTGAACGTTTATCGAATTCATTTATATCGCTCGTCGTCTAGGAGCCTCAAAAATCCGCAGAGCAAGACATGTACGTCGTTCGTTATTTGATGGAGAACGAGAGAAACCGTTGGGATCAATCGTGCGAGTCTTACTGTCAAAAAATCGAACAGCAACAACAATTGAGTCAGTTCGACAACGATCTCATTCAGATCAACAACAACCTGAATGATCTTTCGCAACAATTAGCATCTACGCGCGGACAATATGGTGCAAATTTAGCGTCTGCCAAGTCCGCCTCGCTCGCCTTCCATTATTTCGAAAAAACCATATTGGTTAGTCACCGAGTACAATAATAATATTATTATCCCCAAATTATGACCGATTTCGATTTATTTTTATTTACAGCTACTAGAACAGCGCATCGAGACGTTTATAAACGCGGCGAACTCGCTGATGAACTTCGACCACACAAAGTCTGAACAGATCCGCGACGAATTAAACAAGCTCAAGTACAGATGGGATACATTCCAAGCGCAAGTGTTAGAAAGTCGTAACCATATCGACCTTTGCGTTCAATATTTCACGTTAATCAACGAAGTAACAATTTGCGATTTAGTTTATTTGTGTGCGCGTGTGTAACTATTGTGTGTCGCATTTACAGGCCCAAGAGTGGTTCCACGAAGGCAGCAAACTTCTCATGAATATCGCTAGAAATTCTGCCGAGGTGAAAACTAGCGAAGAAGCGACGGCGTTGTTGAAAGAAATCGAGATATTTTTGAAACCGGGCGATATAAAGCAAGAGGAGAGATTGAATGAGATACACGAACTGAGTGTGAAACTTTTCGGAATACAGGCGATTGCCGAAGTGCCCCAAGTGGTCACTGAAAACAAAGAGCTCCTCGATTCGTTCACAATGATCGCCAAAGAACTCAAGTCTTTCGACGACAAATTAAAGTCCCGAGAAAAGTTCGAAAGTCAAAACGACGTCAGTCAAATCATTACCAACACGTACGAAGAAATAATGACGTCCACCACCTCCGTGACTAATGTAAATAAATGCGATACATTTTTTTTTTGTAATTTGCATTACATATACATAATACATTTTATAGGGAGTGCTATCCAACGAAGATAACGTTCCGTTGCCGAAGAAAATCAAGTTTGACGAAGTCGTGAAGCCTAAGCCTACGGTAATTACGCCGTTGAAAGATAATACGGTGGACGAAGGAAAACAATTCAAATTCGAATGCTGGTAAAATTTTGATTATTATTATTTTTCAGTAAATTAATTATATCGCGACGCGTTTAGTTTTATTTAAAATCATTTATCGTTTAACGAATAGCATCGAAGGCGAACCTTCAAAAGTGACGTGGTACAAGGATAATATTTCGATCGATAATAATCCCGACTACCAGACGTCTAAAATCGACGATCGTTACGTACTGACGATCGAAGAAACGTTTGTAGAAGATTCGGCTAAATTTACGTGTCGCGCCGAAAACGAATCCGGTTTCGCCGAAACGAGTGCATATTTGTCGATAAAAGGTATTTTTTATAAAAACTATTGTAATAATACGTCGTGTTCGCGTGTATCTCCGCGTAGTATACGATTTTATTCGTTTTCGTTTAACATAATATTTTATGTTTTCCTATAGAATGCGAACCGGAACATCAAATCAGTCCGTCGGTGTTTACAAAATTACTGTCATTTTTGGTAGCGAAAGAGGGTGAAACGTGTGTGCTGTCTTGTACGGCGGAAGGCAATCCCCTGCCGACTGTACAGTGGTATAAGGATGAAGTTTGTATCGATAATAATCCTCAATACCAAATAACGTACAACAACGGCGAGGCGTTGTTGAAAATCGAACACGCGAGCACTTCAAACACTGGAAAATATACGTGTGTCGCGACAAACAGACTCGGCTCGGATTCTACTTCGTCCAAAATATTCGTAGACGGTGAGCGCTCGCCAAAAATAATAATGATTTCACCTTTTTCACTCCGCAATCGAACCGTTTTCCATAACATATTAATTTGGCGATTTTCAGCGCTGATAGAACCTCCGAAAGGTCCATCGTTCGTCGCACCTCTGTCCAACGTAATGGCCAGGGCGGGTCAAAAGTTGAAATTGGAATGTGAAGTCGAAACGGACGAGCCCCCCACCCTGATATGGTTCCACAATGGAAAAATCATGAAAGAAATAAAAGACTTCAAGGTATAGTAGTTGTCGTCGAGTCGTGTCGGAAAAAAAGAAATATCTATTGAGATTTCTTATTATTCGTTCAGGTGTCCGAAAACCGTGGAAAAATCAACCTAATCATACCGGAAGCGTATCCCAAAGACGCGGGCACTTACAGTTTGACCATCAGAACAGAACGCGGCGAAGCGTCGAGCGGCTGTCAAGTGTCGGTGAAAGGTATACTACCCAACGAAACGTCCGACTCTGAAATCGCAAGCGACTTGGAACCGATCAAGCCGTCGATACCGTTGCCTCTAAAAGAGCAAACCGTCCTCGAGGGCGGCACCGTTCATTTGAAGTGCATAATTGTCGGACAACCCGAACCCGAGGTAATGGACAATTCGGTTCTGATCGATTATTAATCGAATAATAAAATTAATCGCAGTAAAAAATATAACAATTACAATAATAATTATATTCCGTCAGGTAATTTGGTACCGCGACGGAAGGCCCGTAAAAGAATCGAAAGATATTCAACTTTTGTTCCAAGGCGACCAGTGTTCGCTGGTGATCAAAGAGGCGTTCGTCGAAGACGCGGGAGAATACAAAGTGGTGGCCATCAACTCGGCGGGAGAAGCCAGTAGTTCGTGCGTGCTGAATGTAGAGCCTAAACAAGGTGCGCGAAAAGTACACGTATTTAATAACTCGCGGCGCGGACTAATAATAAATCGTCGCCGTCTTAAAACGCGCGTTTTAGAATCGTTATTTTAATTTTAATTTTTTTAATATTTTTCCCACAGTAACCGACATGGACGAACTGTTGGTCTCGCCCAAGTTCACCAAACTGCTGTCGGACGTGTTGGTGAGGGAGGGCGATTCGATCGTGCTGGAGTGCAACGCCGAAGGTTGTCCGAAACCGGAATTCAAATGGATTCGGAACACCGTGGAAATCAAACCCGACAGCAGGATTTCGGTAACGCGCGCCGTGCACACACGTACACACACCGTGCCAAGTGCAATTTGTTTTTGTTAATCGCCCGCGGTCTGTTTGACAGTTGAGCTCGGACGAAGACGGCACGGCCACGCTCCGGATAAACAGCGCATTGTCCGTGGACAAAGGTCAGTACACCGTGAGGGCCGCGAACAAAGCCGGCGAAGCCAAGTGTTTCTCGCACGTCATCGTGAAAGCCATCTCGACGTTCGACGCCGCGGTCGCGCCCACGTCGGACCAAGTGCATTTCGAAGAGAAGTTGGAAAAGCCGTTTTTCGTGGAGAAGTTCTCGGACGCGGACGTATCGGCCGGCGAGAGTGTGAAATTCGAATGCATCGTGGTCGGCAAACCCGCGCCGAAGGTTAGTTGGTTTTTGTTTTTTCGCGTTTTTTCGCGTTTTTTTTTCGTTCTCGTTTGACAACATAAACTAAACGGCTCTGGACGTCCCGTCAGGTCCGTTGGCTGTTCAACGAGAAACCGGTGAGCGGAAAATCGTTCCTGGTGTCCACCAGCGGCGACCGTCAGGTGCTGACCATACCCGAAGCCGATGTCGAGCACAACGGGACGATCGAGTGCGCGGCCGAAAACGAAGCCGGCAAATGCAGCTGCGCGTCTTCGCTTAAAATAAAAGGTGCGCCCCACACGTAACGTAATATTTATTTCGTTAATATTTTAATAACCCGAAACGCGAGATAAAAAAAAAAAATGAAATAAAATTAATAATAATAAAAAAGCACGGTCGAAAATATTCCGTTTAATTATACGCTTAGGCACGCTGTTTAAACTCACCTAACGAGCGGCGGCGGCGGCGGCGGTGGATATTATAGAGATTATAAACTATTCTTGTCACAGTGTTAGACGAAAGACGTCCGAGTAACAGCGTTCTAAAAATATATAGCCCGTGCTAGCGTTCGTTTCCAACCGTATGCATTCCCATTGTACAGTCACCGTACGGCACGCACGCACGCACGCGCCGCGGCACTACAATTCCCAGTGCATCTGTCGCTCATCTCGCCGCGACTTAATAATATAACCTGACCGCTTTCATATTCAACACCGCTCGTTGGTTTTATTTTTGTGTTTTCCCTTTTTTTTTTTTTCATTCCGATTTGTCCGTCGTCGAAACAGAACGCGAAGTCGTCCCGCTCACCATGGCCAGCAACGGCGCTGATTTGAGGCACACGGTCTCCGAGGTCTACGAGTCCAGTTCGAAATTCGAGTCGAAACAATCCATGTTCATGTCGTCGTCGTCGTCGTCGATCAACGGCGCCGAGAGTGTTCCGAAATTCAAGTTGGACACTTTCAGCCTGCAATCGGAGAAGCAACGCAGACAGTTTGGCGACAACGCGCCGGTGCAGGTCAGTGGATTATTTTGCGGCGAATAAAAATGTTTTTTTTTTTTTTACCATCGTTTTTGTTTCGCGTTTAGTCCGAATCTTTGCGGACCGAAGAGTACCACAACGTGGACGGACAAAAGAGTCAACACGTGACCGATTTGAGCTCCACCAACATATCCGAAGAACATCAGACTTCGTTTTTCGAACGAGGCCTGCTCAACCAAGGGCTGATCAAGGACGTTTCTCAGAAGTCGCTGGTCGAGAGGAGCATCCCGAAACAGACTAGAAAACAAATGGCGCCGCGTTTCGTCTCGGCCCCGCAGGGCAAAATGGCCGAACAAGGAGAGGACGCCTATCTGGACGCGATCATAGACAGTTATCCGCCGTCCGAAATCACGTGGAGCAAAAACGGCCTAGAACTGATCGCCGACGGCGATAAATTCAAAATTACGAGCGAAGTCAACAAAACCCGGCTGGACATAAAGCGATTGGCTGTCGAAGACGCTGGCCAGTACACGTGCAAGGCTACGAACGCCGCCGGGGGTACGAGTTGCACTACCGATATCATTGTCAGAAGTGAGTGGAAATTTGCATTGTTTTATCAAATCTATTTTTATTCTACTTGAAAAATCCGCGACGTGTAAAATAAATCGCGTTTGTCTTAGAAAACGTGTTTCCACCTGTCATGTGCCGCAGACTGTTGCCGAACACGGTGGCCGAGGGTGAAAGGGTCGTCTTGGAAATCGAAGTGGCCGGCACTCCGGAACCCACGGTGAGCTGGTTTAAAAATAATCAACAGTTAGTGTTCCCGTCGAGCGTGTACAGATTAAGGCAACAAGGAAACTGCAGCGCGGTTGTAATCGAGAAAGGTGAGAAGGACGAGCGCGCGCGCGCGCGCGAAAATCTATTTCGGTTTGTTTTTCACGACGTTTGTTGTTTTGTACACAGCCACGGTGGAGCACGCCGGAGAATACAGAGTCGTGGCGAAAAACGAAGGCGGAGAAGCTGTGAGCTGTGCCGATTTACGAGTAGTCCAATCACTACCCGACATCGGGTTGAATGTGTTACCGACATTCAGTCCGACAAACGTTAACGCGGATAAAGTGAACGTGGTGAGTTGACGGCGGAGTAATAAATGATTATTATAATTATTACGACTTTGGAAACGTTTTGAAACGTTTTTAAATTTAAAAAAAATGTTTTCACTATAAACATTATAATTATTAATTATACGTTTTAAAACTTACCGGGATTGCATAGGTAACAATAGAAATAATGACATAAATGTCGATAATAATAAGTAGGTAATTGATCTTATAGATAATTATTAATAACAGTATAAATGTTTTCATTTTGACTGATGAAAAACTTCGAACTGGTTAGTCGTAATTAAAATAATAGTTGTTTACAGGTAGTAATTACGATTACAATAAAAAGTAATAGATAGTAATTTTAATTTTTAAAAATTATTGTATTTTAACAAATATTATCGTCACATTACCCGTAGGCAATTCGTTTCAATTGTTATTGTTGAATTAAAATTATTAAATTAAAGGTTGTTTTAAAAATTGTGCATTTTTATAAATCAATAGGATTACTACAAAAGTATTGTACCGGGTCATCAAGCGAAACAAGTGAATATATCGAGCAAAATGGAGGAAACGTCACACTTTTCTAAATCGGTTTTCGTCAAAGAATCGACCAACAGCAGTAAAGACGTGATTATGACTGTCAATCATTCGGAAGAAAACAATTTCGATTTGAATTCAAACAACAACAACGCAAGCTACGAAACAAACGAACAGCAGATATCTGTTCAAAACGAAAATATCGAAAACGCATCGATAACGAAAAAGAGCGCGCTTCAGTTTTTCAAAAACGTCATTGAAGACAATAAGGTCGAAAAGCGCGTGGAAAAATCCGGCAATTCAAACGGCGCGTTGTCGGCGGAAACGTACAAAGTAGAGAGTCCCGTCGAAAAGTTCAACGATTCGAGTAATATTTCGTCCGTGGAGAAGTACAACGTAGAAGAAAACGTATCGAACAGTTCGTCGTTCAGGCAGTCGTCAAACGAGTCGGAAGTCGTTTTAGAACCCGGCCCCCCTCCCACTTTTGATTACATGCCAAGAACACAGACTGTGAAGAAAGATCAAATGACCGAACGCCTGAAGAGACTGTCGACCAATCAGAAATTATTATCACCTGACCAAATTCCGTCCGGGGCCGTTAGAATATTTCCCGACGTCACGTCCGAGATTAAACAAGAAGTCGTCGAAGAAAAGACTTACGTAAAAAAAGAAGTGATCAAATCCGCGTTTTCCGACGACGCGTCGAGGGAAAACCACACGGCCGCGTCGTACGGATCGGCGTCGCACGTCGAACCGCACGTTCCGCTGCTGAGACCTCATGCCGACATTGAAGTGAGGCCGGGCTCTCCCAGGCCGTCTGCCGAGGCGATATCCATGGAAAAGCTTTGGTCACATCCTCATCAAGTGCATAGCGCCGCGGCATCGTATTCGCCAGTCCAGACGAAAACGTACTCGTCGTCCGAAAGTCAATCGATCGTATCCGAGACTATAGAAAAAAACGGCGAATTGATAAAAAACGAGAGCCGGGAAGAAAAACAAGGGAGTCTAAAAATAGACGACGGTGTTAAAAAAATTTCCGAATCGTTTGCCGAAGTGTCGGTTGGTCCGACGAAACACGTGGAACCGCCGCGACATGAAATCAAGCGGCCGGTCTCGACGAATGTTTTCGGCGACGCCGTCGCCGTGTCCAAAGACATATTTTCAGGCAATAAAATCCAAACGCAACGTTTTTCCGAAGAGTCGTCGCAAGTGAGAACGAGCTCGTCGTACGAAATACAATCGAACACGTCGGAGATTGCGGAGAAAAACGGTTTTTCGATAAGACCCGAACGGAAATCGGAGAGCAGCAATCAATTATTCGACAAATACGTTCAGAAGACGTCTCAGTTTTTGCCGGAACGCCCCACGGGTCCGATAAAACACGTGGAGCCGCCAAAGAGTTCGAAAATCGCTTCTAATTTCACTCGGTCGCACAGTGAAGAAACGTCCAAAGAAAAACAACAATGGAAATCGCAATCGCCGGTGGTTTTCAAAAGCCCGCCGCAAAATAAAACGTACTCCTCGTACGAAGCTCATTCGAGTTTTTCAAAAAGTATGGAGAAAGACGGAGTGTTGGTGGCGTCCGAACAGCAAGAAGAGGGCGGCCGAGTGGTGGACGACGGCGGACAGAGGGTATACGACACGTATTCGGAAAGCTCGAAATTACCGACGAAAATCGCCGACGTTTCGAAAAACACAAACAAGTCGAATTCTATAAAGACCATGCAAAAAATGTTCGAGCAAACCGGATCGTCGTCGGCCAACACCGTGTCGAACGTCGCGTCGAACGCGAGACCATACAGTAGAATCAAATCTCGAGCGAGCGACAGCGATTTCGAAAGCGAGGCGGAACTGTCCAAGTACAACGTGGAACAAAAAGTGTCGGAGAGTTACAGCAGCAGTTTCGAATCGAAAATGTATTCTTCTAAAACGCAATTGCAAGAAATCAAAAGCACTTCGACGATCGTGCAAAGTCCGGTGAAGGACAGCGGTTACACGGCCGACACGGACGAACCGAGAGGCTTCCAGTGTGACGTGAAAACCAATAGCAATCAAACATTTAGCTCCAAGAGAAACGCGGGGTTTCAGAGTTCGTTGTTAAAGAAGGTTCGATGCGTGTTTGAATGATAAATTGAACTAACAGAGTGTTGTTGTACTTCCGTATTAAAAATCAAAAAAAAAAAAAAAATCCCACGAAAGTATTTAGATTTAATGTTGTCGTCGTGTGTGTAGTATTAATTATTTGTTGAGTGGTTTATCCTGCACATATGATTCGCGCACTCGATTATAACACAATAACATGGTAAAATAATTTTGTCGTTGACCGTTTTAAAAAAAATACATCGTATTCGATACGAAATAGGTATATATTATATTATAACATACGTCAATTGAAAACAAACAATATTATACGTATCTACTTGAATAACACACGTGCGATTCGCAATCGTGACGGGTTTTTTTTTGAGTTTTCGAAAATCAATATTCGTCCGTAGTCTATTTAATGTGTCGACTGTATATTTACGCTTTTGTAGATTTCGTACGGCCGTTTACCGCGAACGCGCGCGTCGGTGTCGAAACGCTTCGCTATTTTTCGTGCTCTCCGACAAGATTTCGTTAATGAGTTTTAGTCGTTTTACAGGTCGACGCGTTGGAAAACGATCGCCGACAGCACCGCCAACACGGTCAGTGGACGAGCCCGCAGAATAACGTTCAGCAGCAACAGCAACAACAACAGCAGCAACAGCCACAGCAACACTTTCGGAATCAAGTTCGCAGCCCCTTGAAATTCGTCAAGGGAGAGTTTCGCGAGAGCGACTACGAGAGCGACTACGATTGCCGGATCCAGCCGATCTGGCGCCCGTACGATTCGGAGTCGGAAGAGCCCGTTTACAAGCCGGTCCGGCCCAGTTTCCGGACTCCCGGCAAACCGGTACAGCAACAGCCGCAGTATCAACAGGAGCAGCAGCAACAGCAGCAGCAGCAGCAGCAGTATCAACAGCCGCAGTATCAACAGCCGCAGCAGCAACAGCAACAGTATCAACAGCAGCAGTATCATCAACAGCAGCAGCAGCAGCAGAGATTTCATATCGGCGGAGGGTCGTCGACGGCCTCTCCGTCGTTCGATCTGACCCCCGGCTCGCCGCCGCAGATGGGTTTCGCGCCCTCGCCGGACGTGCACAGGTCGGTGAGCTTTGTCGAGTCCGATCGCACGGAAAGCAGCACCGTGGTGCAAAGGACCACGCACTTTTTGTCCTCCGGCGGCGGCGACGCCGGTCAACAAGGACATAATCAGGGCACGTCGACGCTGGAACGCAGCAGGGCCGAGGCGAAGCGGCTGCAGCGCGTCGACGAGATGAGAAAGAGATTCGAGCAAAACCGGCCGCAGCTAGTGCCCTCCGAGTCCGATTGTTCCACGCGCACGTTCTTCTCGTCGTCGTCGCAGTCCACGGTCGCGCCGCAAGGTATATCTACTACGACCGATAGTCGTCTTGTTTATCGCTTTTCGCTTGCGACAGCGCTCCGCGTCCCCCGACGATCGTCCGCGCGCAATAACAATAATATCGGGGCTACCGGATTACATTTTTTTTACTCGCCGCCGCGTTTTCCCGTGTCGACTACTAACGAGGCGGTAAAAAATCGCGTCGTGAAAGCATCCCCCCCGGGGGAATCCGATGACGGCGTTGTCGAGATTTTTTTTTCGTATCTGACGATTTTCGATCGAAACGCCGCGGCCGTTCTGTACGCGTTATTATTACTTTCGATAGTACTATCAAATCTGTTCGTAGTTTTACGTTATATATCAACGCGTCAGACAGTCAATAATAATCATCGTCGTAATTCGAATTATGTTTTCTTCGTCGGATATTAATTCGGTTTGTTTTGATCAGTCGTCGATGTCGTTCTCAATCCGTAAACTATTGTCGTTTTTCATTTTTGTTCTTCCGGCGGTCCGATAAACAAATAAAGCGCGTCCCGAAAACGTATGGATTCTCACAGTACTCATCGCACCTTTAATATCGATCGATCGAGTCGAATAAATAATTACAATAATCGACGCTTTCGCGGACCCTCAAATAACGCTATAACGCTTGACATATTAATATTAATTACGAGATAATTTTTGCTTTTTACAAATATTGCGTTTTCGCGTTATATAAAATATATAACGCGGATTTTCATGTATAATATATACAGTGTATGGTTCTTTTTACACTTGATACAACGGATGTACAGTAAAATATTATGATGTTGTTGTTGTTGTGTACAATTAGGTGCTAACCGAATCGATACTTCCCAAATGGGGATTCCGTATTTCAAACACGATTTCGGCTATGAATTCGGTATAGCGTATCCCGTGAAAACGAGCGACGTTAAAACGGCCGAGCCTGCGGATAGCGTTAGTATTCCAGTGACGCACGAATTTTCCAAAACGGTTCAAAACCGGACATCCGTATTGTCCGCGTATAACGCGCGCCGGGAACACTATAACACGACTTGCGCAGGTGACGGACTTGAAACTCTGCACGTCAGATATAGATATATTATTTATATCTTTTTTTGATTTCGCGAACTCTGTCTGTTCGTAGTTCTAAGCTACTTTTGCTACTGCTCATTCTACCGCTATATTATGTACTGCTGTTACTTTGAATTTTAAACGGATTTATTTGATTATCTAAATAATATTCTCTTGTAGTTTCTTTCGGTTTTACATTCTACCTAAAAATTCGCCGTCTCGTTTGTTAATCGGGCGCTGTTGGACATGCCGTTCGTTTGTTCGTGTGCCGGCCGCCGAGTAGTTAACCGGTTGTTTTATTATCTTCGTTGTAGTATTGTTATTTTTATCGTTGTGTCGTGTTTGTACTTGCGCAGAAAACAACCGCTTTTGTAGCCACGCCGTGCCGCCGCTTTCGACTGTCTGGTAAATTAAACCGTCTTCTCAGCCGTCGTGTGAGTAACGTTCAAGTAGTGTACGATAATAATTCTGTTATTCCATAAATACTGTTGTTCCATCGTCGTTTGTCGTACCGTGTTGTTTTTAAACCCTTCTGCTTTTACTAATCACTCCGCATGGAAAACGGTTTGTACCGTGTGACGTTTGCTCGCTCGCGCCCGATACCTATAACATCGGTCTCGCCAATAATTATAATAATGATGATAATGTTGTCGTTTTCGTTTGCGGTATTTACAGATGCCTCTGTTGCTAGCCCCGTTTACCAAAAAGAACTGAACGCCTTCGAGTACTCAGATCCTTCACATAGTGCACCTATTTTCGTTACCGTGAGTATAAAATTCGTATTATTTATTTATATATATTTTTATATAATTTGTCACACGACCTACGTATCGAGTCGGTCAACGCTCGAGTCGAACACGTCGAACCCGGGGCGTCCGCTTTGGAAACTTTGTCTGACCGCGTTTTTATGTTTTGGTCGTCTTATGCCGAAACACTGGCCCGCGTAACTACTCTATAGATGAGGGGTATGCATTTCATCGGTAAAAGCTGAACGTTAAAATTATTTATCGAAAAAGTCGCATTTAACTCTTTGGATAATATGTAAATGTGTTTTTTCATTTTATCAAATATATTAATTTATTTCAAACATCCATTCACAGCAAATTAAACGATAAAATGAAATAAAAATAATATGAAATTTATGTAATTTATCGAGGCGCAGCACATTTTAAAAATCACGAGTAAAAAATAACATTATAAGAGTGTAAAACATTGATAACTACGATTTAAATAAAACGTTTGTCTAAAAATTATATTTTACGGTTTCTAAAAATAATGGTCCGTACACGGCGTGATATGGAAGGTTTAAGTCCAATTAATAGTCTAAATAACAATTCGATTATACGTTTACATCATAATCGCATTCCAAAAACACAAATTCACGGTCGTCGTGAGATATTAAATTATTTTTCAAATAAAGAAATTTCGTTGGTCGATCCGGGAGCTCTTTATAGGACGTTACGCGATCGAATGATCCCGCCGAAACGCGCGTCTACAACCGTAAAAAATTTTTTAAAAAAAAAACCAAACCCTAAAATTCGATAAAACTCGAATACGAAATGATTAAAAAATATGATGACGTTTCATACGCGTTTCAGCCGTTAAAAGACATAGCTGTAGTTAGCGGCAAGACTGCCAGATTCGAGTGCATTGCGGAAGGCGAACCCATCGGCGACGTCATCTGGTCGTGTAACGGCCACGTGCTGGATAACTCGGACTGCTACCAGATGCAGTACAGGAACGGCGTGTGCAGACTGACGATACCCAGGACGTATCAATGTGAGTGTTTGGGGGCGACGCGTGACGAGCGCGCGGAGAACGGTTTGGAAACCCTTTGTTCTCTTTTTCTCTCCCTCCATCTATCTATCTGTCTATCTCTCTCTCTCTCTCGAATCGAACGCGTTTTACAAAAAAATCGTCGTACCCGACGAAACACTCGTGTCTGATCGTTTCCAGCCGCGCTGTTTCCAAAACCGTTTCCACGCGCGGTCGTACGATATTATTATCGAGATCTCCGGGTCGCGATCGATAATAATTATTATTATATTTTTACGCAATCGCGCTCGTTTCAGTTAATGCCGGATCGTACGTGTGCACGGTGTCCAATCACCTGGGATCCAGCAGCACGTCGGCCAACCTCCAAGTGTCAGGTGAGTCTCGCACGTTCATTCAACACTAAATTCATGTATGGGCTTGTTCTTCTTTCTCTTCGAATGCCGAGACAATAAAAAATTAAATTTTTAAAAAAAAAAAAATTAAAACAATACATATTTTACTCTTCCGGCGGTCGCGGTGCGGTGGAGTGTTTTTCGATTTTCTTATTCTAAATAGTTTTTTTTAACATATTGTGTTTAATATAATATTCTGTTTGTAGAACTTTAAGACTTTTTAAACGTTAAATAATAATACATATATATTTATATTATTATTATCATATTTAAGAGAGTACAATATTGTTTAGAATGTATAGTGTTGTCTAACTACGAATGTCAAATGTTTGACTTTGATATATATCTACACATATATTATTATATAATATTATATTAATGTTTTTTTTTTTTTTTTCTCGCAATTGTAACGAAAATAGCGTATTTTTACAACTTTATCGTAATAATAATTAATATATTATTGTTTTGTGACAGTTAAAAGTTGCAATAAACTTTTTAATACTGGTTATGGTTTCTTCTTTCTCCTATCTGTATTCTTTATACGCTATCGTATATCTACGCCTCACGCTTGTAATACGTATAAGTGATGTGTATACGGCTCGGTTTCGAAGCGGACTTTTTTTTCTTTTATGTTTTTCTTTTTTTTTCTATTATTATTAAAAGCACGACTAGTTGAATAATAAATAACACGTTTGTTGTTTACCGGTGAATGAGCACGGTAAAAACGAATAAGCTATCGAATCGTTTGTATTCTGTGTGAGAATATTAGAATTAAATGTAATTTTTGCGGAGTGTGATATTAATAATTACCAGTGAATTATTGTCGGAAAAGGGCGGTCGCTATTGGTAAACAGAAAAGAAATATGGTCGAATAATGCTTTTGGACGTGACTTCGACACACACACACACACACGTATAGAAAATATCAACGGTATATATGGACAATATCGAAATAGTAGTTTTCAACGATCGTTTCTTCTTTTTAAAACGTCAGATTGCAAACGGACCAATGTAAGTTAAGTTTTGTTTTTATTTTCAACTGTCTAATAATAAAGTCGAGTAAAAATGTGCCTTCACTTCGTGTCGAAAATAAGTTAATTTTATTCTTGATTGTAGGTGAACAATCGTGAACAACACTTTTAAATATTAACAGAAGATATAAATACAAAAATATATATTTGAAAAAAATGAAAAGAAAAAAAAAACAATAACGTCGTCACACGAGTCAAATTTAGCGATAGAGTTAGAAATTGAAGACCTCGAGAAAGTAACTAAATTAAAATCAACTAAATTATTTTATTCGTTAATGCCAAGTCTTGGTTCGTTCGTCCACTTTTCCACATAATTATAGTTATTATAATAATTTATAAGTTATAATATGAGCAAAACAGAGTAAAATGTTGCAAGCAAACATATTACGCAATTCTTATTTTATAAGTCGCACGCGAGAAAATGTCATAAATATGCGCGTCTTCTCCCTGGCTTTTTTTTTTTCGTATTCTTCGGACGTGCGAAAAAATAATATGTTGTTTACTCGTAATATTCAAACTTAAAATAATCTAAATTTCACTTGTCGTGTAGTTACTTGTTGATTTTCATAATTGCATATAAGTGCTTGATAATTTTTAGTACGGAATTTACATATAATTGGAAAAAATAGTCATGTCGTCAAAGTATTATTTAAATACATAAAATGATTTATTAAAACTATTAAATTCATAAATAATATAAATAAAAATAAAATAAAAAAGGTCTTGCCCGGAATATTTTAATAAAGAGCGCAAAAATTGGTACGACCGGTTTCGATTAAAATTCATCGTCGGGTGTAAAAGAACGCATAAAATAAATAAAATAATAGATATGTTATTGAAATACAAAATGTATATTGATTTACTCTGAAAATTCGCCAAATATTTACATAAATTAAATTTTAAAATTTCGTATGTTTGGTTTTAGTTTTATAAACTTTTTATAGAAATCGAATGGATTTCATAAATTATGAAATTTTATTTCTTCATCATTTGAATATATATTTCTCATATTTATATTCATAAATTTACAGAGTATACAGAATTTCTTCTAGAGTTGTTTTCAAGACTGGTAAATTTTCACTATAGTTATATTGAATTAAGCTGCCGAAAATCGCAGGAGGCAGGATGGTAAGATTACCTAAAAAATATTGATATTTTATAAATATATTTACTAGGCCTGACGCTAGGATTTTAGTTTTGTTTGGCTGTGATAGAAACCACCGCGATTTGTGTGACATCGATGGACTGCCTGTATTTTACGAAGCAGTTGGCTTTCCTCGTGATTTTCTTCATTCATTTCGTGTTACGACATGGAAATAAAAGTAAATTCTAAAAACTTACACGAAAACATAATTGAATATCATATAACTCGTATATTTTTTTATGTTTTCAAAGTGAAAATCCACATCATTTCTCGAGGACGGGGCCCCCACAATAGTTTTCATACCAATATCAATTGTAATAAGTCAGTGGCCGGACGAAAACGTATATTATACTCGTTTGAAATAAACTTTCAGATACACGGGGTAGTTTATTCGTGGGCGAATATTTATTTTAAGAGAGAAAAATACGAATTATACACACAATACGTCTGATCAACTTAAAATAATATCTATTGTCAGTGGCAGCTTTGAGGACGAAACAAAACGTGCGACGCGTCACCTGCGTTTTTAAAGTAAACAATTCTCTTTAAAACGTTGTAAACGTAACAATGGCCCAAATATTTTTGAACAATTTGTTATCCGTTCGTAATGGTTTTCTTTCTTTTTTTTTTTAATTTTACTATTTAGTGCATCGCTGAATAAAGCAAATATATTAAATTCGGGAAATATTAATCGCGAAAACTGAGTTGGTCGTCTGCGATGGCAAAATAGATGAAGCCATTTTAAAAAGTTCGGATAAACGTGAGAAATGAAAAAAAACCTACTACCAGGTAAGACAATGATATCTAGCGGGGGGTGAGGTAAAAATGAAATTAATTCGGGTGAAAATCGTTGGCTTTCTCTAGTGTGTCGTTTATCGTTTCGTTTTTAACGTAAGTAATTTTTTCAGTGTAGGAGTTAACGACGATAGGTTTTTGATATATTTTGGTTTTTTTTCCATTCGACAACTCTTCGATGAAATACAATATTCCTTTGAAAACACGTTCTTAGTTTTATTGCGGTGAATATAAAATATAATATGTTTTATGCGTGTATTTTGGTTTTAAATGGAACAGTGTTTACGTGGTAAAATATAAAACACTCGAAGTGTTTTGTGACTTTTCACCACTTTTTACACGACACAAACGATCGTAAATTATAATTGCCTAGAGATTTGTTTCCAATTAGGACAATTAGGTGTATATTCGTTAATAAAATCATATCGAAAAAAATTATACCAATCAATATTAATTAATTAACTTTACGCAACAAAATATACTTATATGATAAAATAAAAATTCAATTTCGTCCATAAAAAATCCCCTAAAGAGGTGTTCGATTCCCTCCTGCCCGGGCCACCGATTATATGTCGCCTTTATAGATATCTACTCGAGGATTTTTAAAAAATAAATAAATTTAAGTTTTCTCGCCGGTCGAAACGTCGTAATATCTATTAGTACTCCGTCAAATGTCATACGAACGAAAGGGTTTAGCTATTTTATTTTTACAATTGCATTTTTCCGCTTATCGTGTTGTTGTTCGTAAAATCGTTTTTTTTCTTCTTCATATAAATCGAATGAAAACACGTAATTCTGTAACAAAAGTAGTCCCTACGATTTTAATAATTCTCCCCGCCAGTGTTCGGATAAACTCGAACGTTTTATTTGTTTATGGCGAATTTTTAACGTAAATAAACGTCGCGAAATAAACGTTAACGAACGCGCGAGTCCCCCGCAGTGCACAAATTTAATTAACGTGAAATAAAAAGAAAAAAGTTAGAAAGAAACGGTCGAAAATATACGTATTCATAATTTAAACGCGTGCGTTAAAAAATCGCAAAGACAATGTTTGATACCGCGCAGAATTAGGACGTTACTCTTCTTCATACACTCAGTAAACCCGTTTATATTTAGACGAGCGGTATTTTTCATTCTACTCCCACAACGACACACATTATTACATTCCGGAATTTATTATATAGATTCGCTTTATCCGCAATGTAAACTTTTTATTCGTCGTATTATATTTTAAAAAACGTTGATTTTCATTTGCGCGCATAAATTACCGTCGTTACTATTTATTTTTTTTTTTATTTTATAAATAGATTATTTTTATATTCGGCCCGACGAATAAATAGCAATAACATTATAACGTGTAAAATATAGGTACCCAATAATACGTACGTTGAAATTATTTGGCAACGAATTAACGAAAATTAATTATAGTCAGTCGTCTGCACTTCACGTCACACAGTGTATAATATTATGATTTATGTATTATAGTGAGTTAATCATTACATAATATCATAATATTATCTATATAATACGCGCGTCACTCGAAAACAATAATGATTGTATTGAAAGAGAGAAAAAAAAATAAATATAATATTTTGAATTTAGATCACGTTGGGTTAGGTCATACGACTCTTGCGTCGTTCGCTTAGTTTTATTTCACATTTTATGGTCGAGGGATTGTTTATCCTCAATATCGCTTTCGTTGTGCCACGTAAATATTAAAGTAAATTTGCATTTTCAATTTCGAAAAAATATCAAAACGACGATGATTCAAAAATTTACTCTGCTTTCTATTTTTATCGACTGACTTACCGACGAGTACTCCGAGATGATACTCCTGCAAATGATTTATAAATATAGAACAATTTATAATTATAAAATGAATAATTTATTTTTCATTCAAAGTTTATGCTAAGATGTTTTATAATTAGACTGATGAGGTATGGCGGTTTTGGCATTGTTATCGTGAATTTTTAATTTTAAATCTATTTCGGTTTCATGAGAATAATCGCTGTAAAGGTAAATGTTTCTTTGACAAAAAATCAACACCGAGCAATAATCATTTATTTCACCTCTCTATAATAGAATCGAAACGATCGACGAATCGATTTCTCTCGTTTTTTTTTTTCAAAATCGACTGTTATTGTCATTGAAACATATTAATCATTATTACAACCATACAATGCATATTATTATTATAATAAGATGGGGGCGAATTAATTTCTGATTTTAATTTTGGATACGTTACGCATTGAATCTGGCTCGGTGGCTAAGATGTAGTTTTCGATATCGAAACGTTCGTGTAATTTCGTCGTAAAAACGAATTACACTCGCATTGAAAACCAAACGATGCCCGTTCGAGCTTTTTTAATACAGTATGAGTATTTCGACTTTTACACGTTTCAATGTTTTGTAAAAATGCCAACGTCAAACGTCTTCGAGAGTAATATATGTAAATGCTGTAACGATAAATAAATTTAAAAAGAAAATACCTCGTATTTGTAAATTCGAAGCGCGCGTTACCCGCTAAACTTGAAAAGTAGTTATTTTAACATTGTAACGTCGTAAATTCGTAACGAAATTAAAATTCTCAAGTAAATTGACCAAAGTACGGTTATTTTTAACGACGGTTTGCGTTGACGACTTTTTACGATATATTTTTTCGGACCCACGTCGTGTGGGTGGTGGTGACCGACCACCGCGTGTGGGGGGCCGGACATCCTATAAAATAATATTCCTTGTAAAAAAAAAAAAAATTGGAATTATTCACGCGGGCGAGTGCAACGCGAAAAAACATAAATAAAGTATCGTTCGCGACACCGAGAGTGTATAATTGATGTTTCAGCGCGTACCCGGCTCTACTCGAGTACGCGTAAATATACGCGATAGGACTCGTTGAATGTGATCCAAAACCGTCGAGACGTTGTAAAATATTGTGCCGTTTTTTTTTCCCCACCAAGACGATTCGGGAGCATCACACTTTCGGGACACGTTCCTTTTAATTCTATCGCTTTCTGTCTTGGAAAAACTCTCGTATTTTCGTAGGCGTCGATTGTCCTTATGTCGCGCGACAAGACGTTCGATTGCGAGCCGAGTATGCCGCGTCAAACCGACGGATTGTCGCGCGCAGGACAACGTTTTTTAGCGTGTCCCGTTCTCCTCGCTCGTAAAAACATTTAATCGGGTGATGAAAAAAAAAACCGATCGATTATTTTCGGAAGCCGCGAGACGCTTTATGATTTGGCAACGTATGGGTTTGATATTTTGCGACGCCTCGTGTCGCCGATGAGTTATTGAAAGATTATTCGGGTTTTTTTCCCTTTTTTTGTTGTCGGGGTGGTTAGCGAGCCAAGACTAGGTTGTGGGTCGCCGAGAGAAAAAAACACCGTTCGCGTCTCGTCGTCCGTCCGAGAAATCTGGAACGTCGGCGAAACGTCGCGATTTTTCGACGGACGCGGGAGTTAACGAAATTCGCGCGCGGTGGTGACGCGGGTTTTAATTTAGACGGGTTTCAAGGTCGACGGGACGGTCGTGCGCGCGTGCGCGCTCTCGTCTTTTTGGCTCCGAGGGAAATCCGACGATTATAATATTATTATTATTATACGAGAATATATGTGTTTTTCTACGGCGTTTTGACGACGGAGAAGACGGGCCGGACGGCGGCGGGAGCGAACAAGACGAAGACCGCCGCCGCCGCCGCCGTCCGCCCGTGGGATTTGGCATCGTGTCGCTGCTGTTTTTCTGGCAACCGGGTCGGGCGGCGGCGTGGTGTAATAAACGACGACTAGAGCGGGTGCCCGCCTGAGAAATCGCTGGCAAAGCCGTTCTAATAATAACGTCCTTGTCGACGGACACGGCTCTCTCCGTACCGTTTCGCACCCTCTTCGGCGTAATAATACGTTGTGTACTAACGACGTTCGCGATTCCCCGCGCGATCTATCCTCCATTTTTTCGCATTATTATTATTTATTTTTAAAAGAACATTTACAACGCGTCGTAACATGTGTACGGGCGAGAAAATTGGCCGACGAGAAAAGAATAATATTTACCATACTCGATATAGCGCGAGGGGAGGCACGTTCCACTGACGGGGCGCGGGCGCATTACTCATTCGAATATAAAAAGAAAGTATGAAATTTGTTGATTCAAATCGAGCGATAAACAATCGTTTTTCGAGTCTTATCGCCCGCGGTACTTATAATATTCAAACGATAGGTATATCGGCGCTCTGGTTTTTCTTTTGAAAAACTATATATCGGTCATCTAGGACTAGATTACACATCGCGGAAACGATACATTTAAAAGTAATTGTCGTAATATTAATCGGTACGTGCTCGTTGTGCCAGATTTATAATTTTTAAACCACAGCCGTTCGATAATTATCCCCCCGTTTCAGTCGGTTCGTGTGATACAGATGATTTTATCATCTCGGTGCTCTAGTTTTATTATCAATTTCAACGTTCAACTAGTGTGTATTAGACTATTGATATCGTAGCTAAATAATAACGAGTTTAGCTCTAAAAGAGACCCGTTTTGTTCTCATTTATTTATGACATTGATAACAGCATCTCGACGTCGCGTTGTAAACGTAACTCGAACAGTCCTTAGCTTTTGTCAGTAATGTCACAGACACTCTGTGATTTATGTCTCATATAGTTACACCCACCAATAGAGTGGGCCACTATAAATACGTAAGATATCATTTTATACGCGTAACTTTACAAAAAATAATAAAATAAAAAAATAAAAACGCGTTGTACTTAAGTTGCATTGATTTATTATCAAACGTATATCCGGCGAGACGATACAGTTTTGGCATTTTCTGACCTTATTTCAAAAAATCTGTTTTAAAATAAAAATATAGTCATGGATGAGATTTAAAATAACTTTTGATACGTAGATAGCGGAAAAAGGTTCAAATGTGCACTCGCATTTAAGATCACTCGGGTTACTCGCATGGACGAGAAGTTATTACAAATTGGTTGTGTTTTTCTTTTGCCGAACCACGACCGGACGACGGGTTTTGTTTTCATACATAGGCGCATATTATGTGTACTTATACTGCCCATTTTATACTCGCATCTCGTTTCTCCTCGTGTTTATAGTGACGAATATTAGATGTTAATAGATTTGATGAAATCGGTCGTTTTCGTGCGCGACGAAAGTGCTTTAAAAACAATAACCGCGTTGTCGCGTCATAAGGAAATGTGGCGCGACATCACGCCGAGATCTACGTCTTCGCCGCCAATCGAACGGTTTTTTTTTTTCAAACTCTATAAGGAGTTCTCGATCGAAGCTTTACTCGCACGACGATTCTCCGTGTAACATCGCGTACGCCTTTTACCTATTTATTATTACGATCGTTTTATTCCGCCGCGGCGTCGACGCGTTTCGTTTCGAATACTAATCTATCTGACGTGGGCAGTGGGCATAAATAAAGCGATTGTCGATGATTTCGTTACGCGTCAAGCCATACGTCGCCGCGGCAGCTCGATATTTTCTCTCGTCGCTTCGTTGTCGTGTACGCGAGCATTTATTAATAATAATTCGCCGAGTCATCAACGCACGCGACAGATTCGTTCTGCATGTTCACGCGCAATCGTCGTATTTTCTATCTCTTCTTTTCGCCAAGTCGAGGCGAATCGATCTAACCTAACGCGATCGATTGCCTTCCCGAAAGTACGCCGGCGACTCACGGAGTTATATATTACAACTAGCTGTCCCCGCTCAGCTTTGCCCGTGCACTGCAGTATTAAACGGAAATATTTTTAAGATTTTAAAACGAAACGTGGAATATATCGGTTTTATGATGATTTATGCTTTTTTTTCCGTTTGTAAATCTAATGAAAGTAAGAATTTTCGATAAAGGACTTGCGAAAAAAACCGAATTTTTCGAAAGCGTTTTTATGCCATTTTTATCCCTTTTAACTCTTTTTACCCCTTTAGGGATTGAATTTTCGAGACGTTCTATAGCTCTAAACCTTCCCCGACACTTGGCCAATCCATTAATGAAAACCGTACTCAAATCCACCTAGTACTTTTCGAGTTATGCGCGTGCATACAAAAAAAAAGAGCTTCTATTTTATATATAATAGATAGTGACGATAGCGATGGCCAGGCGTGTTGACCAAATGAATTTCGTGGCGCACTTCCGAGTCGCTCGTAAACGGTTTTCCGAAATAGCGCCGGGTCGGATAAAACGGCCGCTCTCTCGACTCGTTCGATTATTTTCCGTGCATTTGTAATTTCGCAACACGACATGGCTATTTTTAATTGATCGTCAATGTCGCGTTGGTCGCGGCCGGTAATCGACTGCCCGGTCGATTTCCGAGTGTCGTGTGTTTCGAGAACCAGACGTAGTGGTAGTACTTGGATTCGATTTGACTTAATAATACGATCACATAGGATTCCTCGGATGTTTCTGTGTAACAATTATGAAAATAAAATATTCGATACATAATATAACGTGCCGGCGACATATACCTAACATAGACCTTCGCTCGGAATCAATGATTCATCGCGATTGCTTTCAAATGCATTCGGACAATACGACTAAAGCGACGAAGGACGAATGAGTCCTACAATGTAGCGATGGATTTTCAGTCTTTATTATCTTAACTGAAACGTTTTAAAAATAATTGTATATGTCATCAAGTTATTTTAAACGGTAAAGTTATTTATGATTTTTTACTTATTTTCTGTATATTATTACTTATGTGGGTGTTGAAAGTCGATATCGTAATTTTCCTCGCACGCGATTTTATATTCTTTAAAGACATTTTGAATTTTTTTTTTGAAATTCGTCATCGGTTTTAGGCAGTTTGATTAGGTAGTTGATTCTAATATTTGTTCGATGTTATAACTTAAAAATTAAATAAAAGATCTTTCATAAACTAATCTTGCTCCGACGTAAAAATATCAAAAATAACATAGGCTTAATTATTTTTTCAAAATAAAAGCTCGTCCACCAGCATTCTTTCGATTAGAAACGTTTTTTTGATAACAACGGCTCACTGATTTCAAATTTTTTTTGCCTAACGATTGTTTTCTCATCTGTCTTGGGCAGTGTTCGGGTTTTCAAACTCTCACGTGTTCTTCGGAATTTTAGAAATACGTTTACACTCTGTGTCTTCGCACTTTGCAAAAGCTCTCTATTCACTCGTAGTCGCGTCGTATTTGATCTCAACAACGTTCTGCCTTGACGTGCAGTACGAGTTTCCGTTTGCACAACTTTGCGCCATAGGAATCCACAATATAACAGTTCATAATGACTACTTAAAATGTGCGATCTTTTATTTTGGCACACGAATATTATTCTGGGCTATTTCTTCGTCTGTAGCGTTTAATTAGACTAACGCCAAAGAAGCGGCGTGCGACGTTCCATGGCCGATAACGAGCACAATACTCGCGTATAATTTGAAGCCGTTATTAATCGAGCGACATTTTCGGAAAAACATTTCGATTTTTACCGTTTTCAAAGACGATTCATTACTTTTTTTTTTCTTTCAATTTTCTATATCGACTCTTTATTATTGTTTACGAAGAGAAATAGTTTTCCCGGAGATGTCGTAAAACTTAAAACGTAAAATTGAATATCAAACCGGTAATTATAATAATTATTGTCTCGTATAAATATTTATACTATTATGACGAGCAGAGTATAAACGGAGATGTTGCCGGGATCCGACCATTAATCCACACGCTCCGCTCGTCTAAACGTTGAATGGTACTTATAAGGTCGTAAATAATTAACCGACTGGTTTGATATTCGATTCGGTTTTCATACGTGGACGTTTTCAGTAAAAATTATTATGTTTCTAAAAACGGAATTAATAATACCTTCGTATTAAAAAAATTAACGACTTTAAAAATATAATACCTATTAAATGTCTAAATAAAAACATATTACCTTTCCGGTATCCGTACCAATGATGAACGATAAAATACGATTAAAAACTTTAAAAACGCACTAGACGTTATTTATTATTTCCAGTTTCTTTTCGCACTCGAGTGTTTTCGGTTATTACCTATTAATAACATAATACACTCAACATACGCTCAAGTGTGTGTTAAAATATAAATATGCTTTGATACTTTTGTGTAGCGTTCTCTCGATTTCAATTTACAAGTTAACATTTTTTCGTCACTTCAAATAATACATTAAACATAATTAATCGACATAAATCAGGAAAAACAACGAATTTTATAGCCGACATAAAAACTGCCTATATTATAAACATCGGTCGGATTTCATTGTGTCCGTAACATTTTTTTTTTTCGCGTGATACTTTTTCGCCGATCTACGTGACAAAGACCTTTGAATATTTCAACACTTTTGATTAAGCGACGACGACGACGACGTTCGGTTTTATTTTTCACAAATATTTTGAATTTTTACAATTTTAAGGGCTCGATGAATAAATTGCCCTCGTTCCATATAAATTATATTTTTCACAAAACATAATTATTCTCTAACGCCTCGTTCTATGCCAGCAGTTAATTATTAGATCGGCAAGGATAAAATTATATTTTTGTCAGTAAGAATTAAACATTTTATTTTCTTCGCCTACACGTTTGACGGTTTAAAATAAGCGGTCGGAGAATTCGTGCTATGCGAATCACCTATATATGTTCGCATTGTACAATTATTGTACCTATAGTACGAGAAAACATTCTCTTTTTCCCAATTAAACGTCGATCACTCTGATTTAAATAGATGCCTGCGTTATAGGATATTTGTGAATTTCTCGTTTTACCATCGAATTTCGACTGTGCTTCTATGTTTTGCGGCCTCCTCGATTGCGTTTAGAACCGTTTATAAACATAAAACGCGTAACATTCAATAACTAAGTAAACAATTTCCACGGCACATGTATAATCAAGTGTCTTACCACATTTTACAACGCCATAGGTCTACCGAGTGATTATTATTACTATTTTTTTGCGGTTGAAAATTTAATTTTTGTGATATCGTTTCCGAATTGAAATATATTGTGTATTTTAATACAAGGTCAACCGTACGGCCGTTGTTAATGCGATTAAAAAGAATCGGAGAATTTGGCTCCGTCGCGTTGGTGTTTATTTTTTCTTTAAACGCTCAAGTTATCCTGTACGATGAAATGTGTTAATCACGACAATGTCGCTTAGTCTGGGCTTATCAACACGATTAATAAAGTGTTTATGTTTTAAGAATAAAAACGCGATTCACTAGACTCGAAAACTATTAATAAATCGTAAAAATGATTCGTGAGACGTTAAGCCGCGCGAAGCGGACTGCGTGTGGTAGAACGGACGCGCAAGGTTAAGAAAAATATCTCTCTGAAATAGGGTCGAGGAGAGGGCGGGGGATAAAAAGGATTTAAAATATAATAAATTCGTTTCAAAACATAACAATATGCCGTCATAAAATATACTTTAGAATTAAACCAATAGCGAATGTCTGTATAATACAATAGAGTTATTATTTACTATTATAAACAATTTTATGGACGAATAATATTATGTACATAATAAATATGTCGGTTTTTTTTTTTTTTTCGTGAAATCTTCGAATAACGATTAGTCGTACGAGATGAGCTCCGAGGTCTCCGTGAGATGTGCCAGGGGTCGTCTCCCACTACAATGATTAATGACCGTTTGTTTGGAAATGAATTTAGGTATACGTATGGACGCGCGACACGCGCCGGCCGTGTACAGGGTGTAAGCGTCATTGATCAAACCGTCTAAATGTGTTCGCCCCGGCCCTAGTGAACTAGACGAGTACGTCATATTGCGTCGTATACTCGCATTACAAAATCGCAGAGCGATAAATCCACTCGAGACGCCACAAAGAGAGCGAAAACGATCGAAATCCGTCGAGAATCGTACAGTGATACGTACAACTTAGTGTGTATAACGAACGATACAAGTCGAATTTTCGATTTTCTCGAACATCCCCCCCGTTTTCTGCGTTGCGGTGTAGAAAAATCAAAATAAACTTTGTCGAAAACCACGGGTGTGCGTTTCCTCTCGGCGTCGGACCTCCCGCGTTCCGCCGCCGCTGCAGCGGCGAACATTTATAAAGCTACTCTTCGAAAACACCACGTGCGAACGATACAGAGCTCTTCTATCCTTCGGCGCGTGTGTACAACTCACACATTAGTAGGCTAGCGATAAAAAAAATCAGATTGTTACAACAATAGTATGGTGGTTTTTTCGCCGTGTTTCGTGCGCGTATAATATTTTTTCATAAATTGTTATATATTATAATATTATACACTTAAATAGATAGTAATATCGTAAATTATTTTTCGAAACTGTAAACAACCAAACGTCATTATTACAATCAATTTATTATTGTTATTACTTCACTCGGAATAAAAAATTGTAAAAATAATCGCATAATATAATAACGTTCGTCGCGTGAAAACATAATATGAAATAATATAGTATAGTTACGTATAAACGAATTTAAAATTTAAAGCTCTATTTATTTAAGTAAAGTAAAGTAAAAAAAATTATGTATGGTTGTTCGAGGACACGCGCGATGGTAAAATAAATAAAAAATTCACTGCCTCGTTAATATTTCGAAATATACACGCGTTCACCTTAAAGCAGTGCGTCGAATTCGGAAGTTCGTATAGTAGGTATCTAATTAAAGTATTTTCCTTGCTCGGCGTGTTCTTGCGACTTGTGGGTAAGGTTTTTCTCGCTATATTTATGTCAACGGTTTTAATAATATATGGCGCATTCGTACGTATAACGAGCTGGTTGTTTTTTTTTTTTATTATCGATGAACGTTTTTGAATTTGAGTTCACCACTTGTGTTATTTACGAGTGCTAATACTAACTATAACCGGTAATCACTAACGATCGTTATTATTCAACGACGATTTATCTACAACGGTGTCGTGGTTGTAGAAAATCTGCGGTGGTGGATGGTTTTCGTAACTTTTTACGATATAATTGTGAACGTGCGCTGGCGATCTGATCGACATTTTTATGTTTGGATAATTGGACATTAAAACGTTTTATTATATTTTACAGATGGTGAATTCGTGTCCGTCAACCCTACCTACGTCGAAGACCCGGTGTACAACGATGTTCTCGTCGAGTGTAATTCGAGCGAACACTATAGTAAGTACTTAAATCCTTTATATTGCGTATTAGTAAAATTGTAAAAACGCACGTAGAACTTTTGGACGTGTTTTACTTTGATTTGACGTGATATCGAGTCGTTCGATGTAGGATGTACTCGTATAAAAGCGCGTTTGTAACGAAAAAATAGCGTACCGGTCGAAAAGGATCGCTACCCTTCTTCGCGCGATCGCGTAAATACAATAAACATATTCATTCTAACAAGCACCTCGGTAGCTTTGTTTTCTCGACCGCCTTCGCAGTGTGCGAGCACGGCGCGGTCTGTTGTTCGGCATAGGTGTGATACGCCGGGGGGGCGTTTGTCGGTCGGGAAAAAAAAACACGCTCTTCTCGCGCACAGTCTGTCAGACACCACATGTATACGCGCCAATCTATTTTTAACGCCGCGTAGTTTAATACGCAAATCGATTCGTATCGCGCGCGTGATATGTATATACAATACTGCATACCGATCGCAAGGTCTACTAGGCGAAATTTTGGGCGCATTTCTCGTGCGTCTGTCGCGATAAGATGGTATAGAGTTTAGGCGTTAGTGAAAATTGTGTTCGATAAGAATCTCTCGTCGCCTCCGTCGATTTTCTTCGGTTCGATTGAAATGCACACGCGACGGACGTTTCAGACACAAGCCGATACCATATTATATAAATCAATGATAATAACACCGGAAACAAACTTCCGTTCGTCGACGGCTGGTTACCTAACTGTATCTCATGTCCGTCACCTTATTTCGCGCCACGTCGCAATATTATTATTACTGCCCACGGGCGGTGGCGGATTTCCAGTCCGGTCGTCGCGGTATCGCATTCATACCGCCGCGGCGTCTATTCGTTCGATCCCCGCGACACGCGTTATTCTAGTCCCGTGACGTACGAGATCCTAAAATATGTGTACGCTCTTAAAATTGTCAAATATATATAAATTTTTTTTGTTCAACGAAAATAATAAATCTCCGAACGAGAATAGCCGCGCTAAAAAGCTGGGCATTTTATTTTATTTTTTATTTTTTTTCAACGTTAACATATTTAATACGGCTTATCGTGTCACAGATTTTCATTGGCACGTTTGAGGGCGTTTTTTTTAAAAAACCATTACATTTCAAACGCTCTGTTATATTGCCTAATTATCTGTAATTTGTTATGAATGAATAGTATAAATTATGAAATACACGTTTTTGTGTGTTACGTAAATTAAAAATAACACTATAAGAACTCGTAGAAAAGTATAAAGTTTAACTGTCGTCCAGGCGATAATTATTATAGTAGGTATAATACGGTTTTTTTTT
The DNA here is from genome assembly GCA_948098885.1 of Drepanosiphum platanoidis. Classification (NCBI taxonomy): domain Eukaryota; kingdom Metazoa; phylum Arthropoda; class Insecta; order Hemiptera; family Aphididae; genus Drepanosiphum; species Drepanosiphum platanoidis. The sequence goes on along the minus strand of OX402534.1, from coordinate 11,917,950 downwards.
TCTTTAAAACCGCACAAACGTGTATTTAAACTATCGTAGAACCTATAATATTACAGTCGATAGACGTGTAAACTCACGTATAAACTACCTACGCTCCTCGTTTCGCTTGGAAACAAATTCTTATCTAAATCGCTTGATAATAATAAAATAGATGTAGTAGGCGTTTGCACCTTAAACGCAAAAACAGTACTAATCCACTGGTTCAATGACCAATGTCGCCGCCGTAACCGCCATGATGATATTATCGAAACCTCGCGAAATTCCCCAAAAATCAGTAATATTATTTGGCTGCTGACGACAAAAGCATAGAGTTCGAGTACTCGTACGATTTTCAAGTATACTTTATAAAGGAACATTTATATTATCATATCGTATAGTTTTGTGTGAAACAAATAATTTATGTTCGAAATTTCTGAGGCGCTAATGCGAATGTTATGTACCTACTCGAATATTATATAACATAACGTAACCGGGGACCGTATTTTTCACGAGACTTTTCAAACACGGTTTTTAATAGTTCGACAATATGCGTAGGCGTAACATTATATATTTCGTTTCGCGCGAACAGGATTACACACAATTTTAACTTTTTTAATCACAGTGTGATATCTTTTTTTTTTAATTCGGCCGCGTCTCGTCCAACAACGGACATATATTCATACGCAATTCGTGCGAAAACGTCGGATGATACGATTGAATTTCGAAAATCGCGGACTCGACTCGACGGTTAGATAGATCGCGTGGCGTGTTTGGTTTTCGGAAGCTTGGCACCGTTCGTCTTTCGTTTGGTGCCCGCGGACGGCATCCCGAGACTGTGTTTTATCCGACCGATGACATTTTGTCTTTTAAAAGTCATAACGGTCTTATCAAAACCTCATTACCTATATTAAAATAACGCGAAATCGTGTACGCGGCGGTAAACGACGCGCTATTCGCATTAGGTAAACGTACGCGCGCGCGCGCGACCGTGTCTCGTCGCGCACACCCGACGACGAAGACAACACCGCCGGCTATTATTTTTAGAACATTAATCATAACAATTTTTATCGAGTTTTTTTCTTCTTCTTCGGTTTTCTCGGTTATTTGTTTTGCCGCATTTTCGTCGCCTTACGTTTTCGTCTATATCGAGTATATATACGTATATGTATTCATATCGGACGCTTTCAAGTTCACCGTTCCTAACCCCGCGTCATACGCAGCGATCTCCGATAGAGAGAAAAGAAAAATAATAATAAATAGAATAAAACACGTCCCACATAGATAGTCGCCTGTAAGGGACCCTCTAATTTTACAGAGATCTAAATAAAGCACATTACTCAAACGTCGGTCTCCCACCACGACCGCCGTCGTTTCATTCCAAGTACCCGTACCGCCGCATACTTCGGCGATTCAGTTACCACCGAGGCGAGTCCGAGAGCATATATACACGCACCGAAAAGAACGGACAAACACACACCACACACTCGGCGCAAACATACGCTTTTCTCCTTTCTGCATCTCGCGCGTTCCGAGTTTTCACCGCGGTCGTCGCGAACCCGTGCCCGTGTCGTCCGCGTTGTTTTCGAATCCGGTCGCTTGTCGTTCATCTTGCACGTTTCCACCGGCCAACACCGTCGTTCGCGCGCGCGTCAGAGGGAGACCGTGAGAGCGGGCGGCGCGCTAGTCCGCCCTCCCCCCCTCCTCCCCCGCCCCCGACCGGGGACATAACACCTGCGAAGGATTTCGCAGGTCCTTCCGAACGGATCTCGTCCTGCCCGCGCGTCAGCCGTCATGAGCCGACAGCAGCAACAGATCACCACCTCGTCCTCGTCGGAACAGAGGACCACGAGCCGCACGGAACAACAAGTCACCAGACAGTTCACGCAAACCACACAGCGACAAGGTACACCCGACACGCGACATTTAATATCCCTGCCCCCACCCCCGTTTTCCCTTTCCCGAAACCTAACCGACGATCCGATTTGTCGCCTCCGGGCGATACGGCCACGGTCAACCCGCCGCACCGTGATCTTTCGGTAACGTCGAAAACGATATAGATCCGTGACACACACCACAGACCATAATATTTATCGTACCTACTCGCGTCCATCTATCAGAGTGTCTATCTTACGTCGTGCTCGAGGACGTAGGTTTTAGAGTTCGTTAACGGCAAGGCTAGGCGAGTTTACGATGTTTCTCGATGATGTTTATTCGGTATTTTTTCCATTAAATTTAAAAATAAGTGTTGATTCGGTTTCGTTTTTATGTTTTCAATCGGTGTGTGTATTACTTATTTTTACCGAATTACTGATTTTACACAGATTTTTACAACACGACAATAACTTACCTGTCGTCTGTATCGACGAGTTAAATCGTCTCATAAGATAATATAATTTAAGAACAGAGAATTACACGTAGATTCAAAATCGACTAACTTTCCAACTAGTTTTTCATTCGTCAACTCGTCGTCTAGCCTTGATTTATGATACGTTATACATAAATATGATCGGCGGAAAAAATGTTATCTCTACTATATATTTTAATGCAACGAAACGTCGATAATACCGTGTGTAATAGATCGGAAAGCTGACGCGACGAGACAATACAAATTTGATCCGATATCGGTTTACTTAATAATATATAAGACCGTTTGATTACGGTTTTGCGCTTCGATACGAATAGTGGCGATTTCATGAGTTTTCGACGTGCGAAAAGCACACTCGGATTAAAATACGTACATCCGTTTGAAAGTGGGCGATATGGCTGCGTGTGTAATACAATATACAATGTGTTAAAACCCTTTCGTTTCTCATCGCGTTTATTGCTCAACAACAGTGGAACAATTTATATCTCGTCTTGGACTTTAATTATCTCTATAGTGATCGAGACGTATTTAATTTAAATATATATATATATGCATATGTGTGAACATTCCTTGGATATTAATCTACCTTTTTATTTTTGGGAATTTTATTTTTAAAAAAATGATTCATTACCAAAGAATCCGTGACGGCATTTTAGGTTATGTATCGTGTTGCATTTACATTCTTTTTGATTAACATTGTATTATTATTTTTTTTTTAAACGAATTATTTTCAATAGTTCTTGATAAAGCAAAAAAAAAACCGCCCCGAAATCTTACAAAACAATCGTGTGTTTTCAACATCACTAATATTATGTCTATCACATAAAATCGGTTCGGGTTGGAAAAAAAACATTATAATATAAATATATCGTGCACGTTAACACTTTGACAGTAATCAATTTATAGCGTTTGATTTAATTTTTGAGTGAATTGGATTAATTTTCTATACATTATTAGTTATTGTTTTCACTAAACAATCGTGTAATTACAATTTTTGCAACATTTCAATACTTCAATACCGGACTCCAAGGGTCATATATTCGGTCGGTTCTCAGATTAACTAACATTCGAGTGAATTACTCTCTATTACCGTTTGTTTTTTCTTTCGTTACACTATTGCGTAATATTGCTACTATATGGTCATATCATTATGGTATTACGATGTTTCGAAGAACAAGCGTGTACGACGGCGTATGTTGCATTTGGCGTGAACGCGTTGTGAAAAGAAGTCACTACACAACAGCGACACTGTAAAAGTGTTAACGACGGAGATTGACCTAGTATATAAAAAAATATGATTTTAAGAGCGTCGTTGACGGGCGATGATGATCCGCCGTCGTCGGGTTTTACTTTCTTTCGACGTAAATATTTTCGAACCGTTGATTTTATTCGTTCCCGACGACGAGCTTGAGATATTAACGTCACCGCATTAAAATTTGACAGACGGAAAAAGAGAAGAAGAAGAAAAGCCTCGGCAAACAAAACTTTTTCCAGCGAAAAAATAAATAATCAACGCGTCTCGTCATCCTCTCGAGCACAATTCGGTATTCCGAACGCATTCATTACGTAACAATTATCCGCGTCGATATTTCACTTTGAAACGCGGCAATTATCGACTCACTAGGACGACACCGTGCAGTTCCACGGTCGTTTTCCACGTAGGTTTTTGTAAAGCTCGTTTTTTTTCCCATTTTTCACACGTCCGGACGGTTTTTTCTTATTTTGTTCAACGACGTATTTCGTTTGGTTTCGACGATTTTTCGGCTCGTTTCGATTTCCCACCGCGCAAACGTCGTCCGCGCGCGGCCGTATCGGATGACAGCCGAATCAGCTGCGATTTCAATAACGTAATTGTTGTCCTCTGCCGTGGCAGCGGCAGCACGCGCGCGCGTCGGTTGTATACGGCGTGTGCGCGAAAATCGCTCGCTCGCCGCGGCAATAGTAAATAATAATATAATAATCTCCGCCGCCGCCGCCGCCGCGCCGCCGCCCCGGTACCTGTGTGCAACGTGACTGTTTGTTTGCTACGGCGATTAATTTCAACCAAACTGGAAAGCGGCCGCATCGCCTTATACGCGCGGCACAAGGCTGGGGACTCGCGCGATATTGGTGCATCTAAAATGCTATCGACCTTTCTCATAAGTTCTCGACGCGTCCGTCCGCCCGCAACAGTCTGCGCGCCAGCCGACACACGATCGAAATCGTATAACATCGACATTATTACGCCGCCGTGCCGATCGCGCGACGAAAACGATACAACGGTACAACTGAAATAAATAAAATGTACGGTTCGCGAGGAATTTGAGGAGTTTTCGGCCGCGCTTTCGCCGAACCATTCGCCGACGAGAGAGAGAGACGAAAAACACACCGAAAAAAAAAAAACGCAACCTGGTAGTAAAAACAAACGAACGAAATAATGATCCTGCGGCCAGCGTGGAGACCGAAAATACCGCGGGACTTCTCGATTCGCAGTAAGAAATCCTTAACGTATTTACCTACATTTATAACCGCTCGGTCGCGCGCGCGCAATCTGTTCGTAACGTGGGCGTAATAGCGCGGTACGGTTCGACTAATAAATTATTATTCGGGCGACGACGACGGGTTCGATGTGTGTTTACCGCGCGGTCGTCGTAGTATCCATGTGCAACGCAGTAGGTGTGTACGGTAAAATATGGGTCGTACGGTTAGAATAACGTCATAACATCTACGTGTACTTGTAATTTGCAAACGCGTACGCTTTGTTTTCGTGATAATGGTCGTTTGAATACACACTCACACAACTAGGCGGTAAATCGTATGGAAAATCGGTGGAAAATCCTTTTAACGCGTTTAATCGTTTCGTTTTTTTTTTTCTCCCTAATCGGTTTTTGGCATACGTCCCCCCGACCGTTCGCGACGTTTGTATGTGATTATAGTCGCACTTTTCAAAATCCAACGCAGGACCCGTCTCCCGTACCGATCTTTTCGCCGGAATAACCGTTTGTCGCCCGACTTGTGAATCGAAGCGACGAAATGCGCGTGAAGTATCAAGTCTCGATCGTTTTCTACGTCTAAAATATTTCATCATTTCGATACAACTATGCGAGTCATATTATTATATCCACTTGATAACGACGAAATAATTCGTTCGCCGTACTCGGTTCGCGCGCTAAATATTTATAGCGTCAAAACGTATTCGCACTAGACATGATGATAATATGTAATAATTATGTCGTCAACTATATAACGTGTTTTTTTTTTTTTATACATCTGGCCCGCGCATTCCGCGAGAATTACGTTCGTCGGCGAAAAAGAGTACGAAAACGAACGAATAGCGATTACGAATTATTACATATTAATCATTGTATACCGTGAATGTTATTTCCAAGGCGGATAAACGCGAGATTAGATAAACCAACGTATACGTTTTTTTAAATAATAATATAACGATTCCGCAGGTCGTAGACATACCTACGTATACAATTCGTTCCGGATAATAATCAGACTGGCCGGTTTCGAGGAATGCATTATTATTATTATTATCTATTCTAAACTAGTCGAAAAGTTAAATAGTAAATTACATCTTTTGAAATTATCTAAAGCAAAAAGTCTAGTCGATATTTAATCCGATAATTTAGGCACTTTCACTTTGTTAGGCAATTGTTGTTTGAATTTGTTCGATTCGATCAATTACTATTCTCAAACAACTATCGACAATAATAATTGAACTCGTATCGAACGTCCGACTTCGAACAGTTCGACCCATCATGACTTACCAATAATTGTTATTTTTTTTTTAAATATAACGCGAAATACTCTTTGTCGACCGTCGAATAACAGCAGTTTTCACTGATTCGTGTAAGTTTTCGGAATTCCGTAGTACAAAATTTGTTTTTCCGTCGTGAACTTTTCACGATCTCCTTTGTCTCGGGAAACTGTGCAACAATGATGCGCGCACACAAAGCGTTTTCGGTTTTCGGACCAACGGACAGACGCATTCGACAGTATCCCAGTCGCCTTTGCAGTCGGTCGTCTCACCGGTGGCGTTACGGTGCGTTTATAATTTTCGGACGGGAGAGGCTGTATTATATTAGTCATAATAATTGTACGCTGTATCGTGTTGCATACTTTCCGATTTGGCGAAACGCGTGTACCTACGGTACGAAAGAGGAGAGACCTTGACACCGCCGCGACGACTGCCTATAGTCAATAATAATATGTCATATCGTGTCCCTTGGTCGAAACCAGATTTATATCCATTTTGGGCCGGATATCGACCGGCGAACAGTGGTTTACATTGAACGCGTCGTATTTGAGTTTACCAGAATCGCTCGTGTGACGCGCGAGTTGAATAATATTCGTTTGAGCCGCTGACACTGTCAAGTTATAAATATATACCCTATAAATCAGCCGCGATTGTACATATACATACGTATATATAAATGTATATAGAATATGCATTATGGACTGCGCGCGTGTGTTTGCAATAGTTATCGACGTAAAAAGTTTATTCCGGAATTGCGGTTCGGTCGGGACATTTTTTTTCAATTTAAAAAAAAACGCGTCTCGCGCGATTCGAGTTCTTATCTTTCGTACTCGTTTGCTTTTGCTTGTTGGGAGGCAATAATGAACAAATCATCCGCACTCGCGTAACGTCGAAAATATTACACGCGCCCGACGTTAAACAACCTCTTGCGACGTCGTCTAAATCACGGTGTTTACTTTATTATTCGTTGTAATGTCACTTGGCGTAAAACAGCTGTGTGATCGCCCACAGCGCGTGATGCATATATGACCTGTTCCAAAAATGAGTCTTGAGTAATTTGATCCCGTATTTCGCGCGACCCTGCCAAGAAACGATATTATTATAATTACTGTTTACTCGAAGAGTGTAATTATAAAATTAAAAAATTTATAATATCCGTAGTAATTGCATACGGGCTACATAAATACACACACACACACACACACACACACACCAGACTTGTGACCTAATAATATACAGAGTGATTCGTTTGACGTCGACCGGGCCGTCGAGTCGGAATGGGAAAATATTACGTGTAAATTGTGTTTTCTTCGATTGGATATTTGGGACGAGACGTTCTATATTTTTTCTCATAGGTACTCGAGATAATATTTCCTTCCTCTCTATTGTTGATAAAAATAGTTACGATTTCGACGTACGACGTATATCTAACAAACGGTTTACTAGTTACATTTATTTTAAGGTCGGACGAGTGGAGTAGTAGAGAAGGTATACATTTTTTCTATTTTTAGGTTACTCGTATTTTCATAAGTATATTCGAATTGACGCGTCCGACGAATCGCCCTGTATGTATACTCTATACGCATATACATTTCTTATTCACATTATAACCGTGTAATCGAAAATATCTGTTTTTATAATACATATATGTTGAACATAAAGTGTTCTGATTTCTTTAAAGAATTATAATTATTCGTAGGGACAATAAACAGTGAAAAATATTTCTGTTTAGAGTACTCTAGACATTGAAAATAATTACTTAATTTTCTTCTTTTTTTTTTTTCAGTTCACGAAGGTTTTGTCGTACAGCAGTCCATTCCAAGATTTGGGTGAGTTAGACTGAAAACGCATGACGTTAATTTTTAAAATAAAATCGATTTAACGAAAACCAATGTATAATTTTAGAAATGACGCCGCTCCGCCAGTATTCGAACAGATATTCAAAAACGCCAGATTCGCCCAAGGTGGAAATGCCGTTTTTGAAGGAAAGGTCACAGGTATTCCAAAACCTTTCGTCTCGTGGACCAGAAAAGGCGCTCCTCTATTGGGTAAATATCATCGAAATACATACGTCAATCTACTTAGACGTTTTAAAAAAAAAAAACCCTCTGACATGAAGAAAATACGAAAAGCTCGATAAATTATTTCTCACTACGGCTGTATTGTGCACTTTCAGAGTCGAACAAATACAAGATGACGTACGATCAACAAACAGGGAATGTTGTTCTTACGATCAATCAAATCGGTCCGGGAGACGAGGGCGAATACACTTGTTCGGCGCGCAATCAATACGGCGAGGCGATTTGTTCGGTTTTCATTCAACCAGAAGGTATGCAAACGAGTCTAAGCTGTTGAAATAATAATTTCATATAATACCTACGCGGATTCGTATGCTCTAACTTGTCGGTTTTCTATAGGTCATACCGTTCAAATACCGCAAGGCACGTACGGTTCCCAGCGAATACAACAAACGCAGAACACGCTGTACACGAATAATTATTCTAACGTCGAAGAGGTAAACGCGAATAAAGCGCAATCATCATCACCGATGATTAATATATTCTATTGTTATAACGTCGTTACAATGTGTGTGTGTGTTTTTTTTCCTAACAATTTAAAAAGGATTTCAAAGTCGACACTTTCGAATACCGCTTACTCCGCGAAGTGTCCTTCAGACAGTCCGTCACCAAAAGATATCTCGGCGAAGAAGATATCAAGTTTACGAGCAGCGCACATCAAGGTCCTGTCGTAGCACCTCAAGTGCTCCAGAAACCACGCAACTCGAAATTAGTGGAAGGATCGAACGCGACGTTTTCTGTTAAAGTGTCGACGGCTAAGGACACCAGGGTAAAACATTTAATCTGAACGCACTGGTAACGTTTGTCGAACAGATAAAACATGTCTCATTCTTCTTTTAGTTGACATGGTTCAAGAACGGCCAAAGACTCGTGAATGGACCAAAGCACCAGATAAACTTCACTAATCAAATCGCCACGCTTAATATACCACAAGTGCGTTGTGACGATTCCGGACATTACACGCTGCTCGTAGAAAATCCACAAGGCTGTGTCGTTTCGTCCGCATTCCTTGCCATCGAATCAACACCGGCGGTGTACGATCGAACAGAAGACAAGTGAGTTAAATACAAGTGTTTTGACCCGATGAAACGGTCATATTTCGTGTACAAGTAAACGAGCAAACGACAAAATGGTCTTTGTCATTAAAAAAAAAAAGAATACTTCCATTAAAACCACGAAGATGACAATAATTGTATTATCGGTAATATCGAAAAAACATAAAATATCTAAATAAGTGCCCACGATTAGACAACACATTATTTAAAATATGTTTTTTATACTAATAAAATATAACCAAAGGGTTTTTAAAGTTAAAACAAACACACGAAGCACAACAGAGTATAGACTATTTAATTTAATTATTATTTATTTTGTTCGGTACAAACTTTATGAGTTTTTTAACAAAATCACTTATAATTTTATGAACGTGATTATAGACGAATCAATTAATTTCAATAACGAATAGGCCAACAATATCTTTTCATAAATAAAATATATCAATTACTATAAAAAGACAACATTTTTCAAATTATATGTAGTATAATATTATCTATTATTGCAAATAAAATTATTTATGTTTTAGTTGACTAAGAGACGTTTTAATCGATATGATATTATATTATGCGGACAATAATTATTGTTAAATGTTCCTTTTTTTTTTTTCCAGGGAAAATGTAATTACTAAAACTCACAATAAGCTCGAATCGATAGAAGTGGTCGAGGGGAAAATGTTGGCGCCGAATTTCGTGCGCGTTTGTGGCGACCGCGACGTTACCGAAGGAAAAATGACCCGTTTCGATGTTCGCGTAACTGGAAAACCGTATCCTGAAGTGTCTTGGTACATAAACGGTCAGCAGATCAAGGACGATTCCACGCATAAGATACTAGTCAACGAATCCGGAGACCACGGTTTGATGATAACTAGTGTCTCGCAGGCGGATGCGGGTCAAGTGGTTTGTGTCGCAAGGAGTAAATCTGGAGAAACTTCGTTCCAAGTAAATAATAATTGAAATTCAAAAAAGATTATTTTTAATATAATTATTCGTGTGCGATTTTTAATTATGTATATATATTTCGGTAGTTTTTTTTGAGGTTTATCAACGTAATTTCGTTGAAAACATTTTCTCTGTAACTCGCCGTGTTGGTTTTTTAATTTTCGAAAACCAGTATATTGGGTCAGATAGGTCTAAGACACGTTTGGTGTTGAAAATTCTCGTAGTTTACATAGTTCGACAGCGCTAAAAGTATTTCATTTTCAAATATCAACAATAAAAATATAATAATAATGTGTAATAAATACGTCATATTTCTGCGAGTTTGATTAGAATATTTGTTATCAACAACACTTTTTGACACGGAGTCTGGGGGAAGGTTTGTTCGAGACAATGTTATATACCGTGGTCGAAGGAACGAAACCATTGTTTATGCGACAAGATAATTACGACGCGTGCACATACCTTCCGCGAACACCTCTTATCAGTATGGCTCGAGCGGTCCGAAGTGTACGACGTGTGTTCCGCGTAACGTGTGCGCGTTATACCTATTCATAATTATATTAATAACTTACCGTCGTGGTTTTTCCTACCTAATCATTTTTGTTATCATCTGCAGTCGTGTGCCCGCGCGTTCGATACCGAATGACGCGTTATGTTTACATCGTGGTTCCAGACTTCCAGTAACCCAAACACGCGCGAGAACCGGGTTACGTGTGACGAACTTTTTCAATATTTCTTCGTGACGTTCGCCGTTCGGTTCGAAGACTACCGACTCGGAAAAGTTCAAAGTGTTTCTGGAAGATTACGCGCTTCGAATGCGCCGACGAGTAATGCCGAAAATCGTGAACAAATATCGCGAACCTCGTAAACGTCGTGTGGGCGACGCTCGTCCGAAAAAGAAGCTCGAGATGGAGGAGCGCAAACGCAAAACGTCGTTCCGTTTGGGGCCCGAGCCGCCGCGAAAAGTCGTTATTGACGAACGCCAATCTCGCCGCGTCGAGAACGACACATTTTTTACACTTTACAAGAAACCATAGGTTAGTCCTCTAATCCTCTACATAGTTGAACGATAACCGCGCCGAACCGATCGTCGTCGAAATCCTCACGTCGACCGAATTCAATAGCCGCAAGACATTTATCCGTGTACCGATGTGCACTCATCACGCCGTGGAGTGTTCTTTCTTTTTTTTTCATCGAGTGTTTTATCCAATAGATATCTTTTTTGATTATTTACCAATCGATTCGTTTTTTTACCTTTGTAAAATCTGGGCATTACGTTTTTCGAGTTTCACCTTTATTTAGTGTACCCAAATGTCTGTCAATTATCAATATGATTTGTTTTTATTAGTTAAAAAAACCGAACTACTTACCTAGGTGGTACTTATTTTGACTTGATTTAAAAACAAATTTATTCTATTATCATCAATAACTGATAAATTTATTTTTAATAAAACTCATTTTATTTTTACAGTGTAATTTGGGCGTTATCGAAAAAGAACTAGTAGTTTCTCCCAAGTTTGTGCAACGTTTCACACCTTTAAACGTCAACGAAGGAGAAACAGTTACACTGAGTGTTAGAGCTGTGGGAACTCCAATTCCAAGAATAACATGGCAAAAAGTATGAGCAAATTTTGTGACTTCTAGTTTGTATGCAGTTTAACTAAAATGGTTGATTTTTAGGACGGGGTGAACGTTGGTGAACAACCTGGAGTGGTCTCAGTATGGACTGAAGGAGGTGGTTCGGTGTTAGAAATTGCTCGAGTTGCACCGAACGATGCGGGTTGGTATCAATGTACAGCTCAAAACACGGCCGGATCAACGGCCACGCGGGCTCGCCTAAATGTCATAAGAAAAGCTCGGCCAGAAGATTTCGCTGAAGACCGACGTCTCAGGCTCCCAAAACCAACAAGAGTTATCGAACCAGAGTAAGTTGTGTGATTTAATTTTTTAATTTATATCAATTGGTTGAGCTAAAAAACGTGTTTCTACCAATTCGTAGGCCTGAGCCCGAGCCAGAAATTGTTTGTCTAAAACACGTTGAAAGAGCAAAATACAAGACTCCGAGGTCTGAAGAAGACAAAGTCTATCCACCACCGCGGTTCGTTGTTCCTTTAAAGAACATAGCTCAACAAGAAGATGGCCGAATTCACTTTGAGGCCAGAATTGAACCTATTGGTGATCCAACAATGATATCAGAATGGTTTGTAAATGGATATCCGTTGCAAGCAAGTAAGTTTATAGTGTAGGACATATTATTGAGTACAACAATGATATTTGCAGTAGTAAATGGTAATTTTAAAATGATTTCATATTGCTTATAATTTTTTTTTTATAGGTTCAAGAGCTATGACTTTGTTAAATTATGGATTCATAGCTTTAGATTTATTAAGCATTCTGCCAGCGGATGCCGGGGAATACACTTGCCGAGTTACTAGTAGCTCGGGCACTGCTCAGTCCTCAGCCATTCTCAAAGTTGAAGGTATGTAACAGAATAACACATTCAATCATAACCACTAGTATTTTAACGCTAAATGTAATCATTTCTTTTAGGAAAAGACGAAATTGACAAATCGAGTCAATATCCCGACAGTTTGAAATACATAGAACAATTGGAAGACTATTCCAAATACCAACGAAGTGACAGTTACGATGAAGTCCAACCACTGCCGCCCACATTTATAAAATCTTTGCACGATATGGGTAATATACAAGAAGGAAGAAATGCTCACTTTGAGGCTCAACTAAACCCCGTCAGCGATCCAACGATGAAAGTAGAATGGTATAAGGACGGCAAACCGATCACAGCAAGTATGTTACAGTTTTAAGTTTAGAAAATATTGTTTACTATATTGACATATACTAACCATCATATTGGTTTTAGGTTCAAGGATCACGACGATTTTCAATTTTGGATATGTGTCATTAAATATTATGCATCTCCGTGCAGAGGACAGTGGCGAATATACCTTGCGAGCAATCAATCGATGGGGAGAAATTATCAGCACATCTTCATTAACTGTTATCGGTTGGTATTATTTTTCTTTTTTAAAATATCTATTAAATTTTTTTATCAATTCTTGTAATTTCTTCAATTATAATATTTGGTCCAATAGCTTTCAACAGCGTAACAGGTGATTTGGGCTACCCAGAACAACAGAAATATATTGATCAAACGGAAGCGTTAGAACAATCTTACCAACAACAAAAGACCCAGGAATACAAGATTACCGCTCCCGAAAGTGTTGCGCCACCACAATTCAAAACACCGATTAAAGACCAACAAAATATCAAAGAAGGAGGATTTGCTCATTTCGAAGCAAGATTGGAACCATTAGGTGACTCGACACTACAAGTAGAATGGTTGAAAGATGGTAAACCAGTTGAAGCCAGTACGTATCAAAAGTGTGATTATATTAATTATAACTATATTGATAATGATAAATAATTAATTTTAGGTTCAAGGATGACCGTTTTCTTCAACTTTGGATATGTTGCGTTGACAATAAAATATGTAACTGCCTATGATATTGGCACATATACTTGTAGAGCTTTTAATAATCTAGGAGATGCTTCGACTTCAGCAACATTAACTGTTCTTACCAGGAAAGATGTTGTGCAAGATAGCCAACATCCCGGAGGTCTTGAAAAATTCCAGTATTTGGAAGACTCTAGGTAAATTGACAAAAAATATCATGTGAATTGAAATTTATAATTTATTGATGTTTAATATCAATCGAAATTTTAGAAAGAATAAGCGTAAGGCAGAAGAAGAAACCATTATCACACAAAAACCCAGATTCCTCGGACCTTTAAAAGGAACAAATAAAATTGCCGAAGGGCAAAGGGCACATTTCGAAGTGCGAGTAGAACCTCAGAATGATGTTACCATGAAGGTAATTATTGTTTTTTACCATATTGTTTACATTTCAGTTGGTTAAATTATCATTGTATTATATTAATATAATTTCAGATTGAATGGTATTTCAATGGACGAGTAATAATGAGTGCCAACAGAATCCAGACGTACCATGATTTCGGCTACGTGGCTTTAGACATTATCGGTGTAAGGGCTGAGGACAGTGGCACATATGTGGTTGTTGCGAGAAACGCCTTAGGGGAAGCGCAGTTGTCAGCCACAATGCAAGTCGAAGGTAATTCAGAAATATAGCGTTTAATTTTTTGCATCTGTACATAAAATCATTATTATTCGTATTTTAGTTCGTGCTAGCATTGATACATCTACTATGCACCGTGGAGTCGTCGAAAAAGCTCCGTATCTCGAATCCAAGAAGTTTATCGAACCCCAATATGATATCGAAGAAATTTCCAAGTCCAAGCCTATATTTATACAACCATTGAGTGACCCGGCGCCGGTGAACGAGGGTAAAAATGTACATTTGGAATGTCGTCTCGAGCCTATGGGAGATCCTACAATGAGAGTCGAATGGTTCCAAAACGGAAAACCTGTAACTGTCGGTAATTATGATTTTACAATAGCCGTTGATTTTATGGCATTATGACCTCAGTCCAGATTTTAAAAGTTTTAGAATATAATTCAATAATTTTTTATTTTTCTAAAGGTTCGAGATTCCGTACTTACTACGATTTCGGATATGTAGCTTTGGACATCATACACGTAACTTCAATCGATTCTGGAGAGTACACGGTCAGAGCTACAAACCATCTGGGATCAGCTCATACTTCAGCATGCGTCAACGTAAATATTACAAACTGTTATGTTATTGTTGGTTGCTGGGACTGTTTCTCATATAATTTTTGACATTTTAGATAATAAGCCGTTCGAGCGTTCTGACTGAAAGTCAAAACGAATACGCATTAGAGCAAATTCAAATGTTGGAAGACTCTTCGAGGTATCAAAAGATGACAATCGACGAAGAAAGTATCATGCAATCACCACAGTTCACCAAACCGTTGCACAATATACAGACATCAGAAGGCACAAACGTACATTTGGAATGCAGGTTGAAACCAGTTGGAGATCCGACCATGAGAATCGACTGGTTAGTTAATGGATATCCCGTAAAAACCGGACACAGATTCCGTCCAGCATACGATTTCGATTATGTAGCATTAGACTTGCTAAGTGTATATCCCGAAGACTCTGGTGTATACACGTGTCAAGCCAGAAACGAAATGGGCGAAGCTGTCACTTCCAGCTCAGTTAAAGTGATCGCTAAAAAAGATTTAATATTAGACTCGCAACATCCGCATGGTTTGGAAAAAATACAATACCTAGAAGACTCAGCAAGATACAAGAAGGCTGAAATGATCGAAGAAGAAGTTAAAATAAAACCCCGATTTTTGACCAAGCCAAAGAACGCTGAAAATTTGAAAGAAGGTCAACACGCTCACTTTGAATGCAAATTGGAACCAGTCACTGATTCTAATCTAAAAGTCGAGTGGTTCAAAAACGGAAAACCAATAATCATTGGTAATATATCAACATGACCATTAGTACAAATTGTGTCTATAATTTTTGTTTTTTTGTTTTATTATCAAAATAGGTCATCGCTTTAGGCCTATTCATGATTTTGGATACGTAGCTTTAGATATCATTGACGTCATCGAAGAAGACACTGGAACTTACACGTGTCGTGCCGTAAACATGCTCGGTGTTGATGAAACTAACTGTCATCTCACTTGTAGAAGTAAATAATCTTATCATAATATTTTAAAACTCAATAATAAAAATTTATATAAAACACAATAAACGCATGATGAAAAATTAATTAATCAATTTTATTTCAACAGGTTCATCGGCTATTGTAACAGAAACTCAGAATGAAATGGGTCTTGAACAAATCCAATACCTAGAAGAAAGAACTAGGTACAACCGAAGAGAAGACATAGAAGAAACAACCACTCAGGCTCCGATATTCACTACTTCATTGAAGCACTGTGATATCAAAGAAGGCCAACGTGCTCATTTTGAATGTAGATTGATCCCAGTGTCGGATAATACCATGAAAGTTGAATGGTTCCACAACAACGTGCCAATCAAATTCGGATCTCGATTCACCGAAACCAATAACTTTGGTTTTGTCGCATTTGATATTCTTCAGTGTTTGCCAGAAGATTCTGGTACATACACGTGTCGTGCAACTAATTGGTTAGGACAATCCATTACGTCTGGAAACTTGAACGTTCAATGTAAGTTTGGAAAACTAAATGTTTAAATGTTAGTTTTATTCATATATACTTTGTATTTATCAAAATCATTTGTTTATTATAGCGAGAAAATCAATTTATTTGGAATCTCAACACGAAGACGCTCTGGGCCGGTTAGCTCAGCTAGAAAATGCAAACCGTTATCAACGCCAATCGATAATCGAAGATACAGTAACACAAGCTCCAATTTTCACACAGCCTATGAGAGATATTACAACTATTGAAAGTCAAGCAGCTCATTTTGAAGCCCGACTGATTCCAGTCGGTGACGATAAGTTAAAAGTGGAATGGTTAAGGAATGGAATCCCTATTCAAGCCTGTACGTATATTATTAAATATATTTGACTTATTATAATATCTATTAAATTAAAAAATAATTTATACTTATGTTTTTAGCTAACCGCGTGTCAACAATGCACGACTTCGGTTATGTTGCTCTTAATCTCAAATATGTCTATCCTGAGGATTCTGGTACTTACACGTGCAGAGCTATTAACGAATTAGGACAAGCAGTAACTTCAGCCACACTGAATGTACAATGTGAGTAGTTTCTTTTGTTTACGTAAATATTATTTAATATGTCATAAAAGAATATATTATTGTAAAACATTGAATGGTTTTTTAGCTAAAGCTTCTTTACAATTGGAAAGTCAACATGAAGCAGCATTGGATAAATTAAGACAGCTCGAAGACTCAAGCAGATATAAGCGAGTAGAACAAATAGAAGTGGAGGTTACTGAAGCGCCAAAATTCATTGTTCCATTAAATGGAACTGAAAATCTGATCGAGGGTCAAAGTGCCCATTATGAATGTCGCATAGAGCCTTATCCCGACCATACGTTAAAATTAGAGTGGTTACACAACGGACAACCGTTACAAACTGGTCATCGGTTCAGAACAACTTATGATTTTGGTTTTGCATCATTGGATGTTTTATCTGCTTTGCCAGAAGATTCTGGAGAATATACTTGTAGAGCGATTAATAAACTTGGCAGAGCCGAGTCCTCCGTCAGATTAGGAGTTCAATCCCGTGCATCGATTATTAGCGAAACTCAACACCAAGGAGCGTTGAATAAAATACAATACTTAGAAGATGACTCGAGGTTCAAAAGAGCAGCTGCTGAAGATGTTCTCATGACAGAAAAGCCTCAATTCGGAAGACCCCTGAAGAATGTAGAAAATCTTCCAGAAGGACGCAGTGTGCATCTTGAAGCTACATTGATCCCAGTAAATGACCCGACCATGAAGGTTGAGTGGTACAGAAATGGAATACCAATCCCTCAAGGACATAGGTTCAAGACAACATACGACTTTGGATTCGTCGCTTTGGATGTACTTTACGCTTATCCTGAAGATTCTGGCACATACATGTGCAAGGCCAAAAACGTTGCCGGAGAAGCTGTCACTACTTGTATAGTAACAGTGGATTGTAAGTTTCATTTTTTCACTGAACATATTATTTTTTAACCTTTATATGGAAATACTAAATTCTTATTTTTATGTATAGCGAAAGCCGGATTACAATTGGACACATTAGACGAAGATCGATTGAAAAAGATCAAACAACTTGAAGCATATGAAAGACCAACAGCCCAAGAATCTGAACTTGAAATTCAAAAACCAGTTTTCCTTACACCACTTAACAGGTACATGTTGTTAATTTATAGTACAAAAATAGTATGGTTTGCATATTTTAATACAAATGTTATTATTTTTTTTTTTAGTCTTGAATTATTAAAAGAAGGAGAACACGCCCATTTAGAAACACGAATTGAACCAATTAATGATGCAGATTTGAAAATCGAATGGTTCGTTAATGGAGTAGCAATTAAGACTGGTCATCGTTTCAAGACAACACACGATTTTGGATATGTTGCTCTGGATATCTTATATGCTTACGCTGAAGATTCTGGCACTTACATGTGTAAAGCAACTAATAGAAAAGGAGAAGCAGTCAATACTTGTCAAATCAATGTTGCCTGTGAGTTGAATGGTTTAATACAATTTTTTTATTTCCATTATGTCGGAAAAAGTATTTCATTTTTATTTCAAATGTTTTATCAGCTCGTAGAAGTATCTACTTGGAAACTCAACATCCTGACGGTTTGGAAAAAATACGAGAACTCGAATCGCAAGGACGTCCAGCTAAACTGGAAATCGACGAACCTACACCAACAGCGCCGACACTGACAGAACTTTGGGTAAATTCTTATTTAATTTGCAATTTCAATAACATAAATTATACATTTAATGTCATTACGACAGGGCACTACTGAGGTAGCTGAAGGAAAAACAGCCCACTTTGAGTGTCAAGTGAAACCAATACATGATTCTAAATTGAAAGTCGAGTTCTTCCATAATGACAAACCACTTGGATCTGCTTCTCGTTTCCATACTACATATGACTTTGGTTACATATCTTTGGATATTGGTCACGTGGTCCCAGAAGACGCTGGAAAATATACGGTTAAAGCTACTAATGACTTGGGCCAAGCTACTTCAAATATAAATTTAACAGTTCAAGGTACTTAATTGTGTTAAGTAGTTATATATTTTTTAAATACACATAACACGTTACAGATGGTGGAAGTATCATTCTTGATTCACAAAGACCCGAAGGATTAGAAAAAATAAAAGAACTGGAAATGTCTGTACCATTTAAACGGGCAGATTATTCGGAACCCATAACAAAACAAAGACCTATGTTCACGCAACCTTTGCAAAATGTCGATACCATTAACGAAGGGCAAACAGCTCATTTCGAATGTCGTCTTATACCTATTGGTGATTCGTCTATGACCGTTGAATGGTTTAGGAACGAGAAACCATTGGAGACAAGTATAATTTAGAATTATAAACCATTATGGATTGTATAAATTAATGTACATTTTATTGTAGGTTCGAGAATCACAAAAACATACGATTTCGGCTATATATCGCTAGACATTTCTCATGTAAGAGACGAAGACAACGGAGTGTACAGCTGCAAAGCTTCAAATGCTCTTGGAGAAGCTGTTACAACAGCATCTATGAAAGTTAAGAGTGAGTAATCCTAAAACACTAATATTTGTTTAGTGTTGCTGCCTTCATATTAAAATTTAAATTGTTTTTTTTTTAGCGAAAGCCGATATTCAATTAGAGAGCCAACACCCAGAGGGGCTAAGAAAAATTGTTGAATTAGAACGTGGACAGGAACCACTAAAGAGAGAGGATGTAGAAAGATCATTTGAGAAGCCAATTTTCACGCAATTACTTACAGGTCCTTCTGAACTTATTGAAGGCCAACATGCTCATTTCGAGTGTAGAGTTGTTCCTGTTGGTGACCCAACATTACGCTTTGAGTGGTATGTCAATGGAGTCGAACTGAAAATGGGTAAGCTTTAAGATTAATTAAATATTTTCAAATATTATATTAATTTGTTTTTACAGATTTAATATAAAATGTATAATATTGTATATTATTATTATAATATATGTAACAAGTATTTGATGACAATTCAAGTTTTATTTTTATCAATTTAAATAGGTTCAAGGTTCCACGTGACGAATGATTTCGGTTTCGTGACACTAGACATCAGTTCTACTGTCCCAGAAGATTCTGGTGTTTATACGTGCAAAGCAATAAATAGAGCCGGCGAAGCTGTTTCATCTACTTCAATGAAAATAAAGAGTATAAAAATATACACAATTTATAATTTTCGTGTTTAACTATTTTAAAATACTATTATAGATCGTTCATCGATTATTCATGAACCACTACAACCCGACTCGTGGGAAAAGATTCAACTTAAAGAAGCTGAAATGAATAAAGTTCCAGAAATGTTTATTGATACAAGACCACAACAAGCACCAGTTTTTACTTCACATTTGCAAAATCAAGATCGTTTAGCCGAAGGTCAGCATGTCCATTTGGAAGCTCAAGTGGAACCTAGAGCGGATCCTAATCTTCGAATCGAATGGTTCAAAAATGGAATCGCATTGACAACTGGTAAATATTAATAATAATTTTATTAATTTATCACTATAATTATATATGTGTGTGTGTGTGTTTGTGTGTATATATATATTATCAAATGTTTAACGTCAATAGCTTTGAATAAAAATTGTTCAAAGCTATTGACGTTACAACAATTTTTGTTCAAAGTTAAATTTGTACAACATATTATAATGAAAAAATATTTACACACCAAACAAAATTATAAATGATTTAATATTTAAGGTTCAAGAATCCGTAGTACTTTTGATTTTGGTTTGGTAACATTGGCAATAAACAGTCTGAGACCCGACGATTCAGCTATCTATACATGCAAAGCTACAAACCTTTTGGGCGAAGCTGTTTCAACTTGTACACTTAAGATATCAGATAGTCATTGGTTGCTCGGCAATACATTGCACCCTGAATCACTTTCTAAGATCGAAGACCTAGAAAAACCTCACGCTGGACAAGCCGAAGGCCCAGAACCAGTTTTCGAAAGCCCTGTATTCATATCCCATCTTAACAACTGGGAATGTAAGGAAGGAAGTGACGTCCATTTCGAATGTCAAGTAGAACCTTCAAAGGATCCGACATTGAAAATTGGTATGTAAATCGTGTTGTATTTTATTAGAATAATCTATACTTAACATTTTGTGTGATTGCTAGATTGGTTCGTCAACGGAAAACCGCTTCTTAGTGCTTCGAGGTTTAAGTCGGCGTATGATTTTGGATTTGTAACATTAGATTTACATCATGCGTACTCAGAAGATTCTGGAATATATACTTGTAAAGCCAGCAACAGCAAAGGACAGGCTGTAACAACTGGAACATTGAAATGCACAGGTAAAATTGTTGATGAAACTATTTTCATTTATTTTATTGTAATATTAATACGTCAACTTTTATAATAGGTCTTCAAGGCATACATTTAGACACACAACATCCTCAAGGAAAAACTGGATTAGAACAAGTGCAAAAAGTGGAAGACAGCCTTGCTTCTAAATATCAACGGCAGACGTCATTGCCCGAAGCCACTTTCCCAAAACCGATATTTGTTGTGCCTTTGGAAGCCGAGTTTATACTTGCTGAAAGCAAACCATTGCACTTGGAAGCACAAGTGGAACCAAAGAACGATCCTAATTTAAAAATCGAATGGTACTTTAACGGAAAAGTGCTCGACTTGGGTAAAAATTCATCAGCGATATTTTCAATGTTTGAATTGATTTTAATAGTTTAATATTTATATTTTAGGATCACGATTCAAAACAAACAATGACTTTGGTTTTATAACTCTGGACTTGTCTGATGTGTATGAACGAGATCAAGGAGTATATACTTGCAAGGCCTATAATCATTCTGGCGAAACGTATACATCGACGACCGTGTATTGTAGTAGCAACAAAGGCTTAATTGAACATACTCAACATCCTAAAGGAGAAGAAGGCTTAGAAAAAATTCAAAGCTTAGAAGAATCCTTACAAAGACAAAAGCAAGGCATAACTGACAAAGAAACCGGTCACGCACCAGTTTTCACTTCACAAGTAATACGAAACATAACTATGACAATATTAATTTATTTATTAATGTTATTTCCCTCTTTGTTTTAGTTCAAAGATCTTGGATTCTTGAGCGAAGGTGAAATTGCTCATTATGAAGCATCTTTAACACCTATTGGTGATCAGAAAATGGTTGTGGAATGGTTCTATAATGGACAAGTTATTGAAGCTAGTAAGTATACTCTGAGATATCCCATCATTATTACTTGTATATTAACTTTTAAACTATTTAGGTCACCGCATCCGTACAATATATGCTTTTGGAATGGTTGTTCTTGAAATTCTCGGTACTAAAATTTCTGATACTGGAACCTACACGTGCAAGGCAACGAATGATTATGGAACTGCAGAATCGAGTGTGACATTAGAATGCGTAGAAAGAATAACTGGTCAAAAACCGAAATTCACATCACAAATTCAAAGTCTCGTCGGCATTAAAGACGGAGATTCTGCTCATTTCGAATGTACATTAATACCCGTCAACGACCCAGATCTTAAAGTCGAATGGTTCCATAACGGCAAACCGTTATTACACAAAAACCGTGTAAAAATGATTTGCGATTTTGGCTTTGTTGTCATGGATATTGCTTACATACAAAACCACGATTCTGGCGAATATGTGTGTAAAGCAAGCAATAAGTACGTAAATAATAAACTTTTTAAAATTAAAAAAAATTTAAAAAAATTATCTACATGTTTTGTTCTATTTAGATACGGCGAGGACATAACTAAGGCCACAATTCAATATTCGGGAAAAGGAGGAGTCTACTTAGATTCATTGCAACCTACTTCCTTGGCTAGAATTCGAGAACTAGAAAACGCTACCGGACAAAAAGTTGGAGTTCTTTCAAGTCCAGTATCAGAAGCTCCTAAATTTACTACTCAGTTGAGTGACATAACAAATTTGAAAGAAGGCCAAAGTGCTCACTTTGAAGCTCGAGTGACACCGGTTAATGATCCAAATCTTGTTGTAAGTTCAAGCTTTATATATTTCAAATTTAGTGATTTTTATTCTCAAAGGTTTTGTTTTATTTTTTCAGATTGAATGGTATTTCAACGGCGAAAAGCTACAACACGGCCATCGGTTTAGGACATTCCACGATTTCGGTATAGTTATATTGGACATACTGTATTGTTACGAGGAGAACTCTGGAGTATATGAGTGTAGAGCTTACAACAAAGCCGGAACTGACACTACAAAGGCGAATCTCCGCTGTACATCCAAAACCAACTTGATCTTAGATTCCCAACTTCCACAAGGAATGGAAGGGGGATTAGAAAAAATACAAACCCTAGAAGATTTGACTATGAGAGTTAGAGACGAGAGAGTATCTGTGGAAAATCGCCAAGCTCCAATATTTACAGAACCTTTATCGAATATTGACAGTCTACGTGAAGGCGAAAGTGCTCATTTCGAAGGTCGCTTGACACCTATTGACGATCCCAACTTGAAGGTAAACAGCGTTATATTTTAATAAACGTTTTGGAAAATTGTTTTAAAATTGTCTTATTATTCAGGTGGAATGGTTCTGGAATGGAAAACCGTTGAAAGCTGGTTCTAGATTCAGGACATTCTGCGAATTCGGTTTTGTCATATTGGAAATATCGCCTGTATACCCAGAAGACTCGGGCGAATATTCTTGCCGTGCTTCCAACCATTATGGCGAAGCTGTAACTACTGCTAACATGAGAGTTCAGGGAAAGAGAAGCATAATCATAGAATCGCAGCTCCCGAAAGGAATGGAAAATACAATTGACAAAATCGCCGAGCTCGAAGGTCTTGGACAAACCAGAGCAACTATTGAAACTGAAGACGAATTGGGAAAAGCACCAGAGTTTATTACAACTCCGGCAGATCTTAGTTTATCGGAGAATTCGTTGGCTCACTTTGAATGCAGATTGATACCATCAAACGATGCTAGTATGGTAGTGACATGGTTCCATAATGGCAAAGTATTATCGGCCGGATCGCGCATAAAAACAATTAACGACTTTGGATTCGTTATTCTTGAAGTAGCTGGTGTTTACATTAGAGATTCTGGTCTATACACTTGCAAGGTAAGAATTCGTTACAAATATTTTTACATTAATTTGGATAAATAACATTTTTTTTCTTGAGATAAATTTAATATAAACTAAAAGTCTTTTAAATATTTTCAATAATATTTTTCGAAATAATTTTTTTAATTTTTTATATTAACTGTATGATAATGTATATAAATGAAACAAAAAAAAAAACTTACCACAAAATTTAAAAAAATGATATGTATTATCAAATAATGTCTTATATATATAAATGGTACTCGATTTGCTAAAAACAGTTTTTAATGAACTATTTCAATTTCAGGCCACTAATAAACACGGAGAAGCAACAGTTACGTGTAAGTTACAAGTGAAAGGCCGGCAAGGTATAGTTTTAGAACCTCAATTGCCCAATAAGTTCAGAACTGGTACGGAAAGTATCCAAAAGCTCGAAGAGAATATGTATAAACGTGAAGAAATATTGCCCGACGATGAAAAACCAAATCCTCCCAAATTCACTGTTGAACTAAAGGTAACTATTTTATCGTGCACAGTGGAGAATACAAAATAACAATATTTTATTTACAGGATGCTTTGGATGTCCAAGAAGCAAAGTCTGTTCATTTCGAATGTAGAGTGGAACCTGTAAATGATTCGACATTACGGATAGATTGGTTTTTCAATGGAAAACCATTCGCTACCGGTTCTCGTGTGCATGTGATAAACGATTTTGGATTCATCTCTTTGGATATGGATTATGTATATTCTAGAGATTCCGGCGAGTACATATGCCGGGCCACGAACAAATGGGGAACTGCCTTCACAAAAGCTAAATTGACGTGCATCGCCAAACAGAATGTCATTTTAGAATCTCAGTTGCCAGACGGAATGAGTGGAGAAAAATTAAAGGCTCTAGAACAAGGACCGATACAAGAGAAAGAAATCAAAGATGAAATCGAAGCATTGCCGCCAAGATTTTTGTCTCAGGTAATATTTCATATATTGTTTGATATTTGTTTTTGTGTTGTACCTATTAAATAAAAATAATGGTGGTCAACACAAATGTTTATTAATATTTTTGTGTGTATTATAAGACGTTTTTTATTGTAAAATAAAGATTTTTGTCTCAGGTAATATTTCATATATTGTTTGATATTTGTTTTTGTGTTGTACCTATTAAATAAAAATAATGGTGGTCAACACAAATGTTTATTAATATTTTTGTGTGTATTATAAGACGTTTTTTATTGTAAATTATAGATTGAATCGGCGACAGTCGAAGAAGCAAGTTCAGTACACTTTGAAACTAGAGTGGAGCCTAAAAACGATCCAAAATTAAGAGTAGAGTGGTATAGAAATGGAAAACCATTGCCCTCAGGCCATAGATACAAGGCATTATTCGATTTGGGTTTCGTGTCGCTGGATATATTGTCCATGTACGCTGAAGACTCTGGAGAGTACATTTGTAGAGCTGTAAACAATCACGGCGAAGCAGTTACTAAAGCTATGGTCACCTGCAAACGTACGTTGACGTTTATTTTTTTGCTGTACAATATGTAATATAATCTAACACGTTTTTAATTTACAGAGCTCCCAACTATTTTACTTCAAAACCAAGTGCCCAAAGGCATGAAAAAATCCGAGGCATTGACTCAAATGGAAGCGGCAATCAAAAAATACACATCTCAGATTCATTTAACCGAAGAAGATCTGTATGAACCCGAGAAGAATCAACCACCAAGGTATATAATCTTTGTTCTATAATCCATAAACCGTATATTAACTTTGTTTATTACCCAGGTTTGTCACACAAATCCAAGATCAGTTAACGTTGGTCGAAATGGAATCCACCAAATTCGAATGTCAATTGGCTCCAGTCGGCGATCCTAACATGAAGGTCGAGTGGTTCCTAAATGGCAAACCTTTAAGACATAGTATGTTTCTATAATAGTATTATCCGTTTAAAGTCATAACGTAACATTTGTGGTGATTTCATTTATGTCACAGAGAATAGATTCAATCCAATTTATGACTTTGGATACGTCGCCATGAATTTCGGTTGGATATATCCCGAAGATAGCGGAGAATATGTCTGTAGGGCTACTAACTTGTATGGTCAAGACGAAACGAGAGCCACTATCAAGACATCTGGTAAACCGGGTATCATTTATGACTCGCAACTTCCAAAGGGAATGAAGAGTATCGAAAAAATAAGAGAAATGGAAGCATCGTGGCTAGTGTGAGTATATAATAAATGAAAATAACAACTGATTCTTATAACAATAAGTAATTTATTTTTTTATTTTTTTTATAGAACACCTGAAATGAAAGAAGAAGAAGAAGCTCGCAGAGAGCCGCCACAGTTTGTGAGCAAACCGGAACCGGTCACTATTGCTGAAGGTGACTGGGCTAGGTTCTGTTGTAGAGTCACTGGCTTCCCGAGACCGAGAGTCATGTGGCTGGTCAACGGAAACACTATCGTCAACGTAAGTCTGCGAGAAAAACATTATATTCGCGTTGTCTTTTAGGAAATCATTATAAATCGTGTGTGTTATAGGGAATGAGATACAAATTGAATTACGATGGAATGTGGCATCTGGACATACCGAAAACGAGACAATACGATCACGGAAAAATTGAAGTCATCGCTAGAAATGTTTGTGGAGAATCACGCGTGGAAACAATGTTGACGGTCAGTTCGAGACGTGACGATTACAGAGGAGTTTTGAAGAACTCGCCGAGGCGTAAGTATATATTTATATTGTTTGTTTCATAAAATAGCAATGAAATACGCTTGTAATAAATTACTCTCTCTTGATATCGATTACGTTATCAATTGTTTAGTACAAATGTCAAATTACTAGGCTATGTACTGTGCAAGTCTTAAAAACAATTAATGCTATAGTAATTGTTATTAATATTCAAGTATGTAGCT
This sequence comes from Drepanosiphum platanoidis, assembly GCA_948098885.1. Taxonomy (NCBI): domain Eukaryota; kingdom Metazoa; phylum Arthropoda; class Insecta; order Hemiptera; family Aphididae; genus Drepanosiphum; species Drepanosiphum platanoidis. The sequence continues at coordinate 11,891,111 of OX402534.1, read as the reverse complement.
TTAATATCAAACAAACATTTATTCACACATACTCTCAGCATATCACACAATTCAAAATTACACGTTCTCTTCCAATATTATTGTCCTTTATATCCTAAATTATATGGCTTTGCTAACATTGGTATACATTGGCTTGTCAAGAGGAACTCTGCGTAGCTTCTACTAACTGTCTGCAGTACTACAATTGCTGGAGTTTTCAATCAGGTATTGTGATGTATTTTTATAATTAATACGTTTTGAAATATGCACACTACATTCACGATCATTAACCGTATGACATCGATGATGTTTAACAATAATAATAATAATTACAACATGCTTATTTAGAAAATTTAATTTTTTTTTTTTACATAGTTTCAGGAACTTTTAAAACTAACACGTTATAAGTGGTTACGATTATGTAGCTCGATTACAAAAACTAATTATCTTAGTAAAGGTATTGAATTATTAGTAAAATATTTATATCGGTTTAACGCATGAATAACCCGTCCATTTTTATCGTTATTAAAACGTGTGTGGACAATTTTTTAATTGAAAATTGTGTTGTTTAGCGTGGTACGATAGCGATTTGGTGCAATATCAAAGAGAGCTCAAAGAAAATGAGTTGGAAAAAGTGTTTACGGAAAGAGCGACGACTACACAGCAACCCGATTATAGTGGTATGGTAATATCGGCAGTTGGTGAACATATGAAACAAAAACAATCGACCAAAGAAAAACCGGAATGGACTGAAAAAGTGCGACAAAAGAAAAACGATGATTATTACAGCAAACTGAGTAAAGTAAGTGACTGTTTTAAAATTTTAACTATATAAATTAAAGATAGATTTTGATTAAACGATTAATATTGTTGTCAAATTACATTTAAAAAAAACATATTATTTATGTAAAATCTTGTAACAAAATTAATTTATTGACTTGATCGGTTTGTTTGACGATTAGTTGGAAGGTGATCAAGTCATAAAAGAAGCAAGGAACAGAGAAGCTTCTCATCAAATAACGATACCTAGTACCAATTTGAAGTCCACTTCCAAAAACATGGCTTCGAATTACGAAGAAACCTTGTAAGTTGATTTTTCAGTTTCATTAAGCTAAAAGATGTATTTTATAAATTTATAATACTAAATTTTGAATAAATTTGTAGGATCAACGATAAAAAAGAAGAATTGATGCCTTGGCAAACAACAAAGTTATTGAAGTCTCGAGTTGACCAAAATCAAACAATAATACCAGATCCGTCTGAATCGTCAGTGCACGGAAAAGAAATCCACGTAGCCAAACAGCAACAGACTCAAAAAGAAGTGAGCATCGATCACTTCAATAACAATGTACTAAAATTACTGATCGCTTGTTGTTCTATTTCCTTTAGGTGCAAGGTAACAAAGAAATACACAGAAAAATCACTGCCACCGAAACCACTGAAATGGAACACACGCAAAAAAATCAAGAAAGAGTTGTCCAAGGAAAAGTTGTAAGAACACAGTGATAATTTTCATATCATTGCTGTATTGTAGTACATATCCACGATTGTTTTTCAGGAACCGTCCAAACCGCCAATATTTTCAAAGAAAATCCAACCTTGCCGAGCGTTCGAACAGGACCAAGCGCGTTTCGAGGTCGAATTCGACGGCGAACCGTTGCCCACAATCAAATGGTACAGGGAAGATTTCTTGATACAGAACTCGCCAGATTTCCAAATACACACGTTCAGTACAAAATCGATCTTAGTCATTAGACAAGTAATATAACAGTGTTTAATAGTCACGAGATAATATTATGGTTTTAATGCATATTGTTTGTGTGGTGATAGGTTTTCATGGAAGACTCGGGCGTGTTTGCCGCAATCGCGGAAAACAGAGGTGGCAAGGCGAAATGTAGTGCCAATCTTGTTGTTGAAGAGCGCAAACAAGTCGGCAGGAAAGGACCCGGTCCACCGAGTTTCCTCACCACTATGCAAGGATCAGTCGTGAAAGCCGGTCAACTGGCCAGATTCGACGTTAAGATTAGCGCCAACAAGCCGCTCGACGTATACTGGTTGAAGGTTTGTTGAAAATATTGCAAATCATAAACGATCTCGTGAACATACTGTTTTTCATTTACAAAATGTTTCGGTTTTATTGTTTAGAACGGAAGGAAGATCCAACAGGATATCCGTTACAAAACCGTAGACGAAGACAACCAGTACACGCTGTTGATTATTGAAACCGTTAGTGAAGACAGCGGAGCGTACGAGTGCGTAGCCATTAACAATTCCGGCGAGGCGAGATGCGAAGCTCCGCTGGTCGTGCAACCTTTGGAACAAAAGAATAAGCCCAAATCGAAACCCAGTGGTAATGAACAGGCACCGACGGTCACTCAACCGTTGTCCGGACAAGTTATTCACGAGGGGCAGCCGGTGACTTTCAGCTGCAAAATTTCAGGAAAACCCCGTAAGTCGAATAAAACCAATCGTTTAAGTTAAAAGCCTTTAATTCTATGATATTTATCCTTACTCTTATCCCACAGCGATAACCGTCAAGTGGCAGAAGGGCGATAAAGTGATCAAACCGTCTAAATATTTCCGTATGACCCAAGACGGAGAAACCGTGTCATTACATATATCCGAAGTATTCCCAGAAGACGAAGGCACCTACAAATGTCTCATATCCAATGCCGGTGGCCAGGCTGTGTTGTCGGCCAATTTGAAAGTCATCGGTAAGTCACGAAACGTTTGATAAAACATTGACCGAGACATTTTATTGTTATTTTTAATAATAAATTATATTGAATTTATTATTGTATTTCAGTACCCGAAAACCAAGATGTAGCTCCAGCTCTAAGCCCGATGAGTGACGTTGTCGTCCCCGAAGGAAATTCGGCTCAGTTCCGCACTCAAGTGTCGGGTCAACCGATACCGTCCGTGCAATGGTTCAGAGAAGGAACACTTATTCCTCAAACGCCAGATTTCAAGGTGGGTTATATAAACGTATTTAATTTATGAAATTAATTAATTATTAGATTTTAAAAAAAAAAAACCCCCCGTAAAAGTAGTTGAAACTAAATAATAGAAAAATTATTAAACCTACTGTTTTTCTTGGACTTTTAAAATAATTGTAGGATTATAGTTTTTTTAGTGTCTCAAATAGTTGAAATTAATTAACGTTTTGTCAAGGAAGTTTTCGATCGTAAATTTTTTTTTTTTTCTAACTTAAACTGTATAAAATGTAAAAATAGAAATAGAAAATAACAGTTTTTGTTTCTTCGATTAACAAACACTTGGCAAATCAATTAGTAAAAGTTTTGGCTACGAAACAATCAAAATGTTATTACTATAAATCATTTACTAGTAGTTTTACTGAAAATTTACTGAACATTTTTCTAGACATTGAGTTTCAAAGTGTGAGATTTCATAAGAGTACCAAAATTTGAAATTGATTTTTTTAAATCACCATAAAAAGGTACTCTATACTTATTAAAAATTTACAAACAGCAACATTTTAAAGTGTCAAAAATCAAATCATGTCATATATTATTGTCGTTTGTTCTACCTACCCATTAAATGCGACATTGCTGACTAAAACTTGGTTTCGGTCTGTTAAAAATAGTATACGCCGTTTATGCAGCACTAACATATGTTATAATACTTATTATCACGGTTCGTGAGTTCATGCCCTCTAAAAAATGCCTAAATAAGTATCCACTTGTGTACCAACAAGTGGCAAAATATGCCTTAAAAAGTTGAGAATATACATTTATATGCACTAAAAAAATACAGATTTAAAAAAAAATAAGAAATTTTTGTAATAACAAAAAAAAAATGTCCATTCATATTTTGTATAAGTTATATTTTATTTGTTTAAATTTAATTCCAAAACCTAAAATTCCCATATATTTTATACAGTGCGAAAATATAAATTATTGCATTTTCATCAAATGTGCGTTGGTGAAAAGACGCTAAATATACGCCCAATTAAATAGAAAAACCTCTAAACGTGCAAAATAAAACTTCACAAACTCGACCACAGTTAATTTGAAATCTATATCGTCCAGCATTAAATACGACTATTGATAATGCACGAAATCGCGAGCCCTGCTCATTATTCGACCGCTTCAATAACACTTTGATATTAAAAGGGACAAAAAATAAAACCGATTAAACACTAAGTACAAAATGTATCCGACAAACTCCTCCGGAGCGAAATATTCGTTCGAATTCGATTCCAACAGCGTTGTGAAACTCTTTTCTAAATCTAAAACTAAAAGATTTTTTCACTCTGTCCAGATATTACCGAAAAGTTAAAAATACACGGAAACGGTTGTCGTACAAAGTGAATGTGAACGGTGACGACGACGTCACGATAATATTAATAAAAAATCTTTCATGACATTTACAGTGTTAATATTTTAGAGTAGACCTATTAAAGTAGACCTCTATTAGACTTGTTAAAAAAAAAAAAAAACGCCAAACAAAGACGTTCGGCAACACCGTGTTCCGTGCGCGGAAAATGTTTTGACGTCTGTCCAGAATGTGTTCTCCGTCGGTGTTGTTTATTTACGAGAATTATCCGTGTGATTGCAGATGTTGTACGAAGGTAATTTGGCCGTCCTCTTGATCACGTCGACTTACGAAGAAGATTCCGGTATCTTCACGTGCCGCGCCACAAATAGCGCTGGACAAGTAGAAACCTCGGCCAAACTTACGGTGAAAAGTAAGAAATAATCACGATTAAGTTATTTTATAAAAAAAAAAAAACATATTTATATACAGTATATATATATATATATATATACGAGTATATATTATATACAATACTCTACATAAATATATATATATATATATACTGTGTCGTTTAGAATTAAAAAATATAACCAATAAGTCACATATTATGGAAATGCTACCTGTGCTTTCAAATATTAATAATAAGGAACGTTTTGCCCGAGGGGAAAATTATCTACTCTATATAGGTCGATTTTTTTTTTTTTTTTTTTTTTAATCAGTGATTTGAGTGCTAATTATTATTATTATTTATTTTGCCGACGATGAAACATCGATTAGCTTAATAAAATGTCTATAGGTTATGTTTTTAACACCCATGAATATATATACTTATCAAGTGCCATACAATATATTTCTCACGTATTTTTATTAATTTTAATCATAATAATTATTGATTTAGTGTGTCGCGAGGAAAAGAAATAATTTTTGTTTTATTTTTTTTTCCACGGCCCTTACGGCCGCGTAATAGCGATATAAAATAATAATATGTTGTTATCGGAATGTTGTGTGTACTCTCTTCTCGTGTCTTTAACCAGATTTTTGTTTTATATAATCATTATTATATTCATTAAATTATTTACTAAGCATTCTAAGCCGGTGCGATTATTATACAATTATTGTATTAACCAAAAAACATTATATTTAATAAACGTTTATTGATGATGAATCACAAGTACTCTCCGTGTATCCTGTACATTTTAGTCGATAAGAAGAGTTTAGAACGTTAGAAAAACCGTGTTTTAGTTGTAGAAAATCCTATGGTTGCAGAACTGATTTGCGAAACGGTCGTGATGCGATTTCGTCTATTTGCGTCCCAGGTATCAACGATTAATTATGCCAAATATTTCGCCTCCGAACGTATATCTAATCTAATACGCTCGCGCGAGACAGATTTGCAACCAGAAGGGGTTCAATCGTATAAATACAATAATGCAGCAGCGTCGAGATTTCAAATGTTAAAAAACGAATTTTTTGGTAAAAGTCCACGTAGCGAATGCGAATAACGTTCGTTTCGAAGTAACGGCGAATTGTATGTAAAAAAAGAAAAAAAAAGACGCCGTTGGCAAATGGCACGACGAACTGGGAAAGACTTTCATTGTACACGAATGTGTGAAACCTACTCGCATGACTGTACTTATTTTTATATATTATATAATGACTAATTTTAGCGTACTTTGAAATGTATGAACACACACAGTAAAAAAAAAAAAAAAAAACCATCAACGAAATGAAAAAACGATCGTCGGCGGATAAAACGCCCACCACAACAACAACAATGTGTAAAAAAAAAAAAATTTAAAAAAAAAAAACATCCTTCGTCACACAGAGAGAACACGCGTCGTCTATATTCTAATATCACACACATATCGCGTCTGCTCGTTCGTTTGATATATCCGAAGAATAATCGTGTCCGAAGAGAGTCCCGAATCACCACCCACACCGAAGCTAAAAAACTCTCGATATTCGTTTTCCTCCGCCCTCGCGCCACCCGGACGACGCGTTTTGCACTCGACAATAAAATTATTATCCGGGTCGCGATGCGCGTTTAAAAATACGAAAGCAATACACGGTTTTTTGTTAATTATCGGGGGCCCCGCGAGTTATTTCCAATGGAACAAAAAAAATATGTGTAAAAACGTACGGCTCGCGCGAGCACGTGCAACGAGTGAGACGGAGAGTGAGAGAGAGAGAAGAGTAAATATAGGCAGACATGTGGACGCACACACGCGCATCGTGTGGGAGTGAGAACAGCCGAGATTAGAGAGTGAGTAAGAGAAATAATATACAAGTATTATTGTTGGGGCGATCTATTTCTGAACTCGCCGGTGGTGCTCACAACTGCCGTGCGCACAACCCTCGCCGGAGTCACTATTTATGGAAATTTCTTCGAGCGCGTGTGTGCGTGCGCGTGTTACACTAGCGCATAGAATAAAAAAAAAAGTAAAAAAACCACGCGAAGGCGGGGCGGTACTCTCTGATGATAATTCGCTTCTTTTTTTTCTTCTCCGAGGGGGAAAAAATTAAACTCACGTTTTTTTTCCCGTAATCGCGCGGCCGTTTATAATTAAAATCTACGTTTTGTGTGTTGATTTTATACTTGGCACCGCCGCCGACCGTTCTCGGGCGATTTTAATTGATTGCCGTGACCACGACGACGATATATTATGACTGCACGACGATTCGCTGGATAAGCGTCGAGGAATAAAAAAAAAAATGATTTATGACCCTGAAAAGAAAAAGAAACGACGAGGACGCGCGCGCGTGATATACAAGCTGAAGACGTTTTGCCGCCGCCGCCGAGACTGCCATCTCCGTCGCTGTGACACGACCGTGAATCTATTATTTTTTTTTCACGCGGACTTGTAAAAAACGACCAGACGTTGTCATTATATTGGAAAAAAAAAAAAATAATACAAATAACACAAACAATATCTGCGACGAATTAATTATTTATGTGTACACGAAACATCGAACAATATTATTGATAATTAAAGAGTGGTCCTGCTGCCGCTGCCGCTGCCGGTGCTGCTGCTGCTGCTGCTGCCGCCGCCGCTGCTCTCCGAGTGATCTCCGCGCGAAAACGACGGATGCGCCTATGTGCAACGGAGCCGACGGCGAACATGGAAAAACAATTCAAAAAAACAAATAGACGTTACAATATATGATATATGTTGTGTAATAAAAACGCGAAATACCCGTCGATCACGCGCGCGTGAAACTAGTTTCGCTTACTAGTTTCGCTTACTCGGCCTTGCGGCGAACGGACACTATAATAGAGAGACGACGCCGCCTTTCGCCTTTCAAGAAAAACATCGCCGCAACATTCGCGTCGTATATGGTCATAAGATCGAGAGAAAAAATTATACATTCGGAACGGCTTGACTCCCGTCATGGTATTATTTTTAGTCGCCCGGCGGCTCGAAGCGTCACGCCCGTCGTCGTCGTCGTCGTCGTCGTTCACCTGTCGGCCGCGATAACCGGGTCGCGCGCCGCGGGGGAGGACCCGCTCGGGAAAAATATCGCAATTTTCACGGTGATTTCCGAGGGCTTGCCAAAATCAAAAAAAAAAAAATATAATAAAAATAGCCCATCGCCCCCGCGCGGCTTTTGACGAATAATTAATAATTTATTTATCACATCAAACGAGATGTTTCGCGAGCGCGCGCACCGTTGTTGTTAACTAACGCGCGGGAGTTATGCGTTTTATTATGCGTCGTCGCCGCGGTTTGGCCGCTGCCACCGGTTAGATTATGAATTGCCGATCTACCTGGTGTTATAAAACACCCGTAACTCGTTCGTTTTTCGTTCCGCCGCGTCACGGGAATTCGACGCGCGCGGGCGCGCGCGTAGCTAATCTAGACGTACGACGACGACGACGACGTTGCACATGCGGCGTTATGATTAATCGTTTTGTTTTATTTTCGAACGTAATAATGCCCGCGAGTCCTTCTTTTCGCGTTGTATTTTAAAACACACAATTATCGTTGTATTTACGTTTTATGTTTTTATATAAATATTTTTTTTTTAATTAGACACTAGGACGATTGGTAGGTAGGTTTTTAGCATCTCGTTTTTTTTTAATATTTTATTCTTATCGATTTATTTTATTTCTTCGAAAACTGTAACTAGAATGACTGTGTCCAGTCGGTATGAAAACTAGGTCTACTTTTACGTAGTAATCTCAATGCAATTGTATGGCCTTGATGAGTTATATATGATATGAAAACTATTTACAATTACAATATTATTGATTGAGCAGTGAACGATATATTCCTATTATTTAAAGGTGTTTTAACTTTTTACATCATGTTTGCGGGTTTAAGGTGATTTTTATTCATAAGACTGTTATTGTTTTTAAAAAAAAAGGTTCTGCCCCGCGGTTCTTTTTAAATTCAAATAATACATTGCTTATTTTATTAAACGACGACGGCGATCGCAAATAAACCGTATTTTCAGAAATTATTTTTTTTTTTAAACTTATGTTACGTTTAAATCGAATTATTAATATTTATCAGATCGATATTTTACAACGACTATGAATTCTATTTTTTTACGGATAATAATTTCGATGTAATAATATAATATTCAAAACTACAAAAACAATACAAAACGGAATTTAAATTCATGAACTTTTATCGATGATTAGCATCCACAGGGGGAGTTTTATTTGGAATAAAAAATAATTTTATAAATTCAAAACTTTCCGGTATTTCCCCGTGGTTTTTTTTTTTATCTAATCGTACGAACTAAAATTTCAATTAAAATACAATACTCACGGGTTTCGTTGTAGGTAGTAATTAGTCCTGTTTTCACGTCGTGTTTGTATGAACGTTTTTAAGAGAAGACCGCGACTATACTGTAGCACGTTGGCATCTGCATCGTCTCTCCCCTTCCCGGCTAGCAATAATAACTCTTTCATCACACTTGGGGGGCCACTACACGTTACATCGATGAAACCTTCAACATGTCGCTGTTAAATTTGAACTCCTACCAAGAAGAAACAAAACAGAAAAAGTAAAATAAAACAATAATACGAATGCCAAAGATTAATCATAAAACAATTATGTCGATGAACTGGTCATTGTTTAACGTGCCAAACAAACATTTAAGGGCATCCTTTGAGTTCAATTAATTTATCGCTTATTGCGTTACATTATTTTGTACATTTCACGTGTGTTTATTAGTCGTATTTATTACAAATTTATTTGTTACGATTTTTAACAAAATTAAAACATGTAGCATTTCCATATATGAATATAACGACTATTTTACTCTATATTTACTTATATTTATTTAGTAAATAAATATTATGGTTATTATTATTGTAAAATGTATTTAAATAATTTTTCAATGTAGGTATATTTTTTTTCATTATGATTTTTATTATTATTATTATTATGATTTTATTTTTATTAATTGTAAGTATATGATAAATAATAATAAATGTTTAGTACATACTAGGTCCCCTAGCTGTCCCCGCACAGCTTTGCCCGTGCGCATTATTAAACGGAAATATTTTGAAGATTTAAAGCGAAATGTGGATTCCCATCGATTATGATCTATGCTTTTTAATTTTTTTTTTTTTTCCGTTTGTAAATCTAATATAAATTTTCTTTTGAATTTCGATTGATTTTAAACTTGGTTTTTTAATTTATAATTTCAATTCGCATTTGATATTTCTGGATACACATACACCGCGTTAAGTGTCTCGCCTTCTGGAGCCAGCACAAATAGATTTTCTTTGCATGTGACACGTGACATAGCCGCGTACGATTGACCGTGGGAAACACGTAGGGCGGTTAGGTCTAAACCTCCAACGTTTAATGTTTGCCTTATTAATGGTCATTGAAAAGCATAGTTTTACGGGAAATTTAAGTTATATTTGTTTAAATATATACATAATTCAACACAGCTGTTGTACTTTTAAATACTTACAATAAAACAATACTTTTAAAGACCTCGAAAAAAAAAAAATTCGTGCCCACACATTAGGATTAAAATTTAAAATAAGTTATGGGTTTCATGTGATACCGCGGAGAACAAATAGAATGAGTCATTATTTGTGGGAGGTAACTTATTCGAACAACAGAAAGAAACTATTTTAAGAGAAAACTATTTTTATTTAGTCTATTTAAATAAATTCTTTGTAATTTAAAATGTACGAAAACTAATAATATTTTTACAGGAAAAAGCGGGGTTACTTACAAGACCGGTACATTTGACGATAAAGGTGTGGTGGATAATATATCATTAAATCAGGGTTTAGGCAATACAACAGAACTAGGTACTCAAATTTCTTTTAAAAACGTGAAAAGTAATAAACAGGAGTTCCAAACAAAACATAGTTTGTTACCATGGAGAAAGGGGGATATCGTTGAGAAGGTTAGAAAAACATCGGTAGAAGCAAAGAGCTTAATTAGGGAAAATATTTATGTTGAACCATCAGACATCGGTGATTTAATAACTGTTAAACAAGAAGGAACATTTACATACACATACATTACGGAACAAATATTTACATTAATTCAAAACCATATCGATACGAGAGATGTTGATAAAGCAAAACAAATTATAAATCAAGTGTTGGCGAAAAAGATGAACAAAAGTGCTGTAAAGAATTTAAATGAAGATGAAAAAAAAGAAATTGTTGGGGAAGTGACCAACGAACTATCACACTTATATACTAATACGGTTAATAATAAGGTATTTGCCAAAGATATTTTAAATAAAGTCTTGTCAAGGACTATGGAAAAAGAAAAAATACAAGAAATCCCAAAATCACATGGACAAAAAGAAGATGACAAATTTGTAACAGAAACAGAAATCATATTTAAAAACCAACGAGATAACAATAAGAAAACAATAAAAAAATCAGATGAAATAATAATGGTACCTGGAACAAAAATAAAACAACGTGACACAGAAACAGAAGAAAATATACAACCCGATCAAAAGAAAGAAACAAAATTCTATTTCGGAGAACAGCAATTTGAAGATTTTGAGATTGTTCCAGATGAGTACAAACCAAAATTAAAAACCGATACTATTCAGTCAACAGAAGAAAAGCCCGAAGATTCAACTACAGAGGAAGAAAAAATGGTTAAAAAAATTAGTAGATGGGGAAAAAAAATACAGACCATGGAAACAGAACAAACAGACCAAGGAGAAAACATCATTAAAGAGGAAGGTCCAGAAATAAAAGAAACTGAAAATACATTAAATGAAAATATAAAAAGTGAACCAAAAACATTAATTCCATGGACAGAAGAAAAAGTCACTCTTAAAAAATCAAAAACCGAAAAGAAACCACTTCAAAAGGAAAAGTTGGAAGAAGTCTCTTTAAAACCGTTAAAAAAACCAGAAGTTGAAGAACTATCTGTACCTGAAGAAAAACCCGAAGAACAAACTACCGAGGACACAGTAGTGGAACAGACTACCAGATGGGGTAAAAAGACTAAAACAATTAAAAAAGATAAAATAGCGTTGAATGAAACTGTTGCTGATGAACGAGGTCCAAATATAAAAGAGGTTGAAGAAAAGCCTATTGAAGATAACCTTCTCAAGGATACACAGCTGAAACCTGAGAAAAAGGAATCTATTCCTTGGAATGAAGAGAAAGTTACTCTTAAAAAATCAAAGACCGAAAAGAAACAACTTCAAAAGGAAAAGTTGGAAGAAGTCACTTTAAAACCGTTCAAAAAACCAGAAGTTGAAGAAGTTGAATTATCTGCACCAGAGGAAAAGCCCGATGAACAAACTGCCGAAGAAACTGTAGTAGAACAGACTACCAGATGGGGTAAAAAGACTAAAACAGTTAAAAAAGATAAAATAACATTGGATGAGACTGTTGTTGATGAAGAAGGTCCGAAGATAGAAGAGGTTGAAGAAAAGCCCATTGAAGATATTCCTCTTGAGGATAAAAAAGATAAACCTGAAAGAATAGAATCTATTCCATGGACCGAAGAGAAAGTCACTCTTAAAAAATCAAAAACCGAAAAGAAACAACTTCAAAAGGAAAAGTTGGAAGAAGTCACTTTAAAACCATTGATAAAACCAGAAGTTAAAGAACTATCTGAACCTGAAGAAAAGCCCGAAGAACAAACTACTGATGAAACTGTAGTAGAACAGACTACCAGATGGGGTAAAAAGACTAAAACAGTTAAAAAAGATAAAATAACATTGGATGAGACTGTTGTTGATGAAGAAGGTCCGAAGATAGAAGAGGTTGAAGAAAAGCCCATTGAAGATATTCCTCTTGAGGATAAAAAAGATAAACCTGAAAGAATAGAATCTATTCCATGGACCGAAGAGAAAGTCACTCTTAAAAAATCAAAAACCGAAAAGAAACAACTTCAAAAGGAAAAGTTGGAAGAAGTCACTTTAAAACCATTGATAAAACCAGAAGTTAAAGAACTATCTGAACCTGAAGAAAAGCCCGAAGAACAAACTACTGATGAAACTGTAGTAGAACAGACTACCAGATGGGGTAAAAAAACTAAAACGGTGAAAAAAGATATAAAGGCATTCGATGAAATTGTTGTTGATGAACAAGGTCCAAAAATTGAAGAGGTTGAAGAAAAGCCTATTGAGGATACAAAAGAGAAACCGGAGAGGAAAGATTCTATTCCATGGACTGAAGAGAAAGTCACTCTTAAAAAATCAAAGACCGAAAAGAAACCACTTCAAAAGGAAAAATTGGAAGAAGTCACTTTAAAACCATTGAAAAAACCAGTAGTTGAAGAACTATCTGTACCTGAAGAACAAATTACTGATGAAACTGTAGTAGAACAGACTACCAGATGGGGTAAAAAAACTAAAACAGTTAAAAAAGATAAAATAACATTGGATGAGACTGTTGTTGATGAAGAGGGTCCAAAAATAGAAGAAGTTGAAGAAAAGCCCATTGAAGATGTTCCACTAGAGGATACAAAGGAGAAACCTGAGAGAAAGGATTCTATTCCTTGGACTGAAGAGAAAGTCACTCTTAAAAAATCAAAAACCGAAAAGAAACCACTTCAAAAGGAAAAGTTGGAAGAAGTCACTTTAAAACCATTGAAAAAACCAGAAGTTGAAGAATTATCTGTACCTGAAGAAAAGCCTGAAGAACAAACTACTGATGAAACTGTAGTAGAACAGACTACCAGATGGGGTAAAAAAACTAAAACGGTTAAAAAAGATAATATTACATTGGATGAGACTGTTGTTGATGAAGAGGGTCCAAAAATAGAAGAGGTTGAAGAAAAGCCCATTGAAGATATTCCTCTTGAGGATAAAAAAGATAAACCTGAGAGAAAGGATTCTATTCCTTGGACTGAAGAGAAAGTCACTCTTAAAAAATCAAAAACCGAAAAGAAACAACTTCAAAAGGAAAAGTTGGAAGAAGTCACTTTAAAACCATTGAAAAAACCAGAAGTTAAAGAACTATCTGAACCTGAAGAAAAGCCCGAAGAACAAACTACTGATGAAACTGTAGTAGAACAGACTACCAGATGGGGTAAAAAGACTAAAACAGTTAAAAAAGATAAAATAACATTGGATGAGACTGTTGTTGATGAAGAGGGTCCAAAAATAGAAGAAGTTGAAGAAAAGCCCATTGAAGATGTTCCACTAGAGGATACAAAGGAGAAACCTGAGAGAAAGGATTCTATTCCTTGGACTGAAGAGAAAGTCACTCTTAAAAAATCAAAAACTGAAAAGAAACCACTTCAAAAGGAAAAATTGGAAGAAGTCACTTTAAAACCATTGAAAAAACCAGAAATTGCAGAATTATCTGTACCTGAAGATCAACCTACTGAGGAAACTGTAGTAGAAGAGAGTACCAGATGGGGTAAAAAAACTAAAACGGTTAAAAAAGATAATATTACATTGGATGAGACTGTTGTTGATGAAGAGGGTCCAAAAATAGAAGAGGTTGAAGAAAAGCCTATTGAGGATACTAAAGAGAAACCTGAGAGAAAGGATTCTATTCCTTGGACTGAAGAGAAAGTGACCCTTAAAAAATCAAAGACCGAAAAGAAACCACTTCAAAAGGAAAAGTTGGAAGAAGTCACTTTAAAACCATTGAAAAAACCAGAAGTTGAAGAACTGTCTGTACCTGAAGAAAAGCTCGAAGAACAAACTACTGATGAAACTGTAGTAGAACAGACTACCAGATGGGGTAAAAAGACTAAAACAGTTAAAAAAGATAAAATAACATTGGATGAGACTGTTGTTGATGAAGAGGGTCCAAAAATAGAAGAAGTTGAAGAAAAGCCTATTGAGGATACGAAAGAGAAACCGGAGAGGAAAGATTCTATTCCATGGACTGAAGAGAAAGTCACTCTTAAAAAATCAAAGACCGAAAAGAAACCACTTCAAAAGGAAAAATTGGAAGAAGTCACTTTAAAACCATTGAAAAAACCAGTAGTTGAAGAACTATCTGTACCTGAAGAACAAATTACTGATGAAACTGTAGTAGAACAGACTACCAGATGGGGTAAAAAAACTAAAACGGTTAAAAAAGATAATATTACATTGGATGAGACTGTTGTTGATGAAGAGGGTCCAAAAATAGAAGAAGTTGAAGAAAAGCCTATTGAGGATACTAAAGAGAAACCTGAGAGAAAGGATTCTATTCCTTGGACTGAAGAGAAAGTGACCCTTAAAAAATCAAAAACCGAAAAGAAACAACTTCAAAAGGAAAAATTGGAAGAAGTCACTTTAAAACCATTGAAAAAACCAGAAATTGCAGAATTATCTGTACCTGAAGAACAACCTACTGAGGAAACTATAGAAGAACAGACTACCAGATGGGGTAAAAAAACTAAAACGGTTAAAAAAGATAAGATTACATTGGATGAGACTGTTGTTGATGAAGAGGGTCCAAAGATAGAAGAGGTTGAAGAAAAGCCCATTGAAGATATTCCACTTGAGGATACAAAGGAGAAACCTGAGAGAAAGGATTCTATTCCTTGGACTGAAGAGAAAGTGACCCTTAAAAAATCAAAGACTGAAAAGAAACCGGTTACAAAAGAAAAATTGGAAGAAGTCACTTTAAAACCGTTGAAAAAACCAGAAGTTGAAGAACTATCTGTACCAGAAGAAAAGTCTGATCTTATTGAAGTTGAAAAAACCGTTATAGAGAAGAGTGGTAGAAAGAGTAGGAAAACAGAGAAACATGATGATAAAACTTTGGATGAGACGGTTATTGAAGAACAAGTGCCAAAAGTTGAAGAAGTTGAAGAAATGCCTCTTGAAGAGAAACTTCTTGAAGTTTCACATACTGAAGACCTACCGCTTGAGGATACAAATGTTGAACTGGAAAGAAAACAATCCATTCCATGGACTGAAGAAAAAGTTACTCTTAAAAAATCAAAAACTGAAAAGAAACCACTTCATAAAGAAAAAATGGAAGAAGTTACGCTGAAACCTCTAAAGAAATTACAACTTGAGCAACCATCCACATCGGAAATTATTCCTGAAATGACCCAGTCTGTTAAAGAATCGTCTATTCCAGAAGGTGATCAACCTATGATTAAAATTCGGTTTATGAAACATGACGATTTACTCAAAGAGAGTGAGGATAAGAAACCTGATGCTATTGTTTGTGCTCAAAAGATCATACCTGGTCCAAAAGAAAAATCAAAAAAGAAGAAGAAACATGTTCATCTAAATGAGGATATGAATCAGGAAAAAGAATTTTCTCCAGACGATGAAGTAACTGCTTTGAATGACGATGAAGGCGATTCTCCATCGCCTAAAATTTTAGATTCTAAAGATTTGAAAGGTATAATGAAACCGAGGGATGAAATAGTACAAGAGGCTGAGATTAAACCAGTAGTCCCTGAATCATCAACTGAAACGAAAACATTGCCAAAAAATATAACGGAACAAAAAATTCCAGTTAAATTACTGAATGAGAAACTCGAACTGCCTTGGAGAAGAGGTCGTAAAGATAGCGATAAAGAATTATCTGAATCAGAACAAATTGATAATTTATATCCTAGTGATATGAAACCTGAAAAAATTGAAATAGTTGAAAATAACCCACAGCTGTCTAAATTATCAGAGATCGATAACAAACCTTTATTCGCATCAATTCAACTCAAAAAAGCTTCTACTACACCTAAGAAAGATGTTGAGCATGCAACTTTGCCAAATGTTTTATTAAAGTCACATATTAAAAAAATGGAATTTGATACGCATGAACATTTTCCAACCATTGCATTATTAGAACCTATCTTTGTGGATAAAGGAATAATTTCTAGAAATTATGCTGAAGCGATGAAAATTAAAAAACCCAAAGTCAAAGACTTTGAATTTCCAGAACTTGAACCGGTTGATCTAGAAAAGTTTGAACCGTCTGACTTTCAATATGATAAAAAAGAAGTTCCAGAGAGAAAACCATCGTTGGTAAAAGAAACACCAGATAAAAAAGTTCCTGAAGAAGAAAGTCCAAAGAAATTAGTGATGGGAAAAGGAAAAATACCCAAAGATATTGAAGATCAAGAAAAAGTTGTTTTGAAGAAAATACCTAAAAAGCCAATTGATGAAAAAGAAGAAGCACCAAAACAACTTGGTAAACCAAAATTGAAACCCGAAATTGAACCTAAACCGACAGAGGACAAAGACTATTCATTAAAACCACTTGAACCAATACCAATGGGTGAAAGTCCTGAAGACACCGAGCTTGAACCTACTCCAAAAGAAATTGTGCCTGAAGAAAAATCACCGGCAGACAAGAAAAAATACATTAGAAAAAAACCGAAAAAACCTGAAGAGCCTATTCCTGAAAAAAGTTTGATTTTGGGCACCCCAAAACCAGCTCCACAAGAAGAAGATAAAGATATTAAATTGAAATATAAACAAGGAGAACCCGAACCTGAAGTGCCGGAAGAAATCAAACTAAAACCTTTCCCTAGAGAAAAACCCAGTGACGATGATAAACCTGACGTCGATAGCATAGGAAAGCCAGAACCATTTGACTATCCCAGAGAAGATGAAAATATAAAACCTAAACACTTCAAACAAAAACCCGGGAAGAAAACAAAGAAAAAGAAACCTTCTAAGATTGAAGACGATTCACTCATATCTGATGACAGTGACGTTGAGCTTGAGCCAACATCCAAAGATGAAGAAAAACCTGTACTTGAAAAAATGACAACAGTCGAAATGAAACCAAAACAAGCAATACCAGTAACATTAGACGATAAACCATTATTTGCAACATTGAAACTAAAAAAAGGTACTTCGAAACCCAAAAAAGATATTGAACATACAACTGTACCAAAAGTTTTATTAAAGTCACATATTAAGAAAATAGAATTTGAAACACACGAACATTTTCCAATCACTTCAGTATTAGAACCTGTCTTTGTGGATAAAGGAATAATTTCTAGAAATTATGCTGAAGCGATGAAAATTAAAAAACCCAAAGTCAAAGACTTTGAATTTCCAGAACTTGAACCGGTTGATCTAGAAAAGTTTGAACCGTCTGATTTTCAATATGATAAAAAAGAAGTTCCAGAGAGAAAACCATCGTTAGTAAAAGAAACACCAGATAAAAAAGTTCCTGAAGAAGAAACTCCAAAGAAATTAGTGATGGGAAAAGGAAAAGTACCGAAAGATATTGAAGATCAAGAAAAAGTTGTTTTGAAGAAAATACCTAAAAAGCCAATTGATGAAAAAGAAGAAACACCAAAACAACTTGGTAAACCAAAATTGAGACCAGAAATTGAACCTAAACCGACAGAGGACAAAGACTATTCATTAAAACCACTTGAACCAATACCAATGGGTGAAAGTCCTGAAGACACCGAGCTTGAACCTACTCCAAAAGAAATTGTGCCTGAAGAAAAATCACCGGCAGACAAGAAAAAATACATTAGAAAAAAACCGAAAAAGGTTGAAGAACCTACTCCTGAGAAAACATTAATTTTGGGCACCCCAAAACCAGCTCCACCAGAAGAAGATAAAGATATTAAATTGAAATATAAACAAGGAGTACCCGAGCCTGAAGTGCCGGAAGAAATCAAACTAAAACCTTTCCCTAGAGAAAAACCAATTGACGATGATAAACCTGATGTCGATAGCATAGGAAAGCCAGAACCATTTGACTATCCCAGAGAAGATGAAAGTATAAAACCTAAACACTTCAAACAAAAACCAGGGAAGAAAACAAAGAAAAAGAAACCTTCCAAGATTGAAGACGATTCACTCATATCTGATGACAGTGACGTTGAGCTTGAGCCAACATCCAAAGATGAAGAAAAACCTGTACTTGAAAAAATGACAACAGTCGAAATGAAACCAAAACGAGCAATACCAGTAACATTAGACGATAAACCATTATTTGCAACATTGAAACTAAAAAAAGGTACTTCGAAACCCAAAAAAGATATTGAACATACAACTGTACCAAAAGTTTTATTAAAGTCACATATTAAGAAAATAGAATTTGAAACACACGAACATTTTCCAATCATTTCAGTATTAGAACCTGTCTTTGTGGATAAAGGAATAATTTCTAGAAATTATGCTGAAGCGATGAAAATTAAAAAACCCAAAGTCAAAGACTTTGAATTTCCAGAACTTGAACCGGTTGATCTAGAAAAGTTTGAACCGTCTGATTTTCAATATGATAAAAAAGAAGTTCCAGAGAGAAAACCATCGTTAGTAAAAGAAACACCAGATAAAAAAGTTCCTGAAGAAGAAAGTCCAAAGAAATTAGTGATGGGAAAAGGAAAAGTACCCAAAGATATTGATGATCAAGAAAAAGTTGTTTTGAAGAAAATACCTAAAAAGCCGATCGATGAAAAAGAAGAAACACCAAAACAAATTGATAAACCTAAATTGAAACCAGAAATTGAACCTAAACCTATAGAAGACATAGACTATTCATTAAAACCACTTGAACCAATACCAATGGGTGAAAGTCCTGAAGACACCGAGCTCGAACCTACTCCAAAAGAAAGTGTGCCTGAAGAAAAATCACCGGCAGACAAGAAAAAATACATTAGAAAAAAACCGAAAAAGGTTGAAGAACCTACTCCTGAGAAAACATTAATTTTGGGCACCCCAAAACCAGTTCCAGAAGACGAAGATAAAGATATTAAATTGAAATATAAACAAGGAGTACCCGAGCCTGAAATACCCGAAGAAATAAAATTGAAACCCATCCCAACGAAAAAACCGTCAGATGAAAAGAAACCCGATGATGATAATTTAGGAAAACCTAAACCTTTTATAACCGATGCACCGAAAATAGATATAAAAACCAAATCTAAAAAGGTACCTTCACCGAAAACTGTAAGTGTCGATAGTCCTTTGCAGGACCTCGAAATAGTAAGTATAAAGAGAACCAATGATATCCCTGAAAGTAAAGCAATAGAAATTGAAATGGTAGCTCCCTATTTTATCGAAAAAGTCCAACCATTGGTAGCAGAATATGAAAAGCCTACTGCTTTCACATGTTCAGTGGGGGGAATCCCAACACCTAAAGTCAAATGGTACCGGGATGACCGCGAACTTCACACTACCGATGTATACGAAATAATTGTATACGAGAACACGTCTACATTGAGGATTTCTAAACCTACCGAAGAACAAGCTGGCGTTTATGTTTGCCAAGCAACAAATTCGGCTGGAATGTCAACTTGTACTGCACTTCTAGTGGTGTTAGGTAGAACATGAGTGTTGTTGGTGACGTGTCTGAGTGGCTTAACATTTTTCGTGTGATGTTCTTTACCTAAAACATTGTACATACTTTAATGAAAACGATAATGTTAAAATGAAATTTACTAGGAGTGCTAATAATTTTAACTGGTCAACATAATATTATAGTTTGCCATGCTTATGAAATCGAATTAATAGTTTATTATTTTTAATATTTAAATTTTATTTTTTCTAATGCAATAAAATGTTTTAATTTAGATTCTGAAGACGTTGGAGAAGCTCCAACTTTTGTAGAACCTATAAAGCCTAGAAAAGTCAAGGCGAAAAAATCGATCGAATTGAGGTGTGTAGTGAAAGGTATCCCTGTGCCCGAAATAATCTGGTGTCGTGAAAACGAAGAAATCGTTGAGGAAAATGACGAGTTCAGTACCAAATTTGATTCGAAAACGGGAGAAGCGATTTTGACAATAATCAAACCGAAAGATGTAGACAAATCTACATACATGGCCAGAGCAGTTAATATTCATGGAAAATCTGAATGCATGGCACATATTACGTTTGGTAAACTCATTTTAATATTCTGATTTCTCAATCAAATTAAATTAAATCGATACGCATCACGAAAACTCGTACAAAAAATATCACGTTTGTCGTCTAATTTCAGAAAAAGAAGAATATGGAGAGGCGCCGAAATTTGTCGAACGACTAAAACCAAAAGTCGTGAAAGCCAACGAAACAACCGAACTCACGTGCTTGGTAAAAGGTATTCCGACGCCAACGGTTGTCTGGTGCCGTGACGAAGAAGAAATTATTCCCGATGAGACTCATTTGTTGGTGCACATTCCCGAAACTGGAGAGTCTAAGCTCGTTATAGTGCGTCCCGACGATATCGACGAATCGACGTACACGGTGAACGCGACAAATAAATTTGGTAGAGCCGAGTGTAGAGCAAATCTAATTGTCCGTAAGTATACATTGAGGTATGCCGTTTTAAACTTATCCGCGTTAAAAATATGTATTGTTCAATGATTTAGAGAAAGACGAATTCGGAGAGGCGCCGACATTTTTGCAGCCGGTGAAGCCGAAAATAGCAAAAGCAAACGAAATAACCGAACTCAGATGTAAAGTCAAAGGTACGCCGAACCCGTTGGTTATTTGGTGTCGTGGAAACGAAGAAATCGTTGCCGACGAATGCCATTTGATCACGTACCAAACGGAAACCGGCGAATCGACCTTGACGATTTTAAACCCATCCGAAGTAGACGAAACCATTTACACCGTAAACGCTGTGAACAAATATGGCCAAGCTCAATGTCGGGCGAATCTAATTATCCGTAAGTGTGCGCGTACGCGACGTGTTTCAATTGAAATTAATTTGATTTTTTTCCCCCGCCAGAAAAAGACGAGTCGGGTGAAGCGCCGGTGTTCGTCGAGCCGATAAAACCGAAAATTGCCAAAGCCCGTGGGACGACGGAGTTGAACTGTCTGGTCAAAGGAATCCCAACGCCAACCGTCGTTTGGTTTAGAGGAGACGAAGAAATAATTCCAGACGACACGCATACGGTAACGTACATACCGGAGACGGGCGAATCGAAACTATTAATCGCCAACGCGACCGAAATCGACCAGAGCACGTACACGGTTAAGGCAACGAACAATTACGGCAGAGCCCAATGTCGAGCCAACATAATTATACGTAAGTAATTGATATGGAACAACAATCGTTTTACAAATAATGTTTATACATGTTTTCAGAAAGATCGGATTTAAACTACTGTAGTAACAATGTTTATTTTATTTTTTTTTTAGAAGAAGACGTTTTCGGCGAAGCTCCCACTTTTGTCGTGCCTATTAAACCCGTGTTGGCAAAACCAGACGAAACGACTGTTTTACGATGCACGGTGACCGGTACCCCGACGCCGAATGTCGTTTGGTGCCGAGGAAAAGAAGAGGTCATTCCCGACGACACTCATACGATTCAGTTTATTCCGGAAACTGGGGAATCCACATTGACCATAGTAAACCCAACCACAGTGGACGAAGCGCATTATTCGGTTGAAGCAATAAACAAATTTGGAAAAGCGAGATGCCGTGCAAATTTAGTGTTGGGTTAGTATTTTAATAATATTTCGAAATATAAACGCGCGCGCGCGAGAAAAATTAATACAATACGTATTCGTTGTGAAAAGAAAGACCACCGATTACAATAATTGTTATTGTTTTAATTTCAAACTAGATAAAAAAATAATTCATTTAATTTTGCTGTAAGCATAGTAATTGATAAATAAACGTAATTTAAAATACATTACGTTAAAAAAAATTGCCCGTGATCAATTTAATGCGTAGAAATCGATTAATCAAAACCAATGTTACACCGTACGTCTTCGAAATATGAACAGATAATGAAACATGTATAAATATTATCATCAATAAACGAGTTTACGAGTAATAGTAAAATAAATAGTAAAATTATTTCAGTCACAAACAATAATATAGAATTTCAACAGATTTTATGTGCGTCGAAAAGTATTAAAAGCGAATATTTATCGCCAATACTTAATGATCAACATCAATTATTAGTGATAAATCTTATGTTTTAATAGCTTTTAGACGTACGATCGTACAATAATAATTTTTTGTTTACTACCAATTTATTAACACAATGATAAAACTCGTCCGTTCTGTTGTTCGAAGAGATTAAAACTATAAATTAAATCGATATAACACATCGTGTGTAGCGTTTTTATATTCCAAGTCGAACGAGAAAAAAATAAAATAAATACTATGCTTGTTATCGTTAACCTTTTGAAAATATTATTCACAGAACAATACGACACCGGCGTTGCTCCAGCATTCGTCGTTCCGATAAAACCAAAAGCTGTCAAACCGACGGAAACCGTGGAATTGCGTTGTGTGGTTAGTGGAACACCGACGCCGACCGTTGTGTGGTGTCGCGGCGATGAACAAATCGTACCCGACCAGAGCCACGTCATAACGTACCTACCGGAAACGGGAGAGTCTATGCTCACCATCAGTAAAGCCACCGTGTCGGACGTAAACGATTACACGGTGAAAGCGGTCAATGATTTTGGCGTGGCCCAGTGCAAAGCAAATGTCATCATAGGTAATTATTACTGATCGTGCGTGATTGCTCGAACGAAACTCGAAAGCGTTTTAATAATAATAGTGCCTAAAATAATTATGTATATACGTATATGTATATATAATAATGTTACCAAAACATTTGGTTTGAAATTTTTCATTCGGTTTAGTTGACAAATACTGAATAAATCAAATTATTTATTGGAACAACATGACTCATGTTACATGAGTGTATAAAGGGTGGTTTGAATGTTATTTTCGCATATTTATTTAAGGGGCAATAATTTGTAAAAGCGCGAGCTTACGAATCCATCATAAATGGTGAAAATATAATATTGTTTTTTATTCGAAAAAAATGATGGGACATTATTTTCATAATTTTGAAACGACACGTCGGATTTTCCTATTGAAAAAAAATCGTACCTAACCGTTTGTTACACGGGAAGAAACTATGTACTAAGTAACAGTCTGACTTTTGATAATATCAATTTTAAAAATTTTTTTTTAAAACAGATGAAGTTGTCGAGGAAATACCAGAGTCAACCGAGGAGGCGCCATCCATAACTAAACCTCTACAACCTATCTTGGCTGACAAAGATTCGTGCGTCACGTTAGACGTACATTTCAGGGGAACGCCCGAGTTGAAAGTGCAATGGTTCCACAATGGTAAAGACATAACTGACAAGAAAACGTTCGTACGCACCATAACAATAACGGAGACGACGACGACTATAATTATCAAGAAAATAACTAAGAAAACTACCGGCCGATATGAAGTAGTAGTCACTAATAATCGAGGACAAGCGAAGACATCTACTACAGTAATGATTAAAGGTAAGCCCGTTCACAAGGTGTGACTTAGATAAAATCGAACGTTATATTTCACTAGTTCTCATAATCGATTCGTATTTTGTTTTAGACGAAGAAGATGTAGAGGAGACGAAAAAACCGGAAGAAGTTGGAAAATCGCCGTATTTCGAAACAGATTTACAAACCGAAACGGTATGGGAGGAAGAAGAAGAGGAAATCGTAAAACGGCTCGTGGTTAAAGTGAAGGGCAGTCCTAAGCCCAAAGTACATTGGTACGAAAACGGGGTGGAAATAGTGCCCAATGAAGAGTTCGAGATCGAAGAACGCGATGACGACGAAGAAGTATCGGTGCTGTGCATAAAGAAAAGACTGACGGACAACGCCCGGGAAATCATTTGCAAAGCGGTAAACGAATATGGCACCGCCGTTACCAAGACTTTAGTGATTCCAGGTACAAAAAAACAGAGACGTTATTTAGTATTTAATGTATAGATAGCAATATTTTTGGATAATAATAATAGTATTATTGTTTTCATATCGAATTTTACGTACCATATTATATATTTTTTGCTTTGTTTTTCAGTTTCGATCAACGCTTCTCTTCGCTTTCTGTCCTTGTCGTATTTTTTATTTAAAAAAAATAAAAATACGACTCGTCCGCACGCATATTCATTCTTACATGCACACAAAAACACACACATACAAACTAACCATCACATGAATTACGCGCTTACCGTGCTTATCTGTCGTAGCGTTGTTGTCTTGGCGACATGAACGACCGTAGTGACGTGGCGCACATAGAGTTCAAATATTAAGATTATTTCTGTAACGAAAAAATTCATACAAATTTCCACCACTTACAACTTAGTTTAATGGGTAGATAATTAAAGAACGAACCCGATTTTTTTCCATTCATAAATTGCTCGATGCAAATAGTAGTTGGCGATCGATCGGTTTCGTAGCCGGACGATTCGTTTCGCGTCACACAGACAATTCATTTGCCGACTGCAAAATAAAAAATTTAATTAAACAAAAAAAAGTACCTACCCAATGAGTATTATATTGTATACTAAAAAGAGTGTACTATAACGAGTGGTGTGAAAATTCGAACGAAAGACACGGGTGAAACGAGCCGACGAGAAATCGGTATCGCTAGGCGTCCCCTAATCCCTATAAGCTCTATGTGCGTCTACGGCGCGACGGGTCGAATCCGCGCGCGCTTTCCGCGTACCAAATGACTGACGTGTGTTTTCGTTTTCGTTTAGGCATCAAGGGCACGAAGGCGTACAGGAAGCCGTTATGGGTGACCCAGATGGAAGAGCTGCGGGAACAATTACAAGGTAAATGCAACGTGGATAGTCTAGACGCTTGTTGTGTGTACACCCCGGAGCCGAACGGCGACGTCGACGACGACGAGCCCACCGCGTACGGTACGTACTTTCCCGATTACGACGTGAAGGGCGCGTTTTACCTGAGCCCCATACAAGAGCACAGCGAGCCGTCGTCGTCGGACGGCGGCTCGGAACGCGTCCGGTCGCTGTCCTGTCACGACGTGTCGTCGACGCGCGCCCGTCGCCGCGAGGACGACGACCCGGCCGGCAGGAGTCAGACGTACCCGAGGTCGCACGCCGACGAAACGGTGGCCCAGTACAACCGGCGCAAGTACGCGGCCGGCGGTTATCCGCTGGAGCCGCGCGAGCTCGACCCTGAGACGTTTTTCCAACTGCACACGGCCGACAGCCAGGAAGAGCTCCAGGAGTTTTTGTTGCTGGAGAGCCAGTGCATGTCCACGGACGGCGGGCTGCACGCGGCGTTCGTCGAAAAACCGAGAAAATAAAAAAACGCGCCCCGGATAAATAGAGTCCTCTCTACGAAAAAGTTATAGACATATAAAAAAATAAAATAAAAACCAATCGCTGCTCGGACGACGAAACGGGTTTGTACTCTTGTACGGACTACAAGTCTGTGTATGCGTTTGTTGAAAACGTCGTGGTCCGCCGCTAGCGTACCTAATATCACGTCAAACACATTTCGAAGTGTGCATTATACGTAGGTACGCGCCTGTTTTGCTGGCATGATACTTAAAAAAAAAACAGTTTGAAATAAAACCGCACGATTTCATTTTGTCCTGAACTGACCTGACACACGCGCCGCGGTGGTCGTTTTTGTTTTTCTTCGACGTTTCATTTCATTCAATACGTCCGACAATTGATTTAGACGTTCGCGTATTGTTTTACAGCTATTAACAGTCTACGGATGTTTCATTTGACTACCTACCGTTAATAAACGCCGTTTACTTTTCAAATTTCATAAGACAAAATGAAATAGTGTGTGATGCTCACTGCTCAGCTGTGTGTTTGTTTTGTAATATTTTGTTATTGTATTTTGTATTCGTTTGTTTTCTTTTTGTTTGTATGATTGATTATTGTTTAAAATAATATTATTACTTATTGTTTGTGTCCGTATTTTTTTTTTAACCTTGTTTGTTCCATTGCATGTTGTATAATTTATTAAACGACCAATCATTTGTATTTTCATATACGTAATTTCTTTGTGCATACCAACTTCATGAAAAACGTTACCTTATTTGATAAACGTGAACGTATTTGTATTATGCTCAAATAACAATTTACAACACACGTCACCTATGTGCCTATATCTATGGAGAGTCAGAGAAAAATTATTTATGTTCTCCAAATCTTAGAGTGCATATATTATAACATTTATAACAAATAATCATGTTGGTCAAATAATGAGAAAGCTGTTGAAAATATAAATATATCTACAAAAAAGTTTTTAAATCTATTTGATATTAAATTTTTTTAAATTATATGTATTTTATTTTGATACTAATTATTATTAAAAACAAATAAGTTAAATTCAGGTTTTTATTTTTAATTTGTCTTATTTAGTAAGCCTTCAACATAATTTATTAAAAAAATTATAAATTTAAACCAGTGACATACTCGGTTGAAAATGGGTCTCAAAAAATTATTTAAATATTGTATTTTAAAAATTGTGTAAATTTTTCTGTATTAAAAGTTTTTCTTTAGTAAACACAATTTTAGACTAAAATTTGTACCGTAAATAAAAAAAAAAAAAACAATTTAAAAGAAACAATAATCTAACAATTTCAATGAATATTTGTTAAAAAATAAAACTTACATAATTATTTCTGGTTAACTAAAATATATTTGACTTCCATTGATTTCACATTAATTTTTGATTTCCAAAAACTATTTAAAAATACTCAAAAGTAATGGTAATAGTAACGGGAAAAGTAACAGTAATATTACATTCAATTAAAAAAAAGATGAGATAAAAGACTTGTATGAGATACAGATAACGGGTGAATTATTGAGTTGTTCTGATATATTTGAAATAAATGCTCTATTATTTTTAAAATCCTATTCTAAACAAAAAAATGCATAGGAAATAGCTCAACAGTCTCTGATTTTAAAGATATTTAATAATATCTTAATTAGTAGGTTAATAACGTGAGAAAATTTAAAATTGTTTGTATTTAATGAAAAAACATTGTATAATCGTATGTTATTTAAATAACCAATTTTATTAAAATTTTATTTTCGGAGGCTCCTAAAAATGAATTTTAATATTTTCACTGTAATACATAAAAATAGATGTTGAATGAACAGCTTATGAAGAATCTGGAATAAAAATGTCTGGTTTTGATACAAGTACCTCCGATTTTTCAATACTTAAAATATTTAATGAATTTCATTATGACATAAACGTTCCAATGGTTAAAGAAAACATTTTCCTGCTGTATTTTTAATAATCTTTTATAGATACTTTTAAGAACATTATATAAGGGCATTTGTTTTTTACTAATTTTCAAGCTTTTTATAGTACATAAATTATTCTATAGACATTAAATAAAAAAAAAACTAAGAAACTGCTACTTTTTACTACCAGAATTTCATTGAAGTAAAATTAGTATATTCCTCACATAATTTATTTTAAAATAGAAAATCACATTTTTAAGTGTGACTATGTAAAAAAATAAAAACCAATTACACTCGACTGATTCAATATTCCAAAACATTTATCACTTTATAATAAATAAATTATACATAGTTATAAATGTATTCAAAAATTTTATCGATATGAGTTAATAATAATATTGTTTCAAGTTTTTCTAGTCCAAATTTTAACATAAAACGTTTTTAGACATTAAATTTTAGAACTTGAATTATCAAAAAAGTATATAGGTGTGTAAGACAAATATGAATAAGTTAATAATTTTCAGATGGTTTATTAATTAAGTTGAAGCTGAGTATTAAAAACGTTTAATTAAAGTTTGAAAAAAAAAAAACAATTCTATCAAAATTAAAGTCAGTTTAAAAATTATTATTAATATGCAGACTATTTTATGAGTGGTTTTATGTATGTAGGCAATTTCAAGAAGATCTAAAGATAATGAAAATTATACTATTATAACATATTTTATATGTTTATATGTATATTTTATAATTTTTAAAATACTATTGAGCATGTTCAAACCTAGAAAACCAATAAAGTATTAAATGACAACCATCGATAACGGAATAACTTCATCTGTTGTATATAATAATAAAATAAAATTTAATACGTGTTTTAGCAAGTGTATAAAGCTTTGATTACTCGTGAATCATTGAAAATAAGTAATATTTTTAAAAAAATGGTTCGAAATATATTATTGGTATGATTAAAGACGTGTCACATCATGGATCAAATTATTTCCCTAATATAATTTACGTTTTGGTCATTATATGCACGAGTATATAATATATTATCGAGTGTTATTCAAAGTTCACGAGCACTCGAATTATTCGAGAAATATGAGATCCCGAACGAATTATCGAATGTTATGACATCGTAAAAACAATAGCCTGTAATAATAATATATAGTTTTCAATTTTGGTATGCATTTATTTTACGTGATTGAAATATTGGTTGCATACACAGAAAAGCCTTCTAACAACTTGATTTTTAGTATTCACGTGTTTGAAATAATTATTGTCGTTAGATTATGCATAAATATTATAAATGTTAATCTATACACAACACACAAGTAAGTCTTGAAATATTTAACAACAATAAGTCTCCCTAAAACTGGAAAACAAATGATTTTCAATGTACGTTTATTATAATTGCAGCTTTCCAAAGTGTCCCAAGTTTCGTGCAAGAATTGAAAGACGAACGAGCTGTTGAAAATCAAACCATTACGTTTGAATGTCAATTTTCAGGAAATCCGACGCCAAGTTAGGATGAGAAATTTTATCATAAACTGGTCAAATGCTTACTACTAATTTTGTTTTCAGTGATAATATGGTATCACGATGATGTAATAGTAAGAAATACGTCAAACGTTCAGATAAAAATCACCGACACCAAGACGACGTTGACTATTAAACGAGCCACTAAAGAAGACGAAGGAATTTATATTTGCAAGGCGAACAGTAATTTAGGGGAAATCAAAAACAAAGCCAAACTCTACGTCAAAAGTAATTTCACTATTATTTATTGAACAATATTGTTGAATTACGAACAATTAATTGAAATTATTGTACATAAAAGCGGGCGATGATCAGTTCACGGCCACGGAAGAAGAGTTAGAGGAAAAAGAAGTCGAAGAAGTGAAGAAAACGAAAAAGACGAAAAAGAAGACGATCAAGAAAAAGCAAAAGAAAGAAATCGAGTAAATTTTGAAAATTGATGAATTTTATATTGATTTTGATTATTAAAATATGACTATAATTTCTCAAAATATATTACAGGGTATTCGACGAAGAGGTGGTTCCCACTGTTGTTGAAAAGGTAATTTATATATTGTAATAACTAATAACCTATTTTCGAAAAAGAATTTTCAAATAATTCAATTTTGTTTATTAACTTAATCCAATGATAATATCGATATGATTAATATGACCGCGCAATTTTACTCGGTAAATTTATATTATAATATCAATCGAGTAGTCGATTTAAAATATATTACAAAGTATTTTCCATTGGTAAATTCCAAACTTTCTTAATAGTTAATTATCATATTATGTGAATTATTTTAAGTTATTATTTTTACAGATTATTAATTGAACTATACGAATAACATGATTGTTATGTAATGTGTTTTTTATATAGTTGCCGATTTGTGGTATTTTTAAATTAGTCGTCTATGCATACGTGATTAATAATTAATTATTCCAATTATTGGAACTGATTTTTGTGTACTGACATAGAGATTTCTTTGATACGCTTTCGCTTTTTTGGGATGCTTTTCAAAGCGATAAATTACAAACAGTAGCATTTGAAGGGTAATTTTCTGAGTCTAACTTTCAATGAGACATTGCTACAAAAATACAAAGTTGTGAATTTTAATTTACATCGATTCAAATCGAACATTGAAAATATAACAAATAAACAAATGCGGTTATCGAAAGAACATTAAATACTTAATTTAATTTTCTTAGTAATCGGTTAATAAGACCTATAAAAACTGTGTTTTTTACACTGATAATTTACATTTAATTTAAATCGTCGAGTCTTTTCCGCAAAAGTTAATTTATTCTCCATATCATTATGAAATTTGAATATGTGTATTGAAAACGGGAAATGGACTAGATTCAATTAGTTTTCGAGAGTTTGCGTTATAAATTCGAATGCGATAATTAATTTAACATTGTTTGATAATAACCAAAATGTTTTGCAGGTGAAAGCGAGACCAGTAGAACCGATATCCACGTCAGAGACGGTCTCTGACGAAACAGTCAGAGAAGTCCGTGGACCCGATTACGTGCAAGCAAAACCGTCCGATG
Organism: Drepanosiphum platanoidis; assembly: GCA_948098885.1. Lineage (NCBI taxonomy): Eukaryota > Metazoa > Arthropoda > Insecta > Hemiptera > Aphididae > Drepanosiphum > Drepanosiphum platanoidis. Next base: position 11,860,476 of record OX402534.1, on the reverse strand, counting down.
AACCAGGATTGTTCACGGCTCTTAAAGTCCGAACACCCACGGTGGTCCGAGAAGTAGATCAAGTGCTTGACCAGGTGGAACTGGCCGAGTTTGGACCGGCTGAATGGCCACTCCGAGAGTTGGCCACCATCAGCGTGCTCACTCGACACGGCATATCTACGGAACAGGTAACCGCCTATGTTTCTATTACTCACTACTATTAAACTTTCAACAAAGATTTTACTCACACGATGGATTAATAAAGCCGATTTTAAATTACATAAAAAGTAAAAAAAAAATATAGTTAAAAAAAAATTGACAACAACTTTTACTCTATCTACCTCGGTATTCAATGATTATTATTTATTAGTAATATTATTATGCTTTATAGAAAATCGTGATTTTATTACGAAACGTCCTTGCCAAATGTGCATGCATGTAAAATACATTCTATTAAATCCCGACCGTTTCTCATTGTACGCCTACTTTTGTAATATGTCTTTAATTAATACTAAAAATCGTTTCAAAAACGATTCGTTATCGACACTGAAAACATCTATAGTGACTTACGATTAGTTGAAACTTCTTCGCTTATTATATTGTATCCTCCTGGCGCCGAATGTTCATTCCAATGGACATTCATATTTTCTCCCCAAGTCCTAGATCATGTTTTATTTTCAATTTGTATAATATGATGTTATAACTTCAAAATAGATATGTTAACACGTTCACGTCCGCGTATATTCCAGAGGTCGCGCCTACCCAGCCGCGTAAATATAATATCAGCCATATTCATATTGATAACGAATTGATAGACATAAAAATGCCGGGAAATCGAAACCAGCTGTTTCTTGTTGTTCTGATACTTCTACTGAATGGCCGTCCTATATATCATGATCGGTTACCACCAGTCGACCGTTATAGATAATAATAAAAATAATTGTCATATGGTCGTCATCGGCGTTGAACAATAATAAATAATATAAACATTTTTATCATTCTCCTATCACGTATAAAATACACGCCGAACACAAATGTTAAAAACATGTCCGGACTTTTGGGGTTAGAAAGATTTGTCCATTTAAATGGACATTAGGCCTTTAGTTATATTTTTTTTAGTCATATGGACTTAATTATACAAAACTTAAAAATGATCCGGCGCCAAGAGGATATATATGTAGTACATAAAAGTACAACAAAAAAGAATCGTAAGTAAATTGAATTAATTAATATATACTCATAAATATGTAGTTTTTACATTCGACATTTTAGAAAGTGGTATTCTACTATTATAATAAGATGATTCTTATGATGAATAATCATACTACAGTTTCATCTTTAACCAAGTTCAAATTATTAATATTAATATAGTATAATAGTCGATTCCAACAACAATAGAAATCGGTAAACCTAGTTACAACGTGTCGTCTCCTTAACACCTGCTTCAAAATATATCCACCTAGTCAAATCGGTTTAAATGTCTTTATAACTAGAAAACTTACCGTATTTATGTTTCGCTATGAAAATATGAATTTGTTGTTTTTAGGTAGTTGTAGAGTACACATCTGGTCAATTCCCTGCATTGAGAACAGCGCCCGCTCAGTCTGCTATGGTGCATCTTATTGAACGCGAAGGATACACTTCTTTGGTGGCTGACGTATTCACTAAAGAGTCGACCATACCAGAAACTGTTAACGAGGTTTTCAAGGCATTCATGACAATGATTGAGCTGAAACATAGCACGATGGAAGAGATTATTACATATTTAACTCCAGATGATTTCCAAACCAGCACCTGGGACTTTGAGCATGCGTCACAAGTGACTACAGACGATACTATCACCGAGACAGTTGATATAAGCGAGTCTGTGAACATATTAGTCCATGGTAAATTTTTCTATAGTTAATTCAATATTTAAGTATTGTATGTTATTGATTTCCGCCCGACACACACAAGTAATAAATTTAATTAAAAAATCGATTACATATTTGACTTTTATATTTATATTAAATTAAATATAAAAAATATTCACATATTTATTTTCCTCTATAGAAACAAAAAAGAAAACTCGTTCAAGTAAAAGAGTAATTAAAACAAGCGAAGAAATATCAACTATTGGTAAGTGTTTATTTACATATATTAGTTTATTTATTTACTATCACTTCGATCATAACTATTATCAACTATTGTTTAATTTTTATGTACCATAAAAATTAGTGTATTACTCTCCACACAGCTTTACTATTTCAGCTTCAACAGATTATTTAAATAATTTTAATCAGCTTTTATCATTATGTAATATTGTATAAATGGCTTATTTTAATGCTATTTTAATCACAATACTTGGATTAATGATGTTGGTCGTTACAAATCATAATATAACTAATGGTAAGTCTATTTAATTTAACTTGGCAAACTTAAACGCACGTGTATAGATGCAAGGCTGTGAACGTTACCAAGGTATATACTTTTTTTTATAGAACGGTAAATATTAATTTTTTATTTAAAATTTTTACAATTTTTACACACATTAGGCCTTATATCTATACAATAAATACCTAACTTGTGTTCATTTATCAAGGTTTTTTTTAACAATATCTTTACACATTTCTTTGTACTCACTAATACATTTTAATTTATCAAACCTGATGTACCCTGTAACTTCATTCTGATGAACAGAATAAAACAAAGACACACACTTTTTAACAAACATTTGTATTAAACACAATAATAAAACCTAAATATGGTGATAAATTCTAATATTGAGATCCGTTTTGAGACAAATACTTAAATACATGTTTTTATTTGTTATTGTTAAAATAAAAATATTTAAATGTATAATTAAAACGATGGGTTCTATCATTTTGAACTATTAAATTAACGATTATTTAGTTGATTTTGAATAATAATTATTCATTTGACATAAAGCATTATTATAAATATGTATACTTACATACATGCAAATATTTTGACATCTATTTAATAAAATAATTAAAAGTCAACGATTAAATTTTACCCGATGGAATTGTTTTATATATAAAAGTAATCAACATCTTTGTGATAATCATCTGATTGAAACAATATTTTCTTGTTAAGATTAAACTATATAGGGTACATTAGAAGTATTAAAAGTATAATGCTTCTATAAAAATTAAAAATTAATAAAACACTTATGTAATCTTGAAATATGTGCTCGTAGTGTTGTGATGAAACGCTCTCTTTAGTCTTTTATATTGATTATTTACTTTGCTATACTTTATAAAATAAAACTATGCTTCTTCAATACTTTCTTCAACTATCACTATCTTGCGCTGCATTTTAAAGTGGATTCTACATTAATGTCTTCAATTCACTTAAAAATTATTTGATAAATTTGGTTTATCCACAGAAACTAATCAAGAATCGAAAGTTTTGAACGATGACAATGTTGTGATTACGGAAATTACAGATAACGACGAGGTAATTGAGGAAAAAGTAAATGATATTGTACGCCCAGAAGAAATGATAACTGAAGAAAATCTCACAAAAATTGGAACAGATAAAAAGAAAAAGAAACATGTAGAAGATCTATTTAAACGCCAAAGTGTAGAAGAAGATATTATAACGGAAAAAACTAAAACTGTTATAAAAAAAATTATAGAAAAACGACCAAATATCGGAGAAGAAACTATTCCCGATGAAACAACATATGAATTTAATGTAGAAAAGTATCCCGCTGTAGCTCCAACTGTTTTGAAAACTTCTAAAACTTTAAATGAAGCAATTCCACAGCAAGAAGCCATGGAGTTATCAACTGATATGAACGATGTACGGGATAATGCTCAAATAAGCATAATTACTCGAAATGCTGCTGAAAGCATAGTCACACAAGGCGAAGAAAAAGAAGAAATTCGAAAAGAAACATTGAAGATAAAGAAATTTACAGCGAATTCAGTTTTTGAAATTAATGAAAGTTTTTCAACAGACCATCCTGACACTCAATCTCCTTTGGAAGAAATTGTTAAACCATTTGATATATTACCGTGTGTTGCAAAAAAAGATGTGATACCTAAAGAAAGTATAACAATTAGTGAAATCAATCCTGATCAAACACTAGAGGATAGAGCCGAGTACAAACAACAAAATAAGGAAGCTAAGGTCACGGTTATTTCACATTCGCAGAAAGTAATTACTGAATGTATAGCATCTACGAAAGAAGGAGAAATTAAACACGACCTGATACCCCAGAAGAAAAGAGCCACTCAAGATTTTATTGAGCACGAAAGTATAAACGTTGTGGAAGTACAGGAGGCTCACACTGAAGGCCGATTAAATGAGGACATCAAACCAACACCAGTAAAATCGTCCATAGAATATCCACTTAATGAACAATTAACTGTTAGTGAATTACGTTCAGAAATTCAACCTGAAAAATACTATCCTGAAATAATCGTACCCACTGAAGTAGCTAACAAATTTATAGTGCCATCAAATAATGCTATAGCAACATTTGAAATAGAAACATCAGAAAAAGAAGAAAGGTACAATCCATTAAAGTCACCGATAGGATATAAAGCAGATATATCAATAATCCCAGAAAAATGCATTCAAGTGAGCGAAGAAAGCATTCAAGAAAAAGAAACCAAATTGCCTGCAGATAAAATACCAGAAAAGTCTTTTGCTACTGCCGATATAATTGAGCAATCGGGTTTGATCATAAATTCAGTTGATCAACAAGAGAGTGAAGAGACTTTCATTCCTAATTTGCCTGAATCGCACAACGCGATGCTCACGCTAAACAACGCAAATAAAGTGTGTGAATCGTCAATAATAGAAATGAACGAAGCAGAATCTGATTTAAATGTCCCGGTTATTCCAGAAATGAAATATATCAAAAGTTCTGTTTTAGGCCTGGAAGTGCCAGATGTTACAGAAGTCATAGCTAATGAAACAGAATCTGACTTAACGTCTCACTCGGCAGTGCAACTATTGCCTGAAACTAGCTTTACTGAAAGCCACTCTTACATAGTTACTGAAACTACAACTGAAAATTATTCTACGGAATTGAATACTAATTTAAATTATGATATGCGTGAAGCTACAACAAATTTTGAAGCGATAGAAGCGAAACAAATATCTCAAATTAATATACAAGAATGTGATACTCCATTAGATGAAGCTCCAAAACCCACTTCGGTAATTCCAGAAACGAGTTTCGCTCCTATTCAATGTATAACTGTGGAACAAACAGTGGTCGCAGAACAAGAGCAAGCATTAATTTTGAAAACTCATCCAGAATCTCATAAGTCAATAATTGTGCCAACACATACTTTACAAGCCGTTGTAACAGAGGAAATCACAGCGGGAAATTACCTCGACAATTTAGAAGAAATGCCTAAAGATACTGTTAAACCGATCGCAAAAGTAGCCAACGTTAATTTTGTAGATGACCAAAGTATTCTTGTAAAAGAAGTTTCGACATTTGAGTCAGAATCTGATTTAGTGATTGAAAACAGACCGAAAAATGTATACGCAGAACCAAAATATTTCGGCCATGATGTAGCTGAAACAATAGAAGTGATTTCAAGTGACGCCACTGAAAATTTAAATGTGGAAAAAATTTCAAACGATAAAGCAAAGTTAGAGCATATTCCATACGAAGCTTTCATGTCGGAAGTGACATCTGTGAATGAACTTGAAGAAACTTTAGTGAATAATGAAAAGCAACAATCAAAAACTGCAAATTTAGCAATCAATGAAGTAATTGGTGTAAATATTACTGAACTACCAGTTTATGAAAAAGAAACCGAATCAATTGAAAAAACTGTAATGAAAATTAAAAATGCAACTGCCGAGTTTGTGCCGATAGAGATTGCTGATCACTCAGAAATAGTAACTGGAGATTATACTTTAGATCTTACACAGCCAGAAATTATAAAAGTACACGCACATCATAAACCAAGTACATTTGAAAGTGTAATTTTATATGAAACTGATGTATCTGAGAAAGAAAAAGAAATATCCGATAATAAAATGCCTTTAACATTTTCAGCAAATACGTCTGTAGTAGTCGAAGAAGCAATAGAAGTGACAGAAATAGTTTCTGATAATAGACCGGAATCTATTTCCGATTCAATAATACCGAAAGAAGAAAGGGCCCAAACAAGCATTATACCATTAAAGTCTATCGAGAGTCAAGACGTTATTACTTCTGAAAACGTCGACAAAGTAAAAGATCAAAATGCAATCACTGCAGTAGCGCATGTATCTCAAAAACCATTACATAGTTTAGAAACAAGTTTAATAGTGTCAGCGGATTCTGAAAATATATTGTCAGAATTAGTTTTACCTGATTTAAAAAAAGCGGAGACCAACTACGCAGAATTTGAGATACCTATTAGCGTTGTAGAAATTTTGACACAAGATAAAGAGTTAGATTTTAAAACTGGAGAAGTTCCAACACATACAATAGATAAACAAGAAATTGTTTTTGATGAAGGTCATATCACATCTCAAACCTTGGTATGTAGCTCTACAAGTGATTTTAATGAACTTATTCCACAATCAGTTTATGCGTCTACGTGTGAAATTCCTCAAGTGGCTATTGAGTCACAAGAAACTGCTTCTCTAGAAAAAGAAGGTAATTTGATCGAAAGTGATAAAAATCATGAGAGACGCGCAGAGTTTTCGTATGAAGAAGAAAAAAGTATTCAAATAACTGAACAAGTTCAATTAGATACGAAAGACGAATTTTTCATGGATATTAAACCTGTGGAAAGAAAGAGTAATGTAACAATTACAGCACAAGACATTGCAGAAACATCAGAAACTAAAGTAGAAAGCCCTATTGAAGAATTGAAAATAGAATTCCCAGAAGAAAAATTAGCTAAAGTTGTTCAAGATCAAGAAGTGCGAAGCTTTGAAGTATCAGAAATTATCACTCAAGAAACAGAATCTTTAATAGAGAATAGCAAAAAATATGACTCAAAAACGGTTAACGTTTCAATTGAGGATCATGCCAGAAGTTGTATAGTCACGGAAATATTCACAACAGAAAAAGAAAGCCAATTTACTGAACTGCCTATACCTATTCACCACCACGCCGATCAAGACATTTTAAGTCATGAAGGGCTGCAAGTTAATGAAACCAATATTTCAATTTGTGAAGAAAAATTAGATGATTTCGAATATTCAACAAAAGTGGGTGATCAAGTTATAGAACCTCTTGAAAGTATTCAAATATCTGAAGTAAATGTTCAAGAGCTAGAAGATAATTTAAATCAACCTATGGCCCCACAGACGAAACAAGCAACTCTTAATATTAATGAAAATCAAGGACTGATTATAAAATCAACAATCATAAACGATAAGGAAAATGAATTAATAATTGATAAATACAAAACTGAAAACGCTACTATAGTATCAAATTTAATTGATTACAAAGTTCCCGAAAATATTGAAAAAACAACATTAGAGTGTGCTCAACCAATTGAACGTTATCAAGAAAAAATGTATAATGCTACGTCAGAACATATACCGTTAGAAAGTATAAGTATGACTGTAGTAAATACACAAGATTGTGAAACTTCTTTTGAGCCTCTAGAAAAAGCAATTAAAAAGTCTGCCACTCAAGAATATGAAATGGATCAAACTGTAAATATAACCGAAGTCTTATTAGGGGAGTCCGAATCTGACTTAGCCCCAATGTCCTTACCACGAAGTCACATTGCGGCCAGCGATTTATCAGATACTCATCAAGTAGCGTTGAGTTTTGAAATTTCACCACAGAATGCAACAAACGATTTTAATGCACAAACGTTACCATCATTTATTAACTTAATGCCACAGTCAACAGAAACCCAGAGTTTTGAAGTAACTGAAACAATTTGTCATGAGGCTGAAACGCCATTTAAATCCGTTAAAAATTTAACAAAAACATGTGATTTTACAATTCAATTGGACAAAAATATTGAAGTAACTGAAATAGTAACAAACGAATTAGAAAAAATATTTGAAGTAGGCCCAAAAAATAAAAGTTCAGAAGCAAATGTAGTTTTTGATGAAAATCAGACCGTAACGATTGAAGAAGTACAAACATCTGATGATATTATTCCGTTGACCGAAAATGTGTTTAAACCAATGAACGCTACCAAACTATTAGAACCACTATTAGGAATTTCTGTCACTGAAATAAGACCAGAAGAATCGGAAACTGCTTATGAAAAACATCTTGAACCATTACCAAAACATGTAACTCAAGTATTACCTGAAAATCAAAGTTTAAATGTAATTTCAACTGTTGTAACTGAAAAAGAAAGTACGCTAAATAAAGATAAACAGAACACTGCAGAAAATGCTCATGTTTCTTCAGTATATAGTCCAAAAACTGTTGTTCAATCACAAGAAAATATTGTGCAAATAAGTACAACTGATTTAAAAACTATTAAACCAAATGAGATATTTTTGGAATCTTCTCAAATTCCATACGATTCAATAAGTCAAGTAGAAATCAGTCCCTTTGAAAAAGAAAGTGCACTTAACATACCTTTAAGTGGAAAGAAAGAAGTGGCCAACATAAATATTGATAGCATCAATATACTAGATACAACGGAAATTGTAACAGGTGATAAGGAATCTATCTATGTTCCTACTGCCAAACCTAATACAAGACATGCATTGGTTGATATAACCGATAGTCAACCAGTTGGTAACATTTTTGAAGTTAAACCAGAAGATTACTCAACTGAATTGCAAATTCCAACGACCATTAAATGTCTAGCAATGCCTGGCCAAGAGGTTGTACATGGTGTCACAATAACTGATAATATAACTCAAGACAAAGAAGAAATATTTGAAGGAGAATTTAGACCTTCGTATTCATTAGCAAAAATAAACTTAGAAAATGAAAAAGAGACAAAAACTGTTATTGAAGTTATTCCTCAAGAAATGGAAGGACAAGTTAAAAAATTAGACATGCCATCCGTTAAAAATGCACAAATAGAAATTACTTCTGGGCAAGAGATAGCAGAAAAAACGGAAATAGTATCAAATACAGCATTAGGGTCTCTGGCAGATTTTGTCACTAAATCATCAAATGCTGTTCCAATACAAGATACATATGAAAGTATTCAATCTACCATAATAATAACGGAGGATAAGGAAAAACCATTTATTTCGAATTTGGTACTCGAAAAATCTAATGTAAATGTTAATTTTGAAGAATCAAAAAGTGTGAACGTAACTGAAGTAATAGTTGAAGATAAAGAAGGGAAATATACTGCTCCACAAAAACCAAAAACACAAACGGCAGGAAAAAATATTTCGACAAAAGAAGTGGCAGAAACAACATATGTATTAGCAGACGTACATTTAACCGATATCGATCAATATAAACCAAAAGAAGAATTGGCAAACGTAACTCATGAAACACATACAAATGTGACACAAATTGAAACGACTGTACACGATAGTGAAAAATATTTACAACCTACTGAAATCATTGCGAATAAAGCTGAAGTTCAAATGATTCCAAACAAAAGTATTATAATTACAGAAGTAGTAACTGATGATAATGATGAAAAATTAATAGCTAAACAAGGGCAGAAATCTCAACAAGCCATTACTTCATTTACTACTTTACATGAAGTCCCACAGGTTTCAGAAATTATTTCATCAATATCAACAAATGATATTCCCATCCCTGCCATAGATACAGATAAAGCCTTAGTTTCACAGTCTTTGTATGACACGGCCGTTTCAACGGAAATAAATGCATATGAAAAAGAAAGTAATTTTACTCAAAAACCTAAATTTGATGCATATACAGCAGAAGTTAAATTTAAAGAAGATAAACCATTGAGTATTTCTGAAACGGTTTTCAATGAAATAGAACAGCCATTAGAGATAATGAAACCTACAGAAAAACAAGCTTCATTTACACATTCAACATTTGACGTTGTTACTATATCCGAGAACTCGTCAATAGAAAGGGAACAATATTTTGAGTCATCAAAAGTTCCAGATAGTCAGATAGTAGATGTTATATTTGAAAAGAATCTTAACGTTGAAGTGTCAGAAGTAAATGTCATAGACAAAGAAAATGATTTGGTTACACCTATTCCAAAAACTGAAACCGCTTTAATGCCTGAAATAAGTACTCAACCAGTTGTAAACATAACTGAAGTTATAACAAGTATGAATGTTAAAGACTTTCCTCAATTAACACAACCGGAACAATTCATTGCAAAAGAAGCTCATTTGTCGTGTCAGAGTATATTACAAACGGAAGTAGATATATTGGAATCTGAAGGTATTTTAGAAGAACAAAAAAATATAAAGAAAAAAGCAACGATTAAAACTGATACATTGGAAAATATAATAAGTACAGAGCAAGTAGTACCTGAAAAGGAAGGAATTTTAAAAGAATCAGAAAAATTAGATTTGAAACAAGCTCAGAGTTCATTAGAAGAACTTAAATCAAGCATTGTTGTATCGAAAATAGAAAGTGAAGACAAAGAAACCGAGTTTATAGTTAAACCTAAACGTAAAACTTCGGTAGCAAAAGTAACATCAGAAAACTTAGAAGCAATCACTAGAATTGAGCAAACGACATCAGAAAAAGAAGGTAATTTAACCGTACCAGTTTTTAAAGATGAAAATGCCCGAGTAACATTTGAAGACTCTCAGTCAAGTATTATAGTTTCAAATGTGATTCCAGAAGACAAGGAGGAAATATTATTAATAAAAAATAAAACATATTCTAAAGCTATAGTGACAACAGAAAATTATGAAAGTCTAATAAGAAATGAACAAATATTGTCTGAAAAAGAAGAAAATATTGTACATGAACAAAAACAAGAAACAATAACTGCAAATGTCACTGTTGAAAAGCCTAAAGAAGGAGCTACAGTTATGGAAATTACAGCAAATGAAAAAGAAAGTGATTTCAAGGAACCACATTTAAGAAAACCATCGCTTGCAACAATATCAACAGAAGATTTAAAATCATTAGTAACATTGGAGAATCAAACGTATTCTAGTACAAACGAACTACATGTACCACAAAAAGAAAAAGAAAAAGTAGCCGAGGTCAAATTAGATGAATTACAATACCTAACAGTTCAAGAAATGGTGTCACATGAAACCGAATCGAATATTCAGTCAAAGCAACCCATTCAATACAAATTAACACCAACATTTTCAGAGTTATTACCATTAGAATCAAATGAAATTCATTCAGAGTTTAACCCAACCGAAATCAATGATGAAACAGAACAACAAACTTGTAAAGCAAAGGAAGAAAAACCATTAAAACAAAAGAGTATAGAAATAAACGAAGAAAAAATATTAGGAAAAGCAACAGTAATAAAGACCAAGATGAAGGACCATAAAAGAGCATCAATCACAGACACTGTATTAGGCACAGGTAAAAACATATAAGTTAGGAGTAATAATAAAACAAAGGTAATAACATTAAGCCAAGTAGTAATAAATTATAACTGGGGCCCCGATGTTCATGCATTTTCCTGTTTTAACTGTATACACAAAAAATTTCTAGCCAAGTTACAAATTTGAATCACAAATTACTAACGAGTCCAAAAATTGAATTTCATTTAACATATTTTCGCAAATGTTGAGGTTTTTACATATGTGCATATTAGAAAATAAAATTGTATTAAACTGTGTAAATATAATTTTTCAAGTAACTGTAAAAAGGGTTCTTTAAGTAGGTATGTTAAGGGTCATTTATTGAAAAATATGTATGAATGTTATTAAATAATACCAATATTAGACATTAATTGAAGTACGGGGCACTTCCATAAATTAATGTTTAACGAAACTTTTTTGTTTGGAAAAATTGACCCATAACGTTGTTTGCTTTAATTGAAAAACTTTTATCCGATTCACAAATTTAAAACTGTAATAAGTCTTGATATAAATAAAACAAAATTATTTTATAATTCGATAAATCATAAGTACATCAATTTTTCCATTTATTTAATTATTATATAATTTGATGTCATAACCTTTTTAAAAAAAAATTAATGCATATAAGAGTGAATTAAAAGCATATTCTCATGCATATTTTGATAGTTTTTTATGCATGAACTTCCGGGCCTTAAATAATAAATACAGTAGATCTACAAAATGAATTAGAGTGTTCTATAAAAAAATAAGTGATAATATTAAGACATGCATAACTAATGAAATTTATAATGCCCCACTTTAGGAGGTCATGCAAATATGCTATAAGTAATAACAAACGCTTGATTTTACTAAAAGAGATAAAAAAAAAAAATGGTCACAAAAAACACATAAATAATATACATAAAATAAATAAAATTATAACAAACAACGATAGAATCCAATAAATTGACAAAATAAACATAAATAAGCAATAAAAAAAAAAAATGCACTATTGATAAAAAAAAATACTAACATTAACACATACAGAAACAATATACAATTCAAATAAACAAAAACACATAATTTTGAAAAAAACATAATATAACAAAAATACACTACGACATAAACACAATTTTAAAAAAATTACAGATCAAAAAACGCCAGAATATGAAGCAGAACAGAATATCACAGCAGAAACACATACAAAATACACTAAATTACACACAAAAGACACAAAGTCAATCACAATAAAAGGACTCAATGAAGCCATGGAAAAACCGACGGATATAGTAGAGGAGGACACAGAACCATTACCTAATATCGAATTTTTTAAGCCCGATGAAGTCACTGAGGTCCCCGATGAGTCTAAATCCGTAGATATAATCACAATGACTGTGATTGAGGGTGGAAAGAAAAAGGTGACAAAGAAAAAGACGATTAAAAAAGTGAAAGACGGAAAAGAGGAAGTAGAGATCGTAGAAATGAAACCCGAAATATCTGAAATTGTTGAAGAGGAAACTGCCCCAATTCCAGAAATCGAATCACTTAAGCCTGAGGAGGCAACTGAGGTCCTCGACGAGTCTAAATCCGTTGATATAATCACAACGACAGTAATTGAGGGTGGAAAGAAAAAAGTGACAAAGAAAAAGACGATTAAAACAGTGAAAGACGGAAAAGAGGAAGTAGAGATCGTAGAAATGAAACCCGAAATAACTGAAATTGTTGACGAGGAAACAGCCCCACTACCTGAAATCGAATCACTTAAGCCTGAGGATGCAACTGAGGTCCCCGACGAGTCTAAATCCGTTGATATAATCACAACGACTGTAATTGAGGGTGGAAAGAAGAAGGTGACAAAGAAAAAGACGATTAAAACAGTGAAAGACGGAAAAGAGGAAGTAGAGATCGTGGAAATGAAACCCGAAATATCTGAAATTGTTGAAGAGGAAACTGCCCCAATTCCAGAAATCGAATCACTTAAGCCTGAGGAGGCAACTGAGGTCCTCGACGAGTCTAAATCCGTTGATATAATCACAACGACAGTAATTGAGGGTGGAAAGAAAAAAGTGACAAAGAAAAAGACGATTAAAACAGTGAAAGACGGAAAAGAGGAAGTAGAGATCGTAGAAATGAAACCCGAAATAACTGAAATTGTTGACGAGGAAACAGCCCCACTACCTGAAATCGAATCACTTAAGCCTGAGGATGCAACTGAGGTCCCCGACGAGTCTAAATCCGTTGATATAATCACAACGACTGTAATTGAGGGTGGAAAGAAGAAGGTGACAAAGAAAAAGACGATTAAAACAGTGAAAGACGGAAAAGAGGAAGTAGAGATCGTGGAAATGAAACCCGAAATATCTGAAATTGTTGAAGAGGAAACTGCCCCAATTCCAGAAATCGAATCACTTAAGCCTGAGGAGGCAACTGAGGTCCTCGACGAGTCTAAATCCGTTGATATAATCACAACGACAGTAATTGAGGGTGGAAAGAAAAAAGTGACAAAGAAAAAGACGATTAAAACAGTGAAAGACGGAAAAGAGGAAGTAGAGATCGTAGAAATGAAGCCCGAAATATCTGAAATTGTTGAAGATGAAACTGCCCCAATACCTGAAATCGAATCACTTAAGCCTGAAGAAACAACTGAGGTCCCCGACGAGTCTAAATCCGTTGATATAATCACAACGACCGTAATTGAGGGTGGAAAAAAGAAGGTGACAAAGAAAAAGACGATTAAATCAGTGAAAGACGGAAAAGAGGAAGTAGAGGTCGTAGAAATGAAACCCGAAATAACTGAAATTGTTGACGAGGAAACTGCCCCACTACCTGAAATCCAATCACTTGTGCCTGAAGAGGCAACTGAGGTCCCCGACGAGTCTAAATCCGTAGATATAATCACAACGACTGTGATTGAGGGTGGAAAGAAAAAGGTGACAAAGAAAAAGACGATTAAAAAAGTGAAAGACGGAAAAGAGGAAGTAGAGATCGTAGAAATGAAACCCGAAATAACTGAAATTGTTGACGAGGAAACAGCCCCAATTCCAGAAATCGAATCACTTAAGCCTGAGGATGCAACTGAGGTCCCCGACGAGTTTAAATCCGTTGATATAATCACAACGACTGTAATTGAGGGTGGAAAGAAGAAGGTGACAAAGAAAAAGACGATTAAAACAGTGAAAGACGGAAAAGAGGAAGTAGAGATCGTAGAAATGAAACCCGAAAAATCTGAAATTGTTGAAGAGGAAACTGCCCCAATTCCAGAAATCGAATCACTTAAGCCTGAGGAGGCAACTGAGGTCCTCGACGAGTCTAAATCCGTTGATATAATCACAACGACAGTAATTGAGGGTGGAAAGAAAAAAGTGACAAAGAAAAAGACGATTAAAACAGTGAAAGACGGAAAAGAGGAAGTAGAGATCGTAGAAATGAAGCCCGAAATATCTGAAATTGTTGAAGAGGAAACTGCCCCAATTCCAGAAATCGAATCACTTAAGCCTGAGGAGGCAACTGAGGTCCTCGACGAGTCTAAATCCGTTGATATAATCACAACGACAGTAATTGAGGGTGGAAAGCAAAAAGTGACAAAGAAAAAGACGATTAAAACAGTGAAAGACGGAAAAGAGGAAGTAGAGATCGTAGAAATGAAGCCCGAAATATCTGAAATTGTTGAAGATGAAACTGCCCCAATACCTGAAATCGAATCACTTAAGCCTGAAGAAACAACTGAGGTCCCCGACGAGTCTAAATCCGTTGATATAATCACAACGACCGTAATTGAGGGTGGAAAAAAGAAGGTGACAAAGAAAAAGACGATTAAATCGGTGAAAGACGGAAAAGAGGAAGTAGAGGTCGTAGAAATGAAACCCGAAATAACTGAAATTGTTGACGAGGAAACTGCCCCACTACCTGAAATCCAATCACTTGTGCCTGAAGAGGCAACTGAGGTCCCCGACGAGTCTAAATCCGTAGATATAATCACAACGACTGTGATTGAGGGTGGAAAGAAAAAGGTGACAAAGAAAAAGACGATTAAAAAAGTGAAAGACGGAAAAGAGGAAGTAGAGATCGTAGAAATGAAACCCGAAATAACTGAAATTGTTGACGAGGAAACAGCCCCACTACCTGAAATCGAATCACTTAAGCCTGAGGATGCAACTGAGGTCCCCGACGAGTCTAAATCCGTAGATATAATCACAACGACTGTAATTGAGGGTGGAAAGAAGAAGGTGACAAAGAAAAAGACGATTAAAACAGTGAAAGACGGAAAAGAGGAAGTAGAGATCGTGGAAATGAAACCCGAAATATCTGAAATTGTTGAAGAGGAAACTGCCCCAATTCCAGAAATCGAATCACTTAAGCCTGAGGAGGCAACTGAGGTCCTCGACGAGTCTAAATCCGTTGATATAATCACAACGACAGTAATTGAGGGTGGAAAGAAAAAAGTGACAAAGAAAAAGACGATTAAAACAGTGAAAGACGGAAAAGAGGAAGTAGAGATCGTAGAAATGAAACCCGAAATAACTGAAATTGTTGACGAGGAAACAGCCCCACTACCTGAAATCGAATCACTTAAGCCTGAGGATGCAACTGAGGTCCCCGACGAGTCTAAATCCGTTGATATAATCACAACGACTGTAATTGAGGGTGGAAAGAAGAAGGTGACAAAGAAAAAGACGATTAGAACAGTGAAAGACGGAAAAGAGGAAGTAGAGATCGTGGAAATGAAACCCGAAATATCTGAAATTGTTGAAGAGGAAACTGCCCCAATTCCAGAAATCGAATCACTTAAGCCTGAGGAGGCAACTGAGGTCCTCGACGAGTCTAAATCCGTTGATATAATCACAACGACAGTAATTGAGGGTGGAAAGAAAAAAGTGACAAAGAAAAAGACGATTAAAACAGTGAAAGACGGAAAAGAGGAAGTAGAGATCGTAGAAATGAAGCCCGAAATATCTGAAATTGTTGAAGATGAAACTGCCCCAATACCTGAAATCGAATCACTTAAGCCTGAAGAAACAACTGAGGTCCCCGACGAGTCTAAATCCGTTGATATAATCACAACGACCGTAATTGAGGGTGGAAAAAAGAAGGTGACAAAGAAAAAGTCGATTAAATCAGTGAAAGACGGAAAAGAGGAAGTAGAGGTCGTAGAAATGAAACCCGAAATAACTGAAATTGTTGACGAGGAAACTGCCCCAATACCTGAAATCCAATCACTTGTGCCTGAAGAGGCAACTGAGGTCTCCGACGAGTCTAAATCCGTAGATATAATCACAACGACTGTGATTGAGGGTGGAAAGAAAAAGGTGACAAAGAAAAAGACGATTAAAAAAGTGAAAGACGGAAAAGAGGAAGTAGAGATCGTAGAAATGAAACCCGAAATAACTGAAATTGTTGACGAGGAAACTGCCCCAATACCTGAAATCCAATCACTTGTGCCTGAAGAGGCAACTGAGGTCTCCGACGAGTCTAAATCCGTAGATATAATCACAACGACTGTGATTGAGGGTGGAAAGAAAAAGGTGACAAAGAAAAAGACGATTAAAAAAGTGAAAGACGGAAAAGAGGAAGTAGAGATCGTAGAAATGAAACCCGAAATAACTGAAATTGTTGACGAGGAAACAGCCCCACTACCTGAAATCGAATCACTTAAGCCTGAAGAAACAACTGAGGTCCCCGACGAGTCTAAATCCGTTGATATAATCACAACGACCGTAATTGAGGGTGGAAAAAAGAAGGTGACAAAGAAAAAGACGATTAAATCAGTGAAAGACGGAAAAGAGGAAGTAGAGGTCGTAGAAATGAAACCCGAAATAACTGAAATTGTTGACGAGGAAACTGCCCCACTACCTGAAATCCAATCACTTGTGCCTGAAGAGGCAACTGAGGTCCCCGACGAGTCTAAATCCGTAGATATAATCACAACGACTGTGATTGAGGGTGGAAAGAAAAAGGTGACAAAGAAAAAGACGATTAAAAAAGTGAAAGACGGAAAAGAGGAAGTAGAGATCGTAGAAATGAAACCCGAAATAACTGAAATTGTTGACGAGGAAACAGCCCCAATTCCAGAAATCGAATCACTTAAGCCTGAGGATGCAACTGAGGTCCCCGACGAGTTTAAATCCGTTGATATAATCACAACGACTGTAATTGAGGGTGGAAAGAAGAAGGTGACAAAGAAAAAGACGATTAAAACAGTGAAAGACGGAAAAGAGGAAGTAGAGATCGTAGAAATGAAACCCGAAAAATCTGAAATTGTTGAAGAGGAAACTGCCCCAATTCCAGAAATCGAATCACTTAAGCCTGAGGAGGCAACTGAGGTCCTCGACGAGTCTAAATCCGTTGATATAATCACAACGACAGTAATTGAGGGTGGAAAGAAAAAAGTGACAAAGAAAAAGACGATTAAAACAGTGAAAGACGGAAAAGAGGAAGTAGAGATCGTAGAGATGAAGCCCGAAATATCTGAAATTGTTGAAGAGGAAACTGCCCCAATTCCAGAAATCGAATCACTTAAGCCTGAGGAGGCAACTGAGGTCCTCGACGAGTCTAAATCCGTTGATATAATCACAACGACAGTAATTGAGGGTGGAAAGCAAAAAGTGACAAAGAAAAAGACGATTAAAACAGTGAAAGACGGAAAAGAGGAAGTAGAGATCGTAGAAATGAAGCCCGAAATATCTGAAATTGTTGAAGATGAAACTGCCCCAATACCTGAAATCGAATCACTTAAGCCTGAAGAAACAACTGAGGTCCCCGACGAGTCTAAATCCGTTGATATAATCACAACGACCGTAATTGAGGGTGGAAAAAAGAAGGTGACAAAGAAAAAGACGATTAAATCAGTGAAAGACGGAAAAGAGGAAGTAGAGGTCGTAGAAATGAAACCCGAAATAACTGAAATTGTTAACGAGGAAACTGCCCCACTACCTGAAATCCAATCACTTGTGCCTGAAGAGGCCACTGAGGTCCCCGACGAGTCTAAATCCGTAGATATAATCACAACGACTGTGATTGAGGGTGGAAAGAAAAAGGTGACAAAGAAAAAGACGATTAAAAAAGTGAAAGACGGAAAAGAGGAAGTAGAGATCGTAGAAATGAAACCCGAAATAACTGAAATTGTTGACGAGGAAACAGCCCCACTACCTGAAATCGAATCACTTAAGCCTGAGGATGCAACTGAGGTCCCCGACGAGTCTAAATCCGTAGATATAATCACAACGACTGTGATTGAGGGTGGAAAGAAAAAGGTGACAAAGAAAAAGACGATTAAAAAAGTGAAAGACGGAAAAGAGGAAGTAGAGATCGTAGAAATGAAACCCGAAATAACTGAAATTGTTGACGAGGAAACAGCCCCACTACCTGAAATCGAATCACTTAAGCCTGAGGATGCAACTGAGGTCCCCGACGAGTCTAAATCCGTTGATATAATCACAACGACTGTTATTGAGGGTGGAAAGAAAAAGGTGACAAAGAAAAAGACGATTAAAAAAGTGAAAGACGGAAAAGAGGAAGTAGAAATCGTAGAAATGAAACCCGAAATAACTGAAATTGTTGACGAGGAAACAGCCCCACTACCTGAAATCGAATCACTTAAGCCTGAGGATGCAACTGAGGTCCCCGACGAGTCTAAATCCGTTGATATAATCACAACGACAGTAATTGAGGGTGGAAAGAAAAAAGTGACAAAGAAAAAGACGATTAAAACAGTGAAAGACGGAAAAGAGGAAGTAGAGGTCGTAGAAATTAAGCCCGAAATAACTGAAATTGTTGACGAGGAAACTGCCCCACTACCTGAAATCGAATCACTTGTGCCTGAGGATGCAACTGAGGTCCCCGACGAGTCTAAATCCGTTGATATAATCACAACGACTGTAATTGAGGGTGGAAAGAAAAAGGTGACAAAGAAAAAGACGATTAAAAAAGTGAAAGACGGAAAAGAGGAAGTAGAGATCGTAGAAATGAAACCCGAAATAACTGAAATTGTTGACGAGGAAACAGCCCCACTACCTGAAATCGAATCACTTAAGCCTGAGGATGCAACTGAGGTCCCCGACGAGTCTAAATCCGTTGATATAATCACAACGACAGTAATTGAGGGTGGAAAGAAAAAAGTGACAAAGAAAAAGACGATTAAAACAGTGAAAGACGGAAAAGAGGAAGTAGAGGTCGTAGAAATTAAGCCCGAAATAACTGAAATTGTTGACGAGGAAACTGCCCCACTACCTGAAATCGAATCACTTGTGCCTGAGGATGCAACTGAGGTCCCCGACGAGTCTAAATCCGTTGATATAATCACAACGACTGTAATTGAGGGTGGAAAGAAAAAGGTGACAAAGAAAAAGACCATTAAAACGGTGAAAGACGGAAAAGAGGAAGTAGAGATCGTAGAAATGAAGCCCGAAATATCTGAAATTGTTGAAGATGAAACTGCCCCAATACCTGAAATCGAATCACTTAAGCCTGAAGAAGCAACTGAGGTCCCCGACGAGTCTAAATCCGTTGATATAATCACAACGACCGTAATTGAGGGTGGAAAAAAGAAGGTGACAAAGAAAAAGACGATTAAATCAGTGAAAGACGGAAAAGAGGAAGTAGAGGTCGTAGAAATTAAGCCCGAAATAACTGAAATTGTTGACGAGGAAACTGCCCCACTACCTGAAATCGAATCACTTGTGCCTGAGGATGCAACTGAGGTCCCCGACGAGTTTAAATCCGTTGATATAATCACAACGACTGTAATTGAGGGTGGAAAGAAAAAGGTGACAAAGAAAAAGACCATTAAAACGGTGAAAGACGGAAAAGAGGAAGTAGAGGTCGTAGAAATGAAACCCGAAATAACTGAAATTGTTGACGAGGAAACTGCCCCACTACCTGAAATCGAATCACTTGTGCCTGAGGATGCAACTGAGGTCCCCGACGAGTCTAAATCCGTTGATATAATCACAACGACCGTGATTGAGGGTGGAAAGAAAAAGGTGACAAAGAAAAAGACCATTCAAACAGTGAAGGACGGAAAAGAGGAAGTAGAGGTCGTAGAAATGAAGCCCGAAATATCTGAAATTGAAGAAGAGGAAACTGCCCCACTACCTGAAATCGAATCACTTAAGCCTGAAGAAGCAACTGAGATCCCCGACGAGTCTAAATCCGTAGATATAAACACAACGACCGTGATTGAGGGTGGAAAGAAAAAGGTGACAAAGAAAAAGACGATTAAAACGGTGAAAGACGGAAAAGAGGAAGTAGAGATCGTAGAATTGAAACCCGAAATAACTGAAATTGTTGACGAGGAAACTGCCCCACTACCTGAAATCCAATCACTTGTGCCTGAAGAGGCAACTGAGGTCCCCGACGAGTCTAAATCCGTAGATATAATCACAACGACTGTGATTGAGGGTGGAAAGAAAAAGGTGACAAAGAAAAAGACGATTAAAAAAGTGAAAGACGGAAAAGAGGAAGTAGAGATCGTAGAAATGAAACCCGAAATAACTGAAATTGTTGACGAGGAAACAGCCCCACTACCTGAAATCGAATCACTTAAGCCTGAGGATGCAACTGAGGTCCCCGACGAGTTTAAATCCGTTGATATAATCACAACGACTGTAATTGAGGGTGGAAAGAAGAAGGTGACAAAGAAAAAGACGATTAAAACAGTGAAAGACGGAAAAGAGGAAGTAGAGATCGTAGAAATGAAACCCGAAAAATCTGAAATTGTTGAAGAGGAAACTGCCCCAATTCCAGAAATCGAATCACTTAAGCCTGAGGAGGCAACTGAGGTCCTCGACGAGTCTAAATCCGTTGATATAATCACAACGACAGTAATTGAGGGTGGAAAGAAAAAAGTGACAAAGAAAAAGACGATTAAAACAGTGAAAGACGGAAAAGAGGAAGTAGAGATCGTAGAAATGAAGCCCGAAATATCTGAAATTGTTGAAGAGGAAACTGCCCCAATTCCAGAAATCGAATCACTTAAGCCTGAGGAGGCAACTGAGGTCCTCGACGAGTCTAAATCCGTTGATATAATCACAACGACAGTAATTGAGGGTGGAAAGCAAAAAGTGACAAAGAAAAAGACGATTAAAACAGTGAAAGACGGAAAAGAGGAAGTAGAGATCGTAGAAATGAAGCCCGAAATATCTGAAATTGTTGAAGATGAAACTGCCCCAATACCTGAAATCGAATCACTTAAGCCTGAAGAAACAACTGAGGTCCCCGACGAGTCTAAATCCGTTGATATAATCACAACGACCGTAATTGAGGGTGGAAAAAAGAAGGTGACAAAGAAAAAGACGATTAAATCAGTGAAAGACGGAAAAGAGGAAGTAGAGGTCGTAGAAATGAAACCCGAAATCACTGAAATTGTTGACGAAGAAACTGCCCCACTTCCTAAAATCGAATCACTTAAGCCTGAGGAGGCAACTGAGGTCCTCGACGAGTCTAAATCCGTTGATATAATCACAACGACTGTGATTGAGGGTGGAAAGAAAAAGGTGACAAAGAAAAAGACGATTAAAAAAGTGAAAGACGGAAAAGAGGAAGTAGAGATCGTAGAAATGAAACCCGAAATAACTGAAATTGTTGACGAGGAAACAGCCCCACTACCTGAAATCGAATCACTTAAGCCTGAGGATGCAACTGAGGTCCCCGACGAGTTTAAATCCGTTGATATAATCACAACGACTGTAATTGAGGGTGGAAAGAAGAAGGTGACAAAGAAAAAGACGATTAAAACAGTGAAAGACGGAAAAGAGGAAGTAGAGATCGTAGAAATGAAACCCGAAAAATCTGAAATTGTTGAAGAGGAAACTGCCCCAATTCCAGAAATCGAATCACTTAAGCCTGAGGAGGCAACTGAGGTCCTCGACGAGTCTAAATCCGTTGATATAATCACAACGACAGTAATTGAGGGTGGAAAGAAAAAAGTGACAAAGAAAAAGACGATTAAAACAGTGAAAGACGGAAAAGAGGAAGTAGAGATCGTAGAAATGAAGCCCGAAATATCTGAAATTGTTGAAGAGGAAACTGCCCCAATTCCAGAAATCGAATCACTTAAGCCTGAGGAGGCAACTGAGGTCCTCGACGAGTCTAAATCCGTTGATATAATCACAACGACAGTAATTGAGGGTGGAAAGCAAAAAGTGACAAAGAAAAAGACGATTAAAACAGTGAAAGACGGAAAAGAGGAAGTAGAGATCGTAGAAATGAAGCCCGAAATATCTGAAATTGTTGAAGATGAAACTGCCCCAATACCTGAAATCGAATCACTTAAGCCTGAAGAAACAACTGAGGTCCCCGACGAGTCTAAATCCGTTGATATAATCACAACGACCGTAATTGAGGGTGGAAAAAAGAAGGTGACAAAGAAAAAGACGATTAAATCAGTGAAAGACGGAAAAGAGGAAGTAGAGGTCGTAGAAATGAAACCCGAAATCACTGAAATTGTTGACGAAGAAACTGCCCCACTTCCTAAAATCGAATCACTTAAGCCTGAGGAGGCAACTGAGGTCCTCGACGAGTCTAAATCCGTTGATATAATCACAACGACAGTAATTGAGGGGGGAAAGAAAAAGGTGACTAAGGAAAAGACGATTAAATCAGTGAAAGACGGAAAAGAGGAAGTAGAGGTCGTAGAAATGAAGCCTGAAATAACTGAAATTGTTGACGAGGAAACAGCCCCACTACCTGAAATCGAATCACTTAAGCCTGAAGAAGCAACTGAGATCCCCGACGAGTCTAAATCCGTAGATATAATCACAACGACCGTGATTGAGGGAGGAAAGAAAAAGGTGACAAAGAAAAAGACCATTAAAACAGTGAAGGACGGAAAACAGGAAGTAGAGGTCGTAGAATTGAAACCCGAAATAACCGAAATTGTTGACGAGGAAACTGCCCCACTACTTGAAATCGAATCACTTGTGCCTGAAGAGGCAACTGAGGTCCCCGACGAGTCTAAATCCGTTGATATAATCACAACGACTGTAATTGAGGGTGGAAAGAAGAAGGTGACAAAGAAAAAGACGATTAAAACAGTGAAAGACGGAAAAGAGGAAGTAGAGGTCGTAGAAATGAAGCCCGAAATATCTGAAATTGTTGAAGATGAAACTGCCCCAATACCTGAAATCGAATCACTTAAGCCTGAGGAGGCAACTGAGGTCCCCGACGAGTCTAAATCCGTTGATATAATCACAACGACTGTATTAGAGGGGGGAAAGAAAAAGGTGCCAAAGAAAAAGACTATTAAAAGAGTGAAAGACGGAAAAGAGGAAGTAGAGGTCGTAGAAATGAAGCCCGAAATATCTGAAATTGTTGAAGATGAAACTGCCCCAATACCTGAAATCGAATCACTTAAGCCTGAGGAGGCAACTGAGGTCCCCGACGAGTCTAAATCCGTTGATATAATCACAACGACTGTATTAGAGGGGGGAAAGAAAAAGGTGCCAAAGAAAAAGACTATTAAAAGAGTGAAAGACGGAAAAGAGGAAGTAGAAGTCATTGAGATGAAGCCCGAAATAACTGATATTGTTGAGGAGGAAACTGCCCCACTTCCTGAAATCGAATCACTTAAGCCTGATGAGGCCACTGAGGCCCCCGACGAGTCTAAATCCGGAGATATAGTCACGACGACTGTAATTGAGGGTGGAAAGAAAATAGGGACAAAGAAAAAGATGATTAAAAAAGTGAAAGATGGAAATGAGGAAGTAGAGGGAAAGAAAAAGGCTACTCAATCTGTAAATGAATTAAAGAATGAATTAGGAAATATTGTGGAGTTAGATATTGGTGTTAATGATTCGGTTAATACTACAACAGGGAAACCTGACACAATTTCTCACACAAAATTTGATATGCCATCGACAACACTACACGAACACGATGATTCAATATCTACACATGGTTTCACGATACCCGATGTAGTAGATACTACTCCTACACATAAGTTATCAGAAAGTCTTTTGTCAGGTATTGTATTTATGCATAAAACTTGTTTTTGTTTTGGTAATGTCACGTTTTCATTTTATGTTTGTGTTAAAGTTTTTAATTCTCTTATTTCAAAATTGTGTTCAAAATGTCTTAATTTTTACTTTTTCTGTATAATTAAGTTATTTCTACTTGTTGGGTTTTTCTTGGTTATCGTACGCTTATCGGTTTATTTTCTTCTTTTTCTTTTGGTTGAATTAATTATTTTGTTGGGAAAAATTGAAAATGTTATTCACAAACAACACATATTAATTTTAAAATTTTTATCCAAAATGATAATTCCTATCTTTTATTTATTATTTATCAATTTGTTAATTGTTTAACAGATTTATGACTTTGAATTTTTTTTCTAACCATATTTCAACTCAATATATCACTAAAATGAATTGTGTTAATTTTTTCTTTTTTTATTCTTTCAGATGACAATTCTACAGACAAAAGAGAACTGAACGAAACTCCTTTACTGACTGATATTTCAGTCGAAGCATCTGAAAGTGAAATTGATTCTACTGATTCATTGTCTGTATCTAAAATACCACAGTCAAATGTTGTTGATGTTAAAGATGCGTTTCTAACTCTTAAACCTAGGAAAAAGAAATCTATTGAAGATGAAGAAGAAATTGTTAGTGTGACTTTTGTTCCTAAACAAACCAAACCCAAAGAAACTATCGAACAAGAATTTAGTATAAAAACTCAAATGTACGAGGAAGAAGAAATTTCAATGACTGGAAAAGTTAAACTACACAGAAAGTCGACTATTGAAATACCATCAGAAGATGTATCAGTTTCAATTATAGACATTTCTAACGATCAAGATATTAATTTTGAAACATTAAAAGAACATTCAGATGAAGTTCATGAAAAATTAAAATCTCCAAATGTACTGGAAGAGAATGTGGTACCTCTTGAGACAATTGAAGTTGATGTAAAACCTAAGAGAAAGCCGTCACTTAAAAAAGATAAGTCAGAAAAAGATGAATCTCCAGAACAGACATCTGTCGTATTTAAAAGACCCAAAAAGAAAGAAGAAAAACCGAAAGAAGAAGAACAACCTGAGGAAGTATTCACAGTTAAAGAAACTCCAAAAGAACCAGAAGAAAAAGTAGTAACTTCTGAAACGGTCGAAATTAAAATTAAACCCGAAAGAAAACCATCAGTCACAAAAGAAGAAGCTGCTGATGAATTAACAATTGAAAAGGAAGAGATTATTGTAGCAGAAGAGAAACAACTCACAGAAGAGGTCGAAGTTGATATGAAACCTAAGAGAAAGCCGTCACTTAAAAAAGATAAGTCAGAAAAAGATGAATCTCCCGAACAGACGTCTGTCGTATTTAAAAGACCCAAAAAGAAAGAAGAAAAACCGAAAAAAGAAGAACAACCTGAGGAAGTATTCACAATTAAAGAAACTCCAAAAGAACCAGAAGAAAAAGTGGTAACTTCTGAAACGGTCGACATTAAAATTAAACCCGAAAGAAAACCATCAGTCACAAAAGAAGAAGCTGCTGACGAATTAACAATTGAAAAGGAAGAGATTATTGTCGAAG
This sequence comes from Drepanosiphum platanoidis, assembly GCA_948098885.1. NCBI lineage: Eukaryota > Metazoa > Arthropoda > Insecta > Hemiptera > Aphididae > Drepanosiphum > Drepanosiphum platanoidis. The sequence continues at coordinate 11,834,593 of OX402534.1, read as the reverse complement.
AAGAGAAACAACCCACAGAAGATGTCGAAGTTGATATAAAACCTAAGAGAAAGCCGTCACTTAAAAAAGATAAGTCAGAAAAAGATGAATCTCCAGAACAGACTTCTGTCGTATTTAAAAGACCCAAAAAGAAAGAAGAAAAACCGAAAGAAGAAGAACAACCTGAGGAAGTATTCACAATTAAAGAAACTCCAAAAGAACCAGAAGAAAAAGTGGTAACTTCTGAAACGGTCGACATTAAAATTAAACCCGAAAGAAAACCATCGGCCACAAAAGAAGAAGCTGCTGACGAATTAACAATTGAAAAGGAAGAGATTATTGTCGAAGAAGAGAAACAACCCACAGAAGATGTCGAAGTTGATATAAAACCTAAGAGAAAGCCGTCACTTAAAAAAGATAAGTCAGAAAAAGATGAATCTCCCGAACAGACGTCTGTCGTATTTAAAAGACCCAAAAAGAAAGAAGAAAAACCGAAAGAAGAAGAACAACCTGAGGAAGTATTCACAATTAAAGAAACTCCAAAAGAACCAGAAGAAAAAGTGGTAACTTCTGAAACGGTCGACATTAAAATTAAACCCGAAAGAAAACCATCGGTCACAAAAGAAGAAGCTGCTGATGAATTAACAATTGAAAAGGAAGAGATTATTGTCGAAGAAGAAAAACAACCCACAGAAGATGTCGAAGTTGATATAAAACCTAAGAGAAAGCAGTCACTTAAAAAAGATAAGTCAGAAAAAGATGAATCTCCAGAACAGACTTCTGTCGTATTTAAAAGACCCAAAAAGAAAGAAGAAAAACCGAAAGAAGAAGAACAACCTGAGGAAGTATTCACAATAAAAGAAACTCCAAAAGAACCAGAAGAAAAAGTGGTAACTTCTGAAACGGTCGACATAAAAATTAAACCCAAAAGAAAACCGTCGGCCACAAAAGAAGAAGCTGCTGACGAATTAACAATTGAAAAGGAAGAGATTATTGTCGAAGAAGAGAAACAACCCACAGAAGATGTCGAAGTTGATATAAAACCTAAGAGAAAGCCGTCACTTAAAAAAGATAAGTCAGAAAAAGATGAATCTCCAGAACAGACTTCTGTCGTATTTAAAAGACCCAAAAAGAAAGAAGAAAAACCGAAAGAAGAAGAACAACCTGAAGAAGTATTCACAATTAAAGAAACTCCAAAAGAACCAGAAGAAAAAGTGGTAACTTCTGAAACGGTCGACATAAAAATTAAACCCAAAAGAAAACCGTCGGCCACAAAAGAAGAAGCTGCTGACGAATTAACAATTGAAAAGGAAGAGATTATTGTAGTAGAAGAGAAACAACCCACAGAAGAGGTCGAAGTTGATATGGAACCTAAGAGAAAGCCGTCACTTAAAATAGATAAGTCAGAAAAAGATGAATCTCCCGAACAGACGTCTGTCGTATTTAAAAGACCCAAAAAGAAAGAAGAAAAACCGAAAGAAGAAGAACAACCTGAGGAAGTATTCACAATTAAAGAAACTCCAAAAGAACCAGAAGAAAAAGTGGTAACTTCTGAAACGGTCGACATTAAAGTTAAACCCAAAAGAAAACCGTCGGCCACAAAAGAAGAAGCTGCTGACGAATTAACAATTGAAAAGGAAGAGATTATTGTAGCAGAAGAGAAACAACCCACAGAAGAGGTCGAAGTTGATATGAAACCTAAGAGAAAGCCGTCACTTAAAAAAGATAAGTCAGAAAAAGATGAATCTCCCGAACAGACGTCTGTCGTATTTAAAATACCCAAAAAGAAAGAAGAAAAACCGAAAGAAGAAGAACAATCTGAGGAAGTATTCACAATTAAAGAAACTCCAAAAGAACCAGAAGAAAAAGTGGTAACTTCTGAATCGGTCGAAATTAAAATTAAACCCAAAAGAAAACCATCAGTCACAAAAGAAGAAGCTGCTGATGAAATAACTATTAAACAAACGAATCTGATAGATATGGACGAACATCCTACCGATGAATTTAAAACTAAAGCAGAAATGAAGGATGAATCGTCCCTGAATATGGAAACCGTAGATAAAGACCAGTCTTCCGAAGAAATTTCTGTGGTTTTAAAACGGCGCATAATGAATAAAGACAATAAAAAAGAGATTGAAGAACAAGAAAATGTATTTACTTTTAAAGAAAAGACAAGTCAATGTGTCGATGATTTCTCTGAAACTGTCGATATTAAAATGAAACCTAAACGTAAGTTATCATACAACGTAGATGAAGGCACTGAAGAATTGTTTCAAATCGAATTAAAACCTAAAAAAGGTATGGAAGATATAATAATTTATGAAGAAGAGTCATTAGATTTTAAGGTTAAAAGAAAACCGTCTATACAACCAATCAACCAAGGTAAGTAGCCTTTTCTTCATCCATTAGTCTATATGTTTTGTAAAAAACCGTTAGGTAAACTTATTATAATCTATTATATATTGTATCTAGATGGCGCTGAACTGAAAATTGTTCAAGAAAAAGAAATTTTCATGAAGGGTACGACGACCACTACTCTATTATAGCTTTTGCTACTGTTTTCAGCTGTCGTTTCTGCTTTATGCTTCCATATTGTATAATGTAATTGTCTATCCATTGAAATTTATAAGTTGAATGCTGGTGTTTCAGATGATAGCGTATTACAAGAAGGTAGTCATGATGGTGAAGTAATGTTTGCCATACGTTCATATATTGCCGAAAATGATGATGCTTTAGACTTGGTTGAAGGAGAAAAAGTATATGTTATAGGTATTTTAATCGAAAGTGTTATACAATTTTCATGTTCATTATATTATATAGTCATAAATTATTAAAACCATTTTATTAATTATAGAAAGTAATAATCAAGAATGGTGGTTTGTAAAAAAACATCTAACCGAAGAAAAAGGATGGGTTCCTTCGATATATTTAAGGGATGAAACCAGTTATATGCGATATGTGCAGAAAAAATTGCATGAGAAAATTGATAAACTACCCATATTTCAAAGTAATCTATGCAAGAAAATTAATATGAATTTTTTTTTTTAAATTATGAAAATTATAATACAATCAATATATTAATATATTAAGGGCATGCTTCAAATGAAAAACCTTCAGCTCCACGTTTTATTGAAAAACTGCAACCAAAACATGTGCCAGATGGAGGTACAGTCCAATTTGAATGTCACGTAGAAGGAAATCCTAAACCTCAGATCACATGGTTTAGGCAAACTGCAATTATTAAACCCTCTCAAGATTTCCAAGTTAGTACATTTTTTTAATTATTATGAGGTTAAATTTAAAACACATTTATTCACTTCAAATTATTTTTAATTTCAGATATTCTATGACGAGGATAATGTTGCAACATTGATAATTAGAGAAGTTTTTCCTGAAGATGCAGGCACATTTACATGTGTCGCTAAAAACGTTGCTGGATTTGCATCGAGTACAACCGAATTAACTGTTGAAGCACCACTTTCAGACCATGGATCTGATGTTACTGGTCTTTCAAGGAAAAGCATGTCTAGGTAATTTTTATTTACAAAAATCTTAATTTTATTAGTAAATTGTCAAAGTCACAGTCACAAATGGAAATCATCCAATTGAATACAATAACAAAGTGATATACTAAAATCAACGAGTTTTTGTTTATATTGCTAATAAATGTTTATAACATTTCCAGAGAATCATCGTTGGCTGATATATTAGAAGGTATTCCACCAACGTTTTCACGAAAACCTAAAGCTACATGTACACCAGAGCATGCAGACGTTGAACTTGAATGCCGTCTTGTAGCTGTACCAGAACCAGATATATTCTGGCATTATAATGGCCGAGAAATTTTGAACACAGACTCTTTAAAAGTGGATACATACTCTGATATGCACTTTTATGTGAGCACTGTTAAAATCAGTGATGTTAAAAAATCTCAAGAAGGAGTATATTCTGTCATAGCTAGAAACAGAGAAGGAGAAGCTAAAATGGATTTAGTCCTCAAAGTAAAGACTGGACTGCCAGAGAAACCACAAATACTCGAACCACTTTATGATATCACTATAAATGAAGGAGAAACTGCGGTGTTGAGTACCCAAATTAGTGGAGAACCACAACCTACAGTTGAATGGTTAAAAAATAGTAAGAAAATAACTGACATTAAAACAGTTGTGACTAAAGAGGGTGTTCATTCGATAACTATTGATAAACCAACTCCACGTGATTCCGCAAAATACACCGTAGTCGCTTCTAACAAGCTCGGTACTGCACAAACTACATGTTTCCTAGCAGTTGAAGGTATGTTATATAAAATTATAAATACATAATATTACAAATCCAACTAAACATTTACTAAAATCACATTTCTCTAATTTTTATTTAAAGAAAATTAAAAAATATTTAATTTATTGTTTATAAAAACATATCATTAATTTAATAAAATAACAAAACCTAATTGTTTCATAGAACTCCCTGGTCCACAAGCACCATTATTTATTGAACGGTTCCAAGAGCAAACCGTAAAAGAAAATGGAACCATTACATTGATTGCAAAAGTAACTGGAAATCCAGTACCCATGGTTTCTTGGTTTAGAAATAATAAACCATTACTAGCTTCACCCAAAAAGAAAGAAGTGTTTGACGGAGAAAACATTGTTTTGGAAATTGTAAATGCTGATAGTGAAGAAGACGCTGGCGATTATAAATGTGTAGCAACAAACACATTTGGAACTGCCACACATGGTGCTAGAGTGTCAGTTGATGTACCACTAGTGTAAGTTAACAAACAGAACGGCGGCTACATAACTATTTGTTAATATATTTTATTAAAGAGATTTTATAATTAAAATTTTTCTATTGCCTTTGTATTATACAAACATACATTTTGTTTAGTATCAATTTAATTATATGAATTATATTATCTGGGTATAAAATCTCTTTTTATGAAAATTTACTCGTATAGTAATTAATAACTATCACATACAGATTTTGAATTTTAATATTTAATTAAACAAATTGCAGACAATTTACTCGACCATTAATGGACATAGAAGTTGATGAAAAACAATCTATATATTTGGAATGCGAAACGTCTCATACAGTGTCTACTAAATGGCAACTGAATGGTAAAGAACTTACTGGAATGGACCACAGAGAATTACATCAAGAAGGACGAGTTCATCGTTTAGTAATAAAAAGATCAAGCATTCTCGATTCTGGAACATATACTTGTCTGGTCAAAGATCAAGCCACTTCCAGCAAAGTAGCTGTTCATGATGTAAAAGCAGAATTCATCAAAAAACTTGAAGACGTTGAAGTTAAAGAAACGGATTGCGCGATTTTGGAAACAGAAGTTTCTTCAGAAACAGTAAATGTAACGTGGCATAAGGTAAACAAATATTTTCAACTTGAAATGAATTACATAATACATATAACCTATTTTCATTGCAGAACGGCGAGATGCTCACAGATGGTATGAAAAATAAAGTATTCTTTGAAAAAGATGGTCAAGTTCGAAAACTAATAATTCGAAACATATCGGTTCATGATGATGGTGAATATACTTGTTCATTGGGTGATCAAGAATGTACTGCAGAAATAAACGTTATAGGTATTTACTTAATTTATGTTTACTCTACAAAATATGTATTTATTACAAAAATAAGCAAATGCTGTGTTTTAAAAAAAATACAAATTATGATTTTTTAAATATTAATTTTTATATTTTCAGAACTTGCACCACAAATCATAACAAAATTAAAAGATCAAAAAGTGGCTACTGGCGAACAAGTCTTATTTGAAATTGAATTAACAAAAGGTGATGCTTTAGTGAAATGGACAAAAGATGGCAAAGAATTACAGTTGAATAATAACGTAAGATTAACTATCGATGGAAAACGACAGAAATTGGAAATAGTCAAAGCTTCACAAAATGATACCGGTGTTTATGGATGTCAAGTTCACGAACAAACTTGTACGGCAAAATTAACCGTTGAAGGTAAAAATAAAACAAAATATTCAGTTAAAATTTCAAGTTATGAATTTATAGTTTGAAAAATACATACATGACAAAAAAATATATACAGCTAATATCGCATAATTATTTATTTTAATGGCAATGACTGTTTTAGAACCGAGAGCCACCTTTGTGAAAAAATTACCAGATATTACTCTTGCCGTGCAAGGTAGTGATATTAAACTGACAGTAGAACTATCTAAATCAGATGTGCCAGTTAAATGGCTAAGGTAATTTTGAAAATCAAATTTTCATTATAATTCATATTTTTTAACAATAAATTAACTCAAAATATTAGGTCGGGTAAAGTGATTAAAGGATCTGAAAAATATGAAATTATTACCGAAGGAGCCGTCCATACACTCATTATTAAAACACCTATAACTAGCGATGAAGCAGAATATATTTGTACTGCCGTTAATGTAAAAACATCAACGAAATTAAAAGTTGAAGGTACCTTTTTTCAAGTTGTTAGTTACTCATTAAACAATGACTTAACTATGTATTATTATTTATGTGCAGTTAAAGAAGAACCACCCAAAATAAACAGTTTTGTAAAAGAATATCGGTTGAAAAATGGAGAAGACTTAAACGTGAATGTAACATTTACATCAACGCCACCACCAACTGCAGAATGGTTCATCAACGGAACTGTTCTGATGAAATCAAACAGAGTATAGACTTATTAGATTAAATTAAATTTGAATAAAATGCTCAATTGTATTTTTCGGTTCAGGTGTCTTACTCTGTTAATGAATCGTCAGCCAGTTTAACCATCACAAAAGTAGAAGAAGTAGATACGGGTGTCCTAACATTAAAATTAAAAAATATTTATGGTGAAATCACTGCAGACATGGACATCATCGTTATCAGTAAGTGTTTTTATTACTGTACTAGTGTTTTATTATTATTATTAGTAGTATTTTGTTATTTGCTATGCTTATCTAGTTAATAATCCATTTAATATAATTTTCAGAATTACCTGGAGAACCAGGAGTCCCAGACATCATCGAAGTCACAGACACATCTGTTACACTGCATTGGAAACCTCCACAATTCGATGGAAATTCTTCTATTGAAGGTTATATTGTTGAATATCACGACAAAGAAGAATTTATGCTGTAAGTAAAAAAAAACTTGTGTACAAATCATATATACATGTATGATAATTGATAACTGATAAGTATACATATATAAAATATATATTATATATTATACGTATATAAAATAAATATTAAAATTATATAAAAATATATAGTTTTTTCCAAAATATTTCAACATTCAATTTTTCACCAATATTTATTTTTATCAGATGGCATAAAGTACAAGTTACTGATGCTACGCACGAAGTTATGAATTTACCAACTGGACACGAAATAATGTTCAAAGTGGCAGCTATAAATTGTGCTGGAATAGGACCTACATCACACAATACGAAATACGTGAAGATAGCTAGTCCTGGATCATTTTCCCCACCCGTCATTCAAGAGCCTTTATCCGACTTATCAGTTGGATTGGGTAAATCAGCCATACTCCAGTGTGTTATTACTGGAAAACCCGCTCCGGATATTAAATGGTAATCTTAGATATTAGTTTTGAATATATTATATATATATATATATGTGTGTGTGTGTGTGTGTGTGTCTTATAGCTTTGGTTTGAAATTGTACACATTAACTGAGTAATATGCATATTAGCCAATTTTGGACATGAAATGGTTTTTATACTATAGGAAGTAGATAATATAAAGATTACCTGGCTAAACTTAAGCCGCCATGTTATAGTTAATGTAAAATAATAATAAATTCATAATTTATTTATTTCAATAAAATTGTTATAGATTACCGAAATAGTGAAATATATTTTAAACAATATTAAAGTAATTTTTACTATATTTGAATGAAAATATATGATAATTTTTGTTATTTATTTATATAAGGTAAACATTGATGATATTTTAGAATTATTACATAAATATCCTGATGCTTTGCATTTGCATCCATTTGTTTTACAATTAGATTTACACGCATAACGTTGATAGCCCTAACCACCAAATAACATTTTTAACGATTTATCGAAACGAGTTTTTTTTAAATTTGACACCTCATCTATTTTAATAATTTACCCAGGACAAACATCAAACTGATACCTATTGTAATGTTGTTTAGTTATTTGTTCTTCTTCTTTGTTACCTAGCTTATTTTGGAAGTAGTATTAGGCTATAGAGTCATCACAGTTTATGAGATAAATTAATAAATAATTAAACTAATAAATTTGCAAAATTGCCCATAAACATTTCTTGTACTGTGATAGTTGAGTTCTTTTGACTGCAGGGAACTAAGAATAGTATTATTTTAATACCTATATAATTTAATAAATTAGTTAAAGTTTTATTCTAATATAATTTCAACACAAATTTTATTTTTTAAGGCTTAAGAATAAGACAGTGTACAAGACCAAAAACACGTCATTTGAAAATCACGTGGCTAAACTAACAATCGCTGAGTGCATTGAATCGACAACTGGTACATATACGTGTCAAGCAACCAATGGTGCTGGTACCGTGCAAACTTCATGCAAACTCAGCGTGCAAGATGTACCTAAAATCGAAGTGCACGAATCTGAATCATCGCAGATGATAAGGGTACGAAATCAATGGAAGGTGAAAGTCTCTTACAAAGGTTATCCGAAACCGACTGTATCGTGGATGAAGAACAGCCAACCCTTACCAACGACTGACAAGCACATAAGCGTGTACGATGATGACGACGATTGGTCTACGACGATAGCCATTTACTCTGTTGAGAGATCGGACACCGGCGTATACACTGTGACCGCATCGAATACCGCTGGCACAGCCACGTGCAATTTAAACCTCAAAGTGATCGGTAAGTAGACCAAAAATACTTTTTAACGAATATATTTTGAAATATTTTAACATATCATATTGTGTTTAGAATCAATTATGGACGGTAAGGGATAAAAATTCAATTCTGTTGGTAATATTTTGTTAGTTCATACCCCATGTCGATCCCGTTATTTTTATGTTTTTGGGAAATGCAATTGTGAAAAATCCTTAAATGTTTTAACAGTCCTGTCTGATTAAATAAATTGAACAAATTATAATATAGCATACAAGATTTTATAACCATACTGAAATAATATTATGTGTTCTCATAGATAAACCGAGTGCACCACAAGGTCCTATGCGCATCAAAGAAATTCATTCAGATTCAGTTACCATCGAGTGGAGCAAACCGTTGGACGATGGTGGATTGGACATATCATCATATCAGGTGGAAAGGTGCAACGTTGGCAAGATGATCTGGTCTAAAGTCGCCGACGTGGATCACGACTTGTCAGCTTACAGTATACAAAAATTACACGAAGACTCCGAATACATGTTTAGGGTTTCTGCTCAGAACGCTGTTGGGACTTCGGAATTTTTGGACAGCGAACCTGTCACTGTCAAGTGCCGATACCGTACGTATATAACGAAAATAAAAAAAATAAGTAGTCGCGACCTCTGGAATATACGCGGACGTGAAAGTGTTAACAAGTGTCCCACTGTGATATCCCGATGGAAATATCTCCGTAAATATTTACTTTTCTCTACATTTTTTTAGTATTGTACAATATTTTAGTAGGGGCTCACATTAAAGATTTCTAGTCAAATTTGTATTTCTAATAACCCTAACTAGTTTAGGAAAATAACTTATGAATTATTCTTTCAACAAAATTTCATAGTTGCCATTGTTTGGGACAAGTTATTATGAACATTTCAATGTAGGTATCACATTTATTCATACATATCACATACATTTAAAATCGAATAATAGGTTTCATAATTATAGCTAATTCAAATTTATAAAATTTAAGTACCCGATCGTTAAATTGGCTAATTAATTAAATTAGTGCAAATTAGAAAATATGTTTAACCTTGTGTGAAACAAGCTATTTACATTATCCTAGGACTAGCAAAATTTATTTGTTGAAAAAATATGTTTAAAAAAATATCTTACACACATTTTACATTTAATTGATGAGATTATTTCAATGGTACCTATTTTATTTAACAGATAAACCATCGGCGCCACAAGGTCCTTTACAAATCACAGGCATAACAGATACATCATTGACAATCGCTTGGTTACCGCCTTTCGACAACGGTGGAATAGCAATAGAAGACTATTGTGTGGAAATTAAAGAAGTTGATAAAAAAGCATGGAAAAAGGTAAGTTAAGTTTTAAGTAAAGCACAAACAAAAATGAGTGATCAACGTTGGGTTTTTCAACATTATTCAGATCGGTTCCACGAAAGACTTGCATATGAAAGTGTCGGATCTGAAAAAAGGCTCATCATATAATATGAGAATCACGGCCAGAAATCATGTAGGTTATGGGAAACCGTATCAACCAGACGATCCTATAGTAGCCGGCAAGCGTATAAGTGAGAGAAAAGTTTAATTACTTAAAACCAATTTGGCATCGCTTTAAAGTAGGATAAACACGCTAATGCTTTTGCTTTCAATAATATGCTTGCAATATAGGCTTTAAAGATGGAATACCCGAGGAAACAATGTATATACTTATGGGAATATTCCCAACAAGATCCAAGAGTTCTGGTGAGTAATTTTAATGTTCCCCTTATAATTTTAAACCCCGAAGACAACATTACTTCATTTCGAGTATTACAATTATTAGAGACTGGAAAATAATACCAATTTTACGCTTCATCTAAATAAATTGTCACTTAATTGACGTGTAATAGTATAACATAAATATTATTATTGAATAATTATTTATTTTAATCTCAAAATTTTGCTCAGTTACAAAACCAAAGTGGAAAATGGTGAAAATATGTTTTATTTGTTTTATATATATATATATTATATCATATATTATATGTGTTATAATATTCATCACATTACACTTATTATTGAAAATCGAAATCGAAATAATAATAAAAAATAGAACAGTGTGCTGTTTGTAATGGTTATTGAAGCCCATAAAAATGTAACCTGAAACTCAGCACACGCTTATATCATACGCATACTAAACACTTGATGCATATAAAACAACATTTATATCAATAATATTTTAATAAGACTCGTGAAAAAAATCAATATAAAATTGTTTTATTTTAGCTTCACCATCACCACCAACAGATTTCACAGTGAGTGACATTACCAGTAAAAGCGTGACATTACATTGGGGTCCGCCGGAAAAGAATGGAGGATCTGAGATCACAGGTACGGATTACGAAAAATTCCGAAAGGATAATGTTTAAATAAACAATAGATATCATATCTTTGGTTGGTGCGCACTTTTATGTAATAATACACCTAACGTGGTAATTGCGTCATTGTTTACAACTTTTCTAATTTGCGATGTTATGAACGTAACGCGAGTATTGTCTTACAAACTATACCGTGTATAATAATGATATTATTATAATTGTTTATCGCATTATAAATATTTTTTTGCTTTTTAACATTCTTACGTACTTTTCTTACGAACGTTTTCAAACAATCGTAGAGTACCTACTTGATACCTATGATTTATACATGTGTATGTAATGATTATTTGATCAAATTCGTGTCTATCCGATACAGGGTATGTGATCGAAAAACAACTAAATACGACCAACAAATGGTTCAAAGTGGCCACATTGGAGCCGACAGTAATGCAATATTGTGTAGAAAACCTGAAAGAAAAGTCCGAATATTTCTTTAAGATTTACGCGGAAAATTGTATCGGTCTCAGTCAACCAGTCGAAACAAAACTAGTCAGTCTGCTGACCCATGCCAGTGAGTATTTATTAATTCTTAATAGACTAACTGGCATAAGTAACAATTATATTATAATATTACCTATTTTACTATTTAATCAATCATATTATTTATTTCCTCCAAAATGGCAAAAAATTGATTTCATGATAAATGTTATTTATTAATTAGATACATTAGTTTTGTATTAGTTTTATCACGCCAATAATTACCTATTTTTTATGAAATACGTTTCTGTCGTTCCGTGTATAATATGCGCACATCAAGATAATATAATATAGTTAAATAATATTATGTTGTAAAACAATAACCGTCATATTTCCTATTACAATAGCCGTGCCCTCGCCGCCTACGGCCCCGTTGGAAGTCCGCAACTTGAACGCCAACACGCTAACTGTGGAATGGGGTGTGCCAGAGACCGACGGTGGCGCGCCACTACAAGGATACAACATAGCTATTAAAGACGAAAAGAAGACTATGTGGATGGAAGTCGGTAGGGTCGACGCAGACATTCAGAAGTTTAACATCAAAGACTTACAGGTACGATAAGCGAGCGGTGAAATTTTGTATATGTTTTTACATTTTGAACTCGCGGTTGAATTTCATATAGGTATAAGAGGGAGGGTCTTTGACAGCGACGGCAACGAGCATATCTCTCGGGATTGCCGTCGCCATTGTATTATGACAGAAAATAATTCACTTGTTTACCCACGTAACCCGTTAATGGTTTATGTGTTCGCAGGAAAATCATAGGTATCACATACGGATATTTGCTAAAAATGAAGTGGGTGTCAGCGAACCCCTGGAGACAGAAGAACCGTACACTGTTCAAAAACCGACAGGTAAATCATCGAGTGATTTAAAATAAATAAAAGTTTTAGTAAAAAGTTCCTGGTAATTATAATTGTATAATATATATTATGTACCTAGTATTAACCCGCTCTGTAACAACTCGCCTATTTTGTTTGTATATAATTTTCATTTTTACGGTTTTTGATAGATTACTATGAATCGGACGTTGAAGAATCCGTCATAGAATCCAAACCGTCTCTGACTCAAACATCGGAAACCACCACGTCATGGCTCAGAGATAACAACATGGACGCGGACATAACGTCTTATTCGAACGCCGCGTTATTGAAAAGAAGCGAATACTTCTTCCGAATTTGGTATTACGCGAGAACGCTCTTCAAATAAAACCTATAAAATTACCTATTTATAATAATTTATTGTCACATTAACGCGAACGTATAAATTAAGAGAAAATGTTTTGTTTCGGCGTTCCCTGAGTCGAAACAACTCGTTTTCCCTGATTTCTATGTAATTGTTTTTTTTTTTTTATGTGATTGTGATAAACAAAGTTATATTTTCGTTTTAATTCTAGTTTTTAACATCCCCCCTCCACCATTGTCCAAATCCCTGTTATTAATTTGAAATATTATTTTTGTCTAACTCGTTTTGATTTATAAAACAAATATGGTGGTAACTCAAAATTGTGTATGATTAATAACAATAATTTTATCGTAGATTTGATATGATATAAAAAATTATTTGTTAAATCTATAAACCATGATAATTTTATTATTATATTGTACTCCCTGTTATTTTAGTATTAAGAAATGTATATCCAAATAAATATATATTTTTTTAAATTATATATTTTGTCATTGTATTTTTTAAACCATAAATAATTAAAAATATTAAATTTTAATAACAATAAAATAAATTAACATGGTAAAATATCGAATATTAATTTCTTAGAAACGAATTATTTGCTTGCAAAACCAATTCAAATAATGCTGTATCATTAATTTAAATACTGAGAATTTTATTGCAATGAGTATTAACAGAATTAACGAAAAATAATAAGAAAACAAATAATAATAATTCAAATAGGAAAATAGGAAAACGGAAAAGAATTATAAATTTATACTACTACATGTCATCTAGAGTCTACATTCATATCTTTAAAAATCGATATTCTCAAAATAAGTTTGACACCATTTCCCAATTATGATTAACTGACAGCAAACTTTGATAGATAGTTCTTCACCCCTAACTAAACAACTACCGAAATTGATCAATAACTAAGAATAGGTACTGATTTATAGACACCTACAAACTTATGAATTTACTGATATTTTATACATATAAATATTTATACATTTATAGATTTTATTAACAAAAACTAAAAATAATTAATATCCATTTTAAATACTTGCCTACTATGAACGTATGAACTATCATAATTATTGTACATTATTGCTATGATGGTCTATTACTGCGAATATTGTACATGTAAAAATAATTATTATCATAATATAATATATTAAGTGTAAAATTTAAAAACTGGTAGTGTATAGGTATAATATTAATTGATAAATATCCAAAATTCAAGATTTAATTTGAATTATATTCTATTGTATTTACAGCAACTAAAATTATGTATCTAAATCTAAATTCTCTGGGACACTTAAATTCTAAATCCGACTCTTACATCGGTGAATAATAATTGTAGATATTCTTTGAAAATTGTTTAAAATACGATTTTTACTTAAAAAACCAATACATACATCGATTACATCGAGATTTTACAATTCGTGATGTTCTCTTAACAATAATATATTTTACCGTCCTCTCTTTGAAAAATAATAATAATGTATTTATGTAAGTAAAGTTTTTAATTGTTGTAATTTTGTTGTATGGGAAATTAATTATGAAGATATCAAAATATAAAATTCATTAATTAAATAACGAGAAAAGCAATTTTATAGATGTTTTTAAAGATTCAGAATTAAATGTCTCAAATGATGAAATACTTCAGTAATCTATATCTCAAATAGATGATGAAGAAAATATTCATGACTCTACGCAGGTAAGCTAATTAATAAATGCATAACATTTTTTTAAAAATTATATCAATTTATAATAATGTAATTGTACAGCTAAATGTTGTATTAATACCTTACCTATAGTTATTTATTATATTGATGTACCCTATCTCAAGATTCAGAATTAAATGTTTCAAATGATGGATTACCCCTGATACCTAAACCTGAGATTTAAATTGATAATTTATTGGATATACATAATTCTACTTCAGATAAATTAATTAAAATACATTAAATTTTTCTACGTTGTTGATATATAATAATTTAGTAAAATATATATTAAATAAAACTGACTAATACATAAACAATTAACAATGTAAAATAAATACATCAGATAACAATAATTTTTAAAATCAAAACTGTGTATTACAGAATATTAGAAACCAAAACTAATACTTCAGGCCACGTTTTTATTTTATTACCTATATATTTTTCATCCATTGTTTATTTTAAATACACTAGATTGTTTTTAATTAAATTAAATACTTAATATATTAAATTATTATATTTTTTATTCATTTATTAGTTTCTATTTACTTATGACAATTCTTTTGTTTTTTTTTTACTATATAAAATAATATTAATATATAGTAGATAATATATTTATATTACCTACTTGCCATCAATTTTTACTAAAGGACAATGTGCAAGTCTGGATTAAATAAATATTTATATATTTATATATTATTATAATAATAATAATAATATGTGGCCTCGTTGGCACGACCGAGAGATAAATAAGTCGACTGTTCGACACAATCGGAATAATAAATAATATATAAACGAATCATATTATTACTATAATAATAAACCTTACCACGAATAAAGGTTTGTTTGTGACGGCATCGCAATACAATAATGAACGAACGTGATGCACCCATTGTGGCCGGGCCGTTTTGAGACATCACGAATTGTCGCAAAGAAATGTTAAATTTTATTTACACATCGTATGTACGCACAAATTGAAACGTTGGAAAATGTCACGCGAAACGTTATCGACGGAGAATAGTGTTATAGTTTTACCATTCGAGCTTCCGTGGTCGTGACTCGCGAAACACGGAGGAAAAAAACCAAAAATCGTCGAGCCGGGCGACGGTGAACACAATACGTTGCGAAACGACGACGACGTCAAAAAACGCACACTCGAAGCCTTTACCGGCTCGGATTAGACGTCGTCCGAGCCTCGACGGAATCGTTAAAAATCCGAAGGCGACGGCCATTACACTCGCGTACGCGACGGCGCGGCGGCGAAACGATACAAAAAATACGCTAAACACCGAATATCGATGGTACGGTAGTATTTTAACGACGAAATAATTTGGTTGCGCCCACGCGACCGCCGTGAGACGTGCGATTATTCGTCGATAAATACTATTACCAGAGCCGCGAAAGGAATTGTAGAAACCGTGAGACGAGACTATGGTGGTCGGCATAAAAATCTCGAAACACGCACCCGTTCGGAGGAGCCCACCACATACACGCGAACCGACGAAGACTGAAGGGATAACGGAAAGGAAATCCCCGCGTCGTCGGCCGTTAAAACGGTTGAAACGAACAATCCAATGAGAATTATTCACGAATTCATGGAAAGTAATTTGTTTTTTTAACTGTCGTTTTTTAAACGAATTCCGGATGGACGATCGCAACCGTGGTATCCAGAGTTCTGTCCGCAGCGCGCGACCACGTCGTCGTCGTTCCATCACGACGGCCACGCGACCACACGGCCACGGCGGCGGAACATCACACTGCAACGCGTGCCGCGCGTCGTTATTATTTTTTTCGTCTACGATGTATACGTTACAGACGGATAATACAATATGGTAAATGTCATGATAATAATGTTTCAATAATAGGAGAAAAGAATAGTAATTATTCAGTGTAATATACTAATAATTTCAATAATCATGTACTTAAATAATAATAATAATAATATGTTACCTCGTTGGCACAACCGAAACATAAATAAGTTGGCTGTTTGAATACATATACAAATGAATCATATTATTATTATAATAATAAACTGTACCTCAAATATTGGCTTGTTTGTGGCGCCATCGCAATACAATAATGAACGAATGTGATGCACCCATATTGTGGCGGGCCCGCTTTAAGCGATCGCGAATTCTTTACACGCACAAATCGAAACGAAACGAAAAAAAAGTGTTATATTTTTACCATCCGAGCCATGGCCGTGACTCGCGAAACACCAAAAACAAAATGGCGGACGGTAAAATGTACAAACCGTTTCGGCGAACGGTAAAATGTACAAACAGTTTTGGCGAACGGCGCACAGCGAACGCGACCAAGACGAAAAATGCGCCAAACACCGAATATCGATAGTACAAACGGCGGCGATCGCACCGACAACGGCGAATACGATACGAAACGACGACGTCAAAAAACGCACACTCGAAGCCTTTACCGGCTTGGATTAGACGTCGTCCGAGCCTCGACGGAATCGTTGAAAATCCGAAGGCGACGGCCATTACACTCGCGTAATGGATCGCGCGCCGGACGCGACGGCGGCGATACGATACGAAAAATACGTGAAACACCGAATGTCGATGGTACGGTAGTATTTTAACGACGAAATAATTTGGTTGCGCCCACGCGACCGCCGTGAGACGTGCGATTATTCGTCGATAAATACTATTACCATCGCCGCGAAAGGAATTGTAGAAACCGTGAGACGAGACTATGGCGGTCGGCATAAAAATCTCGAAACACGGACCCGATCGGAGAAGCCCACCACATACTCGCGAACCGACGAAGACTGAAGCAATGGCGGAAGGGTAATCCCAGCGTCCCCCCGCGCCAGCCGAAACAGTTAAAAAAAACGAACGGCCAATGAAAATTATTCACGAATCATGGAAAGTGATTATTTTCGTAACGGTTTTTTGTTTACCGAGAATCGTTACCGCGGTATCCGGAGTTCTGTCCGCGGCGCGCGACCGCATCGCGTCGTCGTCCTGTCACGGCGGCCACGCTAATATAGACCTAGCGTCGCATTTCTCATTCGCTCGACCGAGTGGCCGTCGAATTCACTACTACTATCATCGCAATTTATCAGTTTCAACGCGCGTTGTGAACGGGGGTTTAATAATAATATATAATAATAATAAGTTTTGCATAACGCGTCGGTGGGTCGTACTTATTTGTAACATCGATAAAATATAATAATATATTATCTATCACTAACCTCGGGCCGTCGTCGACTCCATTGACGACCGTTTTCATTCGGCGGGTCCGAAACATTTCACAACGTATTTCGTGCTGCAGGTACACTCGAATAAAAACACCACGGAACGATTATTCACTACTCGCGCGAACCACGATATTACCACAATTCGTTTGTTTTTGGCGGACGGTAAAATTCACAAGCCGTTTTATCGAACGGCGGCGGCGGCGGCGCGGCACCGCGATCGAGACGGAAAGTATACTAAACACCAAATATCGATAGTACAAACGGCGGCGATCGCACCGACCACAGCGAACACGATACGAAACGACGACGTCAAAAAACGCACCCTCGAAGCCTTTACCGGCTTGGATTAGACGTCGTCCGAGCCTCGACGGAATCGTTGAATATCCGAAGGCGACGGCCATTACACTCGCGTAATGGATCGCGCGCCGGACACGACGGCGGCGATACGATACGAAAAATACGTGAAACACCGAATGTCGATGGTACGGTAGTATTTTAGCGACGAAATAATTTGGTTGCGCCTACGCGACCGCCGTGAGACGTGCGATTATTCGTCGATAAATACTATTACCATCGCCGCGAAAGGAATTGTAGAAACCGTGAGACGAGACTATGGCGGTCGGCATAAAAATCTCGAAACACGGACCCGTTCGGAGGAGCCCACCACATACACGCGAACCGACGAAGACTGAAGCAACGGTGAAGGGTAATCCCAGAGTCCCCCCGCGTCGGCCGAAACGGTTAAAAAAACGAACAGCCAATGACGATTCACGAATCATGGTAGGTGATTTTTTTTTACGGCCATTTTACGAAAATCTGTCGCGACCGCGGTATGTAGTACCTAGTACCTACCGTTTATGTACCTAAGTTCTGTCCGCGGCGCAGTGACGGTCAATGACCTCGTCGTCTTTACGTCACTGCGGCCACGCGACCACGCGGCCACACGGCGACAGCGGCGGAACGTTCACACTGCAACGCGTGCCGCGTTTTATTATATTATTATAATACTCGTGTCTCCGAGTATACTCGCGTATTATAATTTAAAAAATAAAATAAAACCGTTACTATTTTTTCGTCTACGATGTATACGTTACACACAGATAATATAATATGGTAAATATCATGGTACTAATGTTTCAATTAAAGGTAAAAAAAATTGTAATTATTCAGTGTAATTATACTTATAATTTCAATAATCATGTACTTAAATAATAATAATAATATGTTGCCTCGTTGGCACGACCGAAACAGAATTAAGTTGGCTGTTTGAATATATATTATATACAAATGAATCATATTATTAATATAATAATAAACCTTACCTCAAATAAAGGTTGGTTTGTGGCGGCATCACAGTACAATAATGAACGAATGTGATGCACCTATGGTGGCTGACCCGCTTTAAGCGATCGCGGATTTTCGCAAAGAAATGTTATATTTTATTTACACAGTTATGTACGCACAAATCGAAACTTTGGAAAATGTTGCGCGAAACGTTATCGACGAACAATAGTGTTATATTTTTACCATCCGAGCAGCGGTCTCGCGACTCGCGAAACACGGGGAAAAAAAACCAAAAACAAAATGGCGGACGGTGAAATGCACAAACCGTTTTGGCGAACGGTGCACCGCGAACGCGACCGATACGAAAAATACGCTAAACACCGAATATCGATGGTACGGTAGTATTTATGCGACAAATAATTTGGTTCCACCCACGCGACCGCCGTGAGACGTGCGATTATTCGTCGATAATTACTATTACCAACGCCGCGAAACGAAATTGTTGAAACCGTGAGACGAGACAATGGCGGTCGGCATAAAATTCTCGAAACACGGACCGGCGCCCGGAGTGCCGCGACGACATACGCGCGAACCGACGACGACTGAAACGAAAGGTAAAACCAGCCGTCCCGCTTCGGCCGTAAGGGTTGCAAAAAAAAGAACGGCCAATGAGAATCTACGATTTTGATCGCAATGAAATCTCGAATTCTTGGAAAGTAATATTTTTTAACGGTCGTTTACCGGGAATCTCTCGCGTAACCGAATAACCGAAACGACCGGACGGACGACCGCGACCGTGGTGTCCAGAGTTCTGTCCGCTGCGCGCGATGCGATGATGTATTACCATTGGTTATGGAATAGACAGCCCACGGTATAGGGGTTTTCGGTTACCAAAATCATGTTTATGCAAACTGCTACCGATAGGTGGCGTTGCATAAATGAAAAAATAATTTTTTCCGAAATTACATTTGATAATGGAATTTTCGTTATTATCGCGTGTCGTCAGCTCCCGCCGTATATTACATAATATGAAACAAGTGACTTGCCCGACTCGTCGTTATCGGCGTTTTTACCGAAATAGGTTTTCGAATAAAACAAGCTCACCTCGAAATCATTTAAACACTTGCCAAGTGTTGTTTGTAAACAGTATTCAATAAATAAAAACTTACTGCAGTATTACACATGATATTGTTTATTACAAAATATATATAAATCATATCATAATAATAGATATTTATTTACTTTTAATACGTTTTTATTTGTTCTATAATCAATGGTATATAGGTATCTATATATATTATGTAGTTTAAAACAAAAATATATTTAAAATGGTTTCGATTGATTATGCCAACAACAGGTATGTACCGAACCATAGCCGAAAGAAATTCGAGAATTGTGGAAAAATAAGCGTTGAAACGTAACTAATACTTCAAAAAGTCGTATTATATACCGTTAATTTGACACAGTAAAAAATAAAACGTTTATCGGTATAATATCAAACTTTAAATATGTGATAATTGTATTGATAAATTTCGTTATCACCATATATATTTCTTAATTCATACTAGTCACCTCGCAAGCTCGGCACCTATTTCAAGAAATCGCAGAAATATTAAAATTAATTTTCATTTAAATAATAGGACAAAAATGAGCTTCAATACTTTGTTATTGATGTAATATTATAAAAGATAATTTTGTTGACATTTGTATATACATATATGTATATATACTAAAAAATAAAACCAAAACTTTACAATACAAAGACATTTATCGTACATAATTGATTTTTAATTTTGTTATTATTGTAATTAATTGACCGTTTAAATCTGGCTTTATGGTTTTAATATTATCTAAATTCTAAGATATGATTATAGTATCAACACAAAACTTCATAAGAATTCATCACACCTGTGTTCAATTTGATAAAACTATCTTTTAAAGTGTCCTACCACATTGATAATGTATTAAATACTATTAATTAATATCAGTAGTTAAACTCATACTATTAAAGCATGCATATTACATTTACTACTAACATATTATACTAAATTAATTTGTTTGTATCAACTTATTATAAAATACTACAGAATAAAAATAATTTTTGCACATAAAACAAATATTTTAAAATCAAATTTAAAAAATAATATGTACAGCAATCATAGTTTATACTGTTTATAGTTTAATAATAATTTTCACTAAAAACATATATCTATTTAGTTTAATAAAATACATTTTCTTCAATGAACAAGTGATATCTACACTAATGTAAACTGGTATAGCTACGCTACAATGCTACATATATCCATAAATATAAAATAATTTTTGCACATAAAACATATTTTAAAATAAAATTTAAAAAATGATATTTACAGCAAACATAGTTTATAATTTAATAATAATATTCACTAAAAACATATAACTATTTGGTATAATATAATACATTTTCTACAATGAAAAAGTGATATCTATATTTATGTAAACTGGTATAACTATATCCATCACAGCTTCATAGTTAAATATTTTATAAACAAATACAATTATTAGTATCCAATTAGTTTTTACGAATATCATGTTTGAAAACTAATCGTATAATATGACAATGATATTTATAACTGTATATACATTAGATAACTTCAGAGAGGAAGTATGAGAGTTATAATATTAGAATTCAAATTTTCAAATATCAGCCCTTGACAGTCTTGACACTTTTTTGGAATATATTCAAGAATTTGTTTACCACTGCTTCAGTCTTAATCAAAAATTGTAACTTGTAAATATGTATTTAACCTGAAAATTGTGCATGTTCACCTAAAAATATTTATGATAAAAACTTCTATCGAGATACACGTCACAATTCATATTTGTCTGTGTTTCTGCCAAAAATCTTCCAACACGACAAAAACATTATGATACACTAAGGAAGTGGTGCACCATACTCAGTTACATAAATTAATTATTATTTCCATACAGATGAGAAAATTAATTTTCTTATTAAATGTAGATAACCAAAATATACATTTATGAAACATACATAATGTAAGTTTTTTGTTTCTTTACAATAGCAGCATGATTAAATTAACAGGTTATCTGAAGTTGTTGATTCTTATCCAAGTTGATAATGCATAATGATACCATGTCGAGTGGTATTTTTATATTGACAAATATAAAAGAAAAAAATTCAGATCTTTGGAAGGAAAATAAATGTTAATCAGCAAAATGTATCATTTTTTTTATAATTGACTAAATAAATAAAGTATTTGTACCGAAACAAATTAAAAGTAAAAATATTTGTATGCAAATGCCCATAAATTATTTAAATAGGTAAACAAACTGAAGTTTGAACAGTACTTTTTGAAACTTTATCAAGAAAAATGAGTATTAAATAAAGCTGTAAAAATCATGTATATATATTATGTATGTATATATATATGTATATTGTATATATGTTTATGTATTATGTATATATTATATTTATATATGAATCCTTATTATTTCCCTTGGTCACGCAATAGCTTGAGAACGCCTTTACCGATTTCATTCATCTTTTTTTTTTAAAGTTTTCTTATACTCTGTAGAAGATTCTTACGGAGAGAAAAATTAAGAAAATGAACCCTGAGGGGGTTAAAAATGGGTAAATATGGAAAAAATCGCCTAGCCTATTCGAACTCAATGTCAGTGGTGTAAATAAAACCGAAATGTACCTACGCCCCTCTCTCCCGTGCGCCGCACGCCTATGTTCGTACGATACATGATTTTGGTACAGATTTTAAAATGGCCGCGATCGTACAGACAACCGGTGAACACACGGCCAATTACAGACGAATATTATTATTATTCAACTGCGCGTGCGGTACCGTTTGGTAGTTTTGGTATCGCGAGTTACCGCTCGGTGTACCGTGATAATAAAACCGCAGGCAATTCGATCGCTCAGAAAATGACACGTGACGGCGAAGTGAGTGATGATTGCTCGTATTCGACACGACGAACGTTACCGTGGTATACGGGTGACCATTACCTCGAACGACCACGGTCGTCTTCTGCGAATGCGTCTGGAAGTGACAGCGTCGCATACGCTTTTCTCCGCGTCACGGCAGTATCGCGTTGCCGTTGCCGTTGTGTATGTCGTCGTCGTCGTTTTCGCGTTTTCCGATTTTTTCATCGAACCGCGGTGGTTTGAATTCAATCGCGAGTGCTGCGAGTGTTTTCGATCCGTCAATTCTGCGATAGTCAGTACCGACCGGATCGTGTACGAAAACGCGATGGAAATAAAATCGTTCGCGGTCGCAGTGCACGCAGATGGCAGTGAAAACTCGAACGGAGAAAACAAAATGGCCGTCATCACCGGTGAGTACCCGTTTGTAATTTTATATCTTACGTCGTCCGGCGCGCTATATTGCCGTGACATTTTTCTTGTTGACATTTTAGCAAAAATCGCAGGTACGCGAATTATGTGTATAAATGATACATTTTTATGATTTTCGGTATGAAGGGGGTCTGGGGTTTTCCGTGTAAAAGCACAGGCCGCCCAAGGGGTACCTACTCATCGGTCGCTATTATTATTCTTGGAATTATACCTTTCCGCTTGGAAAATCGATAGTGATGATTAAAATCGTGTTATGCGTATTAATGGATTATTATTATTATTATTATTTTTATATACATTTATTATAAGACAGTTTCAAAGAAACTTTTAAAATACCAAAATGAAAATTAAATCCACTATTTTGTATTCTATTTCTTCGTTCTCGTAAACATTAATGATGTATACTGTATAGATACATTTTAAATGCACTTATAGCAAACTATTGCGCAAAAAGTGTTTGCACAGGTCAGCTAGTATATATATATATCTAATACTGATATATAATATAATATATATATATCAGTGTTATTGTTGTCTAACCGAATGTTTAATTTTATAAACAGCTCCCAATTTCCGCGCTGTTGAGTCATGCTATAATATAGTATATTTTCATGCAAACGTCTCGAAAAATAAGTCAGAATAAAATGTAACGAAACGGCGTTTATAATAATAGCATCTAAAAAAATGAATAACGATCATCATCGCCGCCCGTTTTATTTTTCCTCTCGCCTATTAATAAAAACTGGGCTTTATTCGACGCGACGACGCAAATGTTTTTCCATTCATACCGAGTAGGTGCTTATCACGTGCGCAATACGTGCGAAAACACGGCGCGACCTATGCGAAACAAGTCAAATATCGTTTCTAACGGTTGCGGTGAGCGCATAAAAACGTTCGGGACGGCCCGGTCGGGTGCCGAAAAACGTTTCGACGAACGCGTTTCGCAATCGGATCACGTATGCCTATATAATAACGTACCTGCCGCGAAGATCGAGGGGGGGGGAGTGAAGAGAGGGAGGGGGCGCTGCGGCGACACGTACGGTACGACGAAAACACAATACTGCACCGGCGCGGCGGCGGTCGAGCTTGAACTTGACCTCGCCGTCAGCCGGTCGCGCTCGCTCGCCGCCGACACAGAGACGACAGACCTGACCGCCAGGCGGCGCTCCGACGCAAACTTACGCGCCGCCGCCGTCGCCGGGTGAAAGCTTGCCGGCCGCGCCGCCCGCCGCCCGGCAGATGTACCGCGCGTGCCCCAGCGACCGGTCGCGTTTATAGTCCGTGTTTCGAAAACCGGCGCACCCGTGTATTATTCGCCACAGGTTGTAGTGAGCCGCCGTCGATCGCGCGTTCGATCTCCCGGGGAAAAACACACACACACACACCCCCGTCCCCAATCGCGTCTGCCCCGCGTATGACATGCCGTGACGTTTTGACGACGAGTCCGTTGGGATTTTCACCCGGAAAACTCCGGGATCGGAACGACGACGCGAGAATGACGGCGATGACGCTGGACAATGACTGAATCGACGGAGACGCCGGTAAACGAGGTGAGTGGTGCGACGGTAACAACGCCGACGAATTGTTACGTGCGTGGGAGGATTTTATATTTCGTTCCGAGTGTGTTTTGTCTTCGGTCTCCCGGAGTCTACGACGGGCGTACGCGCTCGCGACAGGGGCAGGTGCGCGCCGCGTCGACCCCGGGACCCGGGCGGTCGTGTCTGTCGGTTGTTGTTTTTTTTTCGCAGTCTTCCGGGGGGGCGCCGCTCGCGCGCAATCGATCGGCCGCCGCCGCTCGACCCGGACCGCGGCCGCCCTCGTGTTCGCCACGTGACGACGGTTTCATCCGCGGCGTATTCGCACTCGTAGTACTACACAACCCCGTGTGCCGTGTGTACGCCGTCGCCACGGCAACCGGGATGACGGTATCGACGGCGATCGGCCGGCGGCAGAGGGACGGAATTCCCCGTGATTTCTGTTTTTCGGGGTCGGTTCCCGTGCGCGCGCGCTCTCGAACCGGAGGGGACGTCATTCATCGCGGACCGCCGATCTCGGCAAAGGCGACGGAGGGGTGCCGGGGAACGAATGTTTACAAACTCTCGGACGATTCCCGTGCTTCCAGTGTCGGGCGCGAGCGGAGGAGACCGCGATCGAATAATTTTTACGCGTTTCGGGTAGGTAAGTGACGTCGCCGGGATACGAAGGCCGTCGATTTCGCTAAATGGATAAAAATATACGTCGAAGCCGTTCACGATATTGTGACAAATAACGAGTGTATTATCCGCCGTTGTACGGGCGTCGTGTGGTTTTCGTACGTTTTACGTAACTCGCACGGCTTCGGTTTCACGACGCGTTTTTGTACGGTTTCTCCTCGGCGTCGATCGCCTCCTCCACCGCGCGACCGTCCGCGTCCCGAAAAAACCGGAACATTAAAACGCCCGGCAACACGTTCTTTTAATCTTATCGCGATATTCGCGTCGGCCGCTAACGTTTGTTTACCGGGTAATGATCTCGGAATGTAAATAATATACTACTTTGGTGGGTAGGAGGTGTACGCGGCCGGTCGCCTTCGATAATGGCAAACAGCAATTATTATCTCAAACGACCGTTTGTAAAGATACGGAACATCTTTTGAATGCAATATTATACCTCTTGTCCTCACGTTTGTCCAAGATAACTTTTGAATTTCGAATTGTTTCTATCAGATGTATATTATTTGTGAACACCAAGTCCTAAAATTGTAGTTGACGAGGCGATACGGATTCGTAACTGTCGCTCTATCATCCGGTCGTAGGGTGCTGTCGTTCCCCTCGTAGATGCAGTTTAATTACGACATGATACAATCACAATTTTTATATACTTATGTGTCGGGTATAGTGTTTATGCCTTTTGCAAAAATAATAAATTGAACCGACTTCGCGTTCGTATGAATATTATTCTAGGTTAAACGCGCAAAATGTCACACGCTCAAATATTAAAACGTTTATGTTGTGATATATTTTTCTTCAAAACAAACAATTATGTAGTTATTTCAGTATCGTGAAAACTTTTGCAACGATAACGTATGAATATTTTTCTTCTTAAATCTCGGTGGGGTATTTCGTAGTGTGAACTACTCGTATTTATCATTATTGTTTACGCCGGTCTTCGTGTAATTTATTCTAAGAGATGTAGGCGGACAAAAGGTCACTTAGTAAATCGCCTACGCTACGAATTTAAAAAAAATATATATAACATAATTTAAAAGTTTAAGTTAAAACAATAGACTATGAGTATGTGTTAAGCATCTAAAAGTTGATAGTTTGTCGCTAGTTTAAAACACGTCAGTTATACTGAACCATAAATTGAACGAACATATTTTTAAAAAAAATGTGTTAGTAATTAAACAAGTTTATTATTATTCCAGCACCGGAATTAAAGCGTTTGACTGGTCTGGTATAAAGGGAGAGAAGGGACATGTAATATTTTTAGATCATAATAAGGAATGAAATAGCAGCTCTTATACAAAATATAAAAATAATTGAAGCGTGTTTATTTAATCGGTTTTTTTTAAGTGAAAGCAGAAATTACAAATAAAATACTCGGGTACTTAATTATTATTTTTGAGTGTTAATGATAAATTTTAAATAAATGAAACAGTTTTATTTGATTTAATTGTCTATATAGGTATATAATTTAATATGTGCTTAGTTAAATTGAAGGAATTTTTCAAAAAATATATTGTAATAACTTTTTTTAATTTGTTTTTAATAATTCTATTTTTAAAATGTTTTTGAAATGTTGACCTAATTTAAACACCGAAATAATTGCTCCAATTAAAAATATTTTAACCGTTGAACTCTGTGGGAACCGTTACAGAATTACTAATCTAACTGATGTTAAAACCATTTTCACTACCTTACGTTCATCACAAAAAAGAATGTGAATTTTCATTATTGAATATTTTTAAACTCATTTTAATATCATTCAAATTTGAATATTATATATTTCAGGGGTTATAAATGTAATCGGAATTACATAGCATTAAACTTAATATTATACCGGTTTGTAATTTGTTAAAAAACAATTTAAAACTCAATTTAGGTCGAAATGACTTAGGAATTGGTATTTTTAATTTATCATTAATATAGTTTGTTTATTAAAATAAAATGTCTGGATTTTAACGCTTATCGAGTTTAAAGTAAATATGTCTATTGGTATTTTCTTTATCCAGCACAACTGAACAAAGACATTTTTATACAAAACCTATTCGTCCTGGCTAATGTACATTAGAAGGCATTTACATTATATGCCAGTGGATTGTATATAAATAGTTTTGACCCTCTTTATTTGTAATACAGTTGAACATAAATAACACAGACGCTATAAACCAGTGTCTTTCAGAAAAGAAAAAGTCAACTAACTACCAAAGTCCAACAAAAATGAATGTCGTATGTTTATACGTATATCTTATGAGAATAGTGGGTTATCACGGCCAACATACATTAACAGCAATCTACACACATTTTCCTTATTTTTGATGTCGATAAAAATAATATTCATCGTATATTATCGTAATATGAAGACATTTCGGTATGACTATGACGGAAACATTATGTTAGATAGTTTAATATTTGCTATAATATGATCAGTGGCAGCGAGATTTGGGTCTTTTTGAAGCAAGTCCAATATTAGTGGAAGTTGGGTGTAATATTAATTAAAAAAGGACCAGTTGGGGTGGATGCTACGATTATATTGTTGTAACCATTTTGAAGTTAGAAGTCTAGTGATAAAAACGAATGATCATTCAAATGGGTAAACCTTTTCATATTTCATCGTTTTATTGGGTTAAATAACTCTGAAAGTTTTCCAGTTTATTACATCTCTGGGAACATGCGTTATTCGCATCGATAATAATTTGTTACTTCATTGTTTTGACGTGTAATTTTTACTAAAATTAGTCGCTCCTTCTAAAAAATACAGTTCCAAAAAACCACCACTGAATGTATTATGTCATCGTAATCTGATATGGTTAAATTGTTGATTAAATAATCAAGTTCTTTTGTTTTTTACTATCAAAATATAAACATGTGCCATGCATGTAGACGATTTTTTGTTGAGTTAATTAATTTAATACAAAAGTTTATTTATAACTATAGAAAATGAACTTAAATGCAAATTAAATTTTTTTGTAGGAAATCAAACTCGAAATTCGTTTCATACGAGTATATTATAGAAATAAAAAATTAAAATTTTATTTTGTATTTTGATTTTAATAGTATATCTCTTTAGAATACTTTCTGAAAAATCAGTAGTAGCAATAATATTCTCAATGTATTACTTTAGAGATAAAAAAAGTTCACGCCGCCCCCTATAAATATGACACTATAGGTAATAACAACTTAAAGATCTGCAACCTATGATAATAACGAGGATAATTATATATTGACAAACTCTGTGTAACGTAGATAACTTATAATTAAATAGTATAAACCCAACGCTTAGAACGGCTGGTCATTTAATGACGATAAAAAATGTTTTGAGTAATTTTATATTAAACATAAATATTACAGTTATTATAACTTAATAATTTAACTCAATATGCAAATTCTGTTATCAGTTTATCACATTTTTTAATATTCATAATACTATCCATTAACGGTTATTTATTTTCAAATTCAATTTATTATTAAAATCAACAGTATGATAAAATTATGATTTAATAAATTGTTTGTAGAAATGCTTACACACTTAATAAATAGGTATTATAATGAAAAAATGGTTAACACTACGATAATTTTTTAAACATTTATGAGTTGAAAATCAATGTAAATATAAGAATAATATAAGTACACATATAAAGTAATCTCTAATTCGATAAGTGTTTGAAGACTTAAAGATCCGACAATAATTAAAATGCCAATTTAATCAATATTTTTTAGTGTTTTGGAATATACCTATAACCATTATAGATATCTACTACAATTTGTATTACCTTTGAGCTCTTAATTTCAATAAATGATTTATAATTGCTCTAAAAATCTATCTCGATTAAGTCCATTATTTTTAAATATCAATTATTATCCTAATGCAACTTATTGATTCCCTGTAATATTATTAATACAATTAAAAACACCAAATTATTTTATTAGATTTAACAACATATTTACTGTAGTGCTTCAAAGTTTATTCAATTATTTTCATTTGACGTATAAACAACGATCCCTTTTTTATAATAAGAAATACAAGTGGAATAAAAAGTACACTTGAAAAGCTTTTATAAAACTACAGAGCAAAATTTACTTCATACAAGTACTTAAATATAACGATCTGTTTTATTCGAGTTTATTAATGGACCACTTATTAGTCAACATATAATATGTTATATGTCATTTTTATCACGTATGTGAAAAGTTTTAATCCAAGTTTTACTATGGGTACCTATTTTAAAGTTTTCTTAAAAAATTTCTAACACTTAAAATAACATGAAAATTAATTAGCTTAGTAAAATAATAATAATTAAATACTATTGATTAAAGTTTTATCATTATCAAATGGTAAAGAATGGCAATTACTTTTTAAATATGCAACTACTATTAAAATAATGAAAAAAACATTTTTTTTCTCCAAATTTACTGTCATTCTTTATACATAATATGTATATATATATTATATGTATATATATTTAAAATATGACAGTAAATTTATATTATTCAAATTTAAATCATACCCATTAAAAATTGAAATAATATTGGTATTGCTTAACTAATATTTAATCTATAACATGGCTTTTCAAATAAATAATAATTATTAACATTATCATTTAGTATCATAGTATTAAGCGATTTATGTTCAGTGCTTAAAAGATATTTAATTATAATAATTGTAGTTCTAGTAATGATAGTACTTTAATCCATCTTAAATTGTGCACATGCGTTAAGTACAACATTCGAATTTATACTTGTTAATACTATACTACTATGTGCCAGTGAGTAATCGTTATTTATTATTATAGTTCTCATCTAATTTATGAAGTATAATATCATTAATTAAGTTTTAAAAATAACTATATTTTAGTTTAAAAAAAAATAATGAACTAAAATAGAATGTAAGCTATCGAAATATTTCTATAATTTATTCATAAATACATAATTCTGTATTTTCGCTTTCGGTGTCAAATATAACATTGAACATCATAGGCACATGGTATTCTTGCAATATGCATATTATGCAACAGTTGAATCAAATATTACTGAGTAAATAGCTTTTTAACGTCTATACAGTTCCAATTTCCATTCCATTTTATGGTCGTTATTATCGGCCCATAGATCTAATCGGCCCCTCTGTTGACCATTGTGTTTAACATAACTGTGTACTGTATACTCGTATGTTTCAACGTCGGTGTACTAATAAACGTTTGAAATTAATCGCAATAGCGTTCGTTTACGAACGAAATCTGATGGTTTGTCTTGAATTTACTAATCTCTTTGTATACACACTCGACTGTGGTTTGCATTAAGTGCGTACGATATTAATTAATTTATATTACGTGTACGTGTTACGTTTATTGCAATATATTATTAGGTATATTGTTATTGTTGCGCGTTGTCTTTGCTCTCGCTAGGAGGATCGTCATTAAAACGTGTGTCGAGTGTTGTTGCTGCGGACACACTCTCGTAACATAGATTTATTACTGTCGTCCTTTGCGTAGGCACTTCATGCACCTCCTATATTACACTTATTCAAAACAGTACAAATGTCTGTTCCAAATGTGAACTCGATCGGGATCGCGCGTGAGTGTTATGTGTATATGATAAGGGTCAATATAATAACGTATCGTGCGTTCTTCGCAGAGGCTCCGCGTATAAGACTGTGTCACTGTGACTACCTACTTGTTAATGCACATACACTTCCGCACAAAGACAATGAGACGTACAAAGAGAGAGAAAAATTAAGACGCGATAATCTCTTTAGCCCTTTCACCGCGTGCCGCGCGGTAAAAAGTATTATATTGTTATCATTGTTCTTTACGGTCGTCGTCCTGGGAAAACGCCATCATCAATACACGCACACCGCCGAGATGACTGTAAATTTATTGACTCTTGTCTCGTGTTCACATTGCTTTTTATCCTCTGTACACACACTGACACTCACACACATACCTATATAGGTTTATGCCCACCGTCCGTAAGTCCTTGTGTTTTTTAAGCCGTGTAGGTATCGTAGCGTTGTCACAATGAGAACCGATTCATTTGCCTGTTTAAAATACGCGTCTGGCCTTACAATAACGACGTAAGAGTCGATGGCGACGAGTGTCAACTTGAAAACGGTTTCAAGAAGTCTGTAATTTAAAATGTGACGTACGCAATCTTCGACTGCGGTATTTGTCATTAAGACAGTTTTATTTCGGTTACTATTTTCATCAGAGATATTATTCATCATTGAACGTGTCACGCCGTGTGTTCTTTTACGTTGGCCATAACGTCGTGTCGTTTATAATATACGTCTTTAAAAACAACACGTATTGTTTTCTGTCTCAAGTTGGATATTTTCGATGATATTTTATACAATCTGTAAAATGTTTCTACTTTTTTTTTTTTTTGTTCCTTCTAAATATTTACAATGACAATTTATTTTTCCACGTTTTCTTTCTTTTTTTATTTATTTTTAATGAAATTTATAAATAATCAATATATCCACGAGGATTAAAATTAAATTAATATTATATTGTTTTTTTAGTGAGGGTGGTTCAGACAACTGCATACTAGGGGATAGGGTTCGTCCTTTTTTTATAATCTGTCCCGTTGTGCCGGCAAAGCACTTAAGGACATGAAAATGTCCGATTTCAGATTCTGAGTTAAGCGAGAAATGTATTTTTTATTAAATGTGCCGCATTTTAATTTCCCATTTACCCTCGGTTTCGATTTAATTTATAGCCATTAATATTAATTTATATTATATGACATGATTTCAACGTTATAATGTTATACAATTTAAAATGAGTAATTAATAACGTGGAAACAGATGCGAAACAATGAAATGGAAAATTGAGTAATTTTTTAATAACCTAATGTTTTTTTATATTATTTAGATGGAAATATAAACTAGTAATACGACCAATCTTCATTAATAATAATAGAATTTCCGACTATAAAACGATGTATGACGTATACTGACAATATTTAATTTTCGTTATTTTAATACCTATTACAATATGCCCTCAAATTAGTTTGGGTAAGTACTTAATTTAACTTAAGGTCATAATAGTATGATATGATTTTGTGTCAATATTTTAGTAGTAATAGTATTTTATTCGTATTAATTGTGATTAATAATCTACTTTTATATTTTACAATATGCATAGGTATACTATTGTACTAGGCTCCAATACTTTCTCGTCTATTGGTATATTTATATGAAGAATATTATTTATACTTTAACTTTTACTAATACAAAGAAATAACTCATATAAATATATGAATTAATAATGTAGACTTATTTAAACCTTATTGAAATATATTTTTATACAAAAGTATTATAGACGGTTAATAAGAAATTCCATGATAGTAAATGATTTCAGATAGAGACATATGAAGTTTATATATTATATTTCGATACCTAAACCGAAATGATAATACTTGTTGGTCCAATCTCTCGATTTGCATGGTTTATTTTGTGGTTAACAGTGCGTTGTGATTAGTGGTCGCGAGAATATTTTCACATTTTTTCCGAATACGAATGAATGAATAACAAACCGACGCGTTTATATATATACGAGTATACACTATTTTTGTATATGAATTATGAAATTTTTAAAACGAAAATATTATATTCTTTACAAATAATTCAATCGCTATATGAAACATCACGTTAGCTGTTGATTTAAATATGTATTTTTTTCATTAATTAAGTTATTCAATTTTTATATTATTATTTGTGTTGATCCATTTATCCTTTTAATGAATTTAACGAGCTTGGTTAAACATACACACATACGCATGCATGCATATAATATTATGTCATAATCTAATATCTAATACACAATTAGTATTAGGCTGAATTTATGTAGTTTTAATTTAATTAAATAATACAATTAAATTAACTATTGGGTCATAGTATGAATGTTTATTGTGTATTTGTGTATAATAAGATGATTGAAATCCTAGTAAATCTTTACTTAATACGAAATCGTCTATACTATGCGAAAACTATTAATATTAATTCATTAGATTCGGATACCTATTTTATTATTAGAATCTAATACATTTTATACCATATAGTTTTCTAATATGATTTAACCGTTCGTACATATGCATTTGATGTTTGATGGTACAAAAAATACTGCGTGTTGAAAAAACTTTTTTATTTATTAAAACTATTAATGCATAATAAAAATAAATCAAAATATTATAAAACAGTAAGAAAGATATGAATATATTTTAATTATTTAGTACTTAAGAATGTATAAAGTTTTAACTATATGCTAATACTTTATTGTATTGAAATTAAAATACATTCTATAAAAGGAATGCAGGAAAGAGGAAACCAAAAAAAAAAAAAACCGTATATGAAGCCGTTAGGTTTCTTAACACTGAATATTGAATTGCAATATGGTTGAACACGTTGACACAGTACCGGATGACGCGTGTTTAAAATAATAATAAGTAAATGCTATACGTCTTATACTGTTCAGTTATAATAATTACTTTCGATCAACTTATGTTGAAATAATTAGCTGTATAAAAATGAATAACGTGAAAATTATAGGTTGGTCAACTCGCAGATACAATGTTAGAATTGTTTTTATTATGTTATACGTATGGTTTTGAAATAATCATAAAAATAATTCGACATTTGTATCGAGATATTTTATATTTAACGAGGTAAAATATGTAGTTGAAGATGTAAAATATTTGTTCACAAATATTGACGAGGTACTATAGTTTAAAACAATTGTTGCATATGGAATTATAATTAAACGTATTACAATTTTTTTTTAAGTTACCATTATTCATCTAATAAAATAATCGAATATTTATCTATTATTACACGATTAAAATTTAAATATAGGCATATTTTAAAGTACATTATAATTTATAGTACAAAAATATTGTGATAGTTCATAGATGTAATACAAACATAATGAGTACAAAATGTTAAATATAAGTAATGCTATCGCTCGACCCATAAAATGTTTAATTAATAATATAGGTATCTATTATAGTTTCATTGCTTTCGAGCAGTGTCGTATAGTTACGAACCTAAATTAATAAAATTATAATAATCAAACACGAGGTTTATTTACACAAATATTTGCACTTTCTGTTTTCAAAAATTCTAACCGTCTAATGAGTACATAGTATACATAATTAATGTTCGTTATTTAAACCTACTTATAATAAGAATGTCCTACTAAAACGTTGATATTTGTTGTTTAAAATATAAGCATCTTTAATGAGTTTGGAAAAAATTCTCG
The DNA here is from genome assembly GCA_948098885.1 of Drepanosiphum platanoidis. Classification (NCBI taxonomy): domain Eukaryota; kingdom Metazoa; phylum Arthropoda; class Insecta; order Hemiptera; family Aphididae; genus Drepanosiphum; species Drepanosiphum platanoidis. Next base: position 11,799,618 of record OX402534.1, on the reverse strand, counting down.
TACTTATATATTATCATGGTCGTTAGGATACACCTACTACCAAAAAAAACGTTACTAATGAACGTCCTGATTCGTTTCAACGTCACATTTGCTTATATTTTGAATTTTTTATTGTTTTTTTTTTTTTTTTTAATTCTATTAAATTTAGCGTGTTTACGGTTATTGTTGATTAAAAGCATAAACATTGTTAGTTCGTAGAGTTCACTATCGACACCTGTAATCTTTGGATAAAGGCCAAGAAAAAAAACAACCGATACGAATCGATATGCGTCCAATATTAGACCGTCAAAATGTCTTATAATGCAAACGTCATAGTACATATTATACATCTGCAAGGTGAAATTCGCTACGGACGTGCCTATAATTACCCTATATCCGGATATGTGAGGGCCAAAACTTGCGCAAGCCTGTGTTATTATTAAATTTTCATAATTTCTCGCGTAAAAATATAAGCAGAAAAAACCCGTTCGTATATAATATTTTAATGTAAGGTATATATTTTACTGAAATCTCTAACCGTCGAAAACGACCACCGACATCGAACGCCCGAATAATCGGAAATTGCGGGTTACGTTCGGTTGCTCACAAACGCCGTAGTATCGTAGTATAGATAGTAGTGGGCGCAAGAATAAAACGACTGCGGCGACGTACATTAATTCGAAACTAATGGCATTACCATAGAAAAATATTTTCGAATCGCCATAAATCTTCTTCAAAACAGAAGGTCAGCCAGAACGGACGAGGAAAAGAGTAGAAAAAAAAGTCACCCGTTGTTTTGTTTGATGATTCGATTTGATTCGGAAAACTTTGAACCGCATAAACAACCGAATGAAATATGTATTTTGAAAATGTTTCACTGCCATTAATGACTCACAGACGATCTTAAAAATACGTCCGATCAATCGATACGTCGTGTCTTTTTGGCAACCCCAATCTTTTTGCCAACCTCCGACCTAATTTATTATAGTATGAATATCGCACAATACATACCGTTCAGACATTATCTGTCTGAAAACAGAACCAAAAACGAATAAATATAAACAACGGGAATTTCTATAACGCGTCTTTCAGTTTTTAACTCGTGCGAATTCTGATCGATTCAATAACATTTATTTATCATTCACAGGGCATAGTCGTAAACAGATTCCAATGGAATCAGTTTCGAACGTCCGTCTTTCACATCTTTCCTAAGATGGCACAATAAACAATAAATTATACACGTTCATTGTTTCGAGCGACGCGTGTATTCGATTTTTCTCGAAGCATTTACAATTATCTACGTTGTGCAGGTACTTCCAAGTCTCGTGAATTTAAAAAGAATAATTAACCGTTAATTTCAATATTATTTCGCGTATAATGCATCGTGCATTTTCCCGCAGCCATGTATAATGTATCTACTATTATTACGACAGGTCCGTTTTTGCAACACTCATGAATTATCGATGAATGTGAATTAGGTATTATTATCTATAGCACAATTTGCACGTCTACACCGTGTACGAAGATCGTAATTATAAAATTCAAATTCAAAAATAAACTATTAAAAGAAAAAAAAAGAATTGCTGAAAACTTTAAGTGTGTAAATATGATAAATTGGCCGTTTCTTATCGAAGTAATTTTATTATAATGCATAAACAATTTAATTTCGAACATTGTTCTTTCAAATTAAAATGCAAAATTTTCAAACCTATAACGTTGATTATTATGTTTATTTTCAAACTGGATATATTATTAAATATAATTAGGTAGTAGAATGATTAAAAAGTTTTGAAAGGCCTTTATGAACACTTTATTTTTTTTACTATATACGGATTAATAAAATATCGTAGGTATAAATTTTAATAAGAAAAAAACAATCAATAACTTTGACATCACACAACAACAATTTTATAACGGTGGTTTTCTTTTGTATTCAAATTTATGGTTATCAAATTTATCGATTCCAAACCAAACCATGACTAAATCAACATCCTTTAAAAACATGCGCATAGCTACAAAACGCAATTTTCAAACTCATGTTTTTGTGGGGCCTCCGTTTAACCTTGGATTTCGAAACATGTATCTGATGTTTAAATAATACAGCGTGTCTAGTAAGTTTGAGAACACTCGCGATTTTTGTAATAATTGGAATCAACGAATATGTGAGGTTAAAGACTAATAATTAATAATTAATAATTCACTATTCATTTCATATTTATGTACCGTTTTGTTATTTTATCTTAAATTCGAAAAATTAATCTAATCGAATTAAATAGGTAGGTAATACAAATTTAAGATGCCCAAACTTTCTACACATATTATTCATTTTATTGTAATATGTTGATGTGTTACAAATAACTTAATGTATTTTTTTAATTTTTATATCAATGCAAGAACAGCACACACATACACATATATGTGTTTATTATAATATATATATTATTGTGGTTGTGCAGTTTAATTTTTTTTTTTAGATTACCCGTTTATAAAATACCGCATAATTTAAAAAATAACTTTCAAAACAAAAAGAAACGGAGTGGATAATAAATCATACCGCATTTTGTCGGTGGTACCATACCATTTTTCACCATTAGGTATTTTATTCATCAACCGTGGTTTAAACTATTGTTGTCGCGTGTATTATTTTTATTTCGACGTTTAGATTTTTCATCCCCTCGCTAAATCCGTGCAGTGAATCGAAATAAGGATCTTTGGTGGCAGCCCCGTTGTATTTTCACTGCAATTAAATGAAACAATTTATTTAAGCCACAGTATAAACAATAAACTTGACACAAGTTCGTCGCTTCTCGGTTTTATGGTTTCATTCCCAGCTTGAAATAAGGTGGGACTAAAAAACTCATTAATTTCGCAATGACTCATCTCTATAATTAAAATATTCTACTTGACAAATTAACAAATGTATGCTGTGCGTAGGTATCAAATGTATTAACACAAATATTACTCTCAGCGTCCATGGTATTATTGTATATTTGTATTTTATCTTATGTAGTTTTTATAATGCATAATATACATTACATGTACATGTATAATTATAACGTCTATATACAACACGTGTGTTCCGAAAACAGTTTAGTTTGGACGAAATATATAAATATCATCAGTGATATTTTGTTTACGTGTAAATTAAATTATCATATTCATATGATTTTTGATTCATTTTGATGAACTTGGCCGTGTTAAAATATTCACTTATCTACTACAGAAGGTAAATCACTTAAAATAATAGAAAACATTAAGCATTTCGCGTATTTAAATTATTTATTAAAATGTAATTTACACGTTGTACAAAACTCCTCAAAGTATTGGTATTTGTCCTCTATTTTATATGTCTTTGCCAAAGACTCTTTGCTATTTGGTAAACGTGAAATTTGAATATATAATTACAATTAGTATTAATATTAGTGCATACTCGAACGGTCGTAACTATGGTTGAACTGCTATTTGGAGGAACTAAGCACAAGCTCGTCTATATTATTGATTTTTAACACATTCATTAATAATAGTATGTTTGTTTAATACTCGGTAGCTTTTACTTAACGACACGTACTCGCATCTAACTCCATACAATAAAGAATATCTAAATCTTGTAGATAATATTTTAGTACAATATATGAAATATGATAATAATCTCGAATAATTAACAACAAACGCATATGAATGTATGATTAATTCCTGTTATGTCAACGCGGAAATATGTACAATAGTTAGACGTAAGACGGTAAGACGTCTTGAAGAAGCGAGTAAAACATTTTCTATTATATGATCGCGGAATAGGTACACGAAGAAAGTGAAATGTAGAATTACGTAGCTAAAACAATTATAATTATGATCATAATTTTATCATACGTATCGTACCGATCTTAAAATAAATTTTACATAATATTAATATAATTTCCCCTCGGGCTCAGAGTATATGCAGAGTACGCTACACCTTAAATATTCGATTATAATTGTACAGTACCTAATATACTGCGTAAGCAGACTTTTCAAGTGATAAAATTAAATATTTTTGAATTCGTAATGTGCACATAAAATGTGAATTTTGGAATATTTTGCGCTTGGCCAACCATGAAAAGTACTTGGTAAACAATAAAGGAGACAATTGGGTTGGGAAGGGCGAAGCACAAACAGTAGATAGTCGTATATTATATTTACTATTATGGGCGCACATACGTGACCAAAGATAATTGTTGAGTAGGCGAGCCACTCGGGCTTATATAGTATATACATTTTGTATACAATATGCATATAGGTGTAGTGTGGTCGAATTTTATAATTAATATATTGGGACGATCAAACAAAAAGGATTCGGTTGCAAACTCAGAGATTGTGTTGTGTGCGTGCACGATCTCTATCGATTAAATTTTTGTTTATGTATGCAAAACGGTTAAAACCAGAAAATCGAGTTTGTATTGTTCATGATTTTCATTATTGATGAATTATTTTTACAACTAGAATAATATGCTGGTATGAGTGCTCGGTCTCCAATTAATATTTTGATATTGATTCAATAAAAAAAAAAATGTGCAAAAAAGAGAAAATTTAAACGATAACTGTCTTATATTAGTCTTGAACATTTTGTTACGTTTACGTATATTATACTGAACAAACGAAAAATCACAGTAAAAAAATCAGGCACATTTGGTGATGGAGTACATACATACATTATTAAATGACACTTACCGTTTGAAATAATTAAAAAACAAAATACATAATATTAACAAAACGGTGTAAAGTTTAAATTTTTTGTTCATAAATGTTTATTTAGGGAAACAAAAAATATATTTATAAATTCAGTTCGATAAATCTTTGCGAAATTAATATTTTTATCAACGGCTTATGGCCCAACAAAATATTAAACACAACATCTAATCGCGGTTTTATTTTTCAAACGAATATTATCATATGCAAATGTATAAATTATAAATAAACGAACCCAAGTGTAGAAACTATTTTAATTTTTTTTTGATATGCAAATAACTCGAGTGTGCTGTTATATTGCCCTAGAGCGGTAACAAATAACAATACTTTGCTGTAACCGTGTACCCGATTTCAGTTATAAACGACACTTCCACAGGGACGTAATTTACATAACTGAAAAAACGTGTTGAGCCCTCGCACACCATGTATTGATAATAATATGGAAACTGTTTAAAGACTGTTCGTTGACCCGTACTCGCAGAGGTTGAATTATTTCATTTCACTGGACGTGTTAACAATTGACGCGACGCGGATCGTATTGCGCATTCGAGGATTATTTCCAAACCTACTCGGTGTACGCGAACGTCGATCGTTTTTTATTCGACCGGAGAACTCGCACGCATACATAATACCCTTCAACTCATACGACACGTATTATCTATCGCGTAGGTGAAAAATCAGGAAAAAAATCGTAAAACGTTCGCGATCGTTTCCGTCGTCTGTTTCGTGGGATAGACTTGAAAACCACACGCATAACAGACGATGTACGTTTCTATTATTATTACTTTTGTACTGCTACGTCCTACGCGGCTTTAATCTCTACCGACAACTGACCGCGCGGAGTTGTCCATTGTGTACAAGTCGTCGTCATTAAGCTATTTCATTATTATCGTTATTATTATTATTACTGTACACACATGCATGCATATATACGACCTAACTGTGCGCGAGCGTCTGTAATTTATATACATATACACTTGATACTCGGGCGTTTGTCGGAAAAACGTACGAAACGCGTGTAACGATCACATTCGTACACGTAGGTAGATTGTGCATACGCATTGCCGCGATAGTAATAATGATGATATGACAATAATGAATCGCGCGAACGCGTGTACCTACTGCAGCAGATGCTGCAGTAGTCGCACTCGTTTCGCTCGTATAAAAAAAAAAAAAAAAACTAACATTACGCGCGAACGTAATGACGTATATACAATATACATTACACGTATAATATTTTATTGTGATAATTCAACGAGCGCGACGCGTGCATACAGTACACTACTGCTGTTGCTATAAACACATATGCGCGTAGGTAATAAAACGTGTACAGGGTCATTTTTTCATTAAGTGTCTTTAAAAGTCGGTTTTCGTATTTCAAAGTCATAACCACTTGAAAATCACAACCCTTGTGTAGGTACTACAATGCTCATATAGAGCTAATTGCGATTATACAACAGTTTTACTTTTTACGTTTCTCAATGTCTTCTTTGTGTTTTTTAACCCTTCGCGTTGGTGTTTTTCGTTTCATATTATTCTGAAGCCGTCTGATTTTCTAACGATGAAAATCACGTCGATTGTGCAGAACCGTCAGTCGAACGCACATAGAATTCGATAACTTTCAGTACACGCGTTGTATTCGGTCCGCGACGACGTGAAATCGAAAACGAGCGGTTTTAAAAAAATTAATGCGTACAAAAAAAGCAAGCCGAACGTTTCCGATGTTCTTTTTTTCGGCGGTTTTTTTCCCATCGCGTACACGTTTTCGGTATGTGCGGACGAGAAAGAAACAGATTCGAAACAAAGCCGAGAGAACAAAAAAAAAAAAAAACAACAACAAAAACCACAAAAATCGACCGCCGAGGTGTTGTTTGAAATGTAGGGAAAAAAAATAACAAGAAAATAAAAAACAACGCCTCGCGTAATAGTATAATAATAACAATAATATTAAATCGCATTATAATGGCCGGTTCCGACGACGGGCTGCGGCGCGCTAAACGCGCGCGGTCCGCGCTGCCGCCGCCGCCGCCGCCGCCGCGCGATTACAATAATGACGACGACGTAGTGATTTGCCGTTCGCGTGTGTGTTGCAGACGCCGCTTTCCTGTCCGACCCGCCGCCCGCGGTAGTGGTGCGTGCCCGTCCACTGTATTATGCTGTCGTACATGGCGCCCTCGGTGAGCGACAAACCGCCGACGGTGCCCAGCCGGCTGGTGACGCTGGAACACAAGCCGGCCACGGCCACGGCGTACCACCGGTTCAGCCGGCCGCCGTCCATCACGTTCAACGTGCAGGACGGCCAGTTGCAGCAGCAGCGCGAGGGATTCGGCGCGCTGCCGGTGCCGCCGGTCCGCCGCAGCATGGTCAAAGAGGACAGCGCCAGCAGCATCGCCTCCAGCGTCGACGTGTTGCCGGCCACGCACGACAGACGGCCGGCCAACAAGCCGGCCACGTTGAAAAGGTCAGTGTTGATGTATTATTATTGTTATTATTATTACCGCTTATCGTTATTTCGTTATGTCACGTGTCGAACGGCGCGCGATGCGCGATAATATGCACGACACGCCGTCTCGCGTTCGACTTACGCGCGCGCGTAATTTATAATCGCGTGTCGTGTGTGAATTATTCGAAAAGTGTTCAGATACCCGTGATATTCCTTAAAAATTTGAATACGTATTTTGAACGATTTAAAATATTTGTGTGTGCGTTGGACAAAAAAAACACGCGTATTATATAAAAGCGCACACGACTTTTATTACTGACTACGGCGCACATCGAAATCGTACAGTCTTTAATTTTCTAGTGGTAGGCGGTGTTTGCGATACTTATCAATCGCCCGTATACACACGTAAACGTCTGCAGGAATCGAGCTGGACAAATGCGTTCAGACGTTTTGCACTCGTTTTATACGCATTAAACACTTAAATCGTCCAATCTGTCAAAATGCATTCGAAAGGTTTCTCATCCTGTCCCTCGCGTATCTCGTATAATAAGCCCATCTCACGCTTTTTACTGTTGATGCGCACAGGATGTACTCGACTCTGAACTTTGCGAAAACTCTATCTCAAACATATTATTATTATCATTCCACTCCTCTGTCTTTAGGTACTATTCTTTGCTCGCCATTATCTCTTGATATAATGTTATTGCCAACAAAACTCGTATTTCGTCACATAATATTTCGATTATTCTTTCTATGTCTTTTTCGATCGTGCGTGCTCGCCATCCGATAACGCGTTCCGCTTTGATTTCGCGAAAATATTAATGAATAACACGATACGTGCACACACACACACACACACACACACACACACACACACCATTTGAGACGGATGTGCCTTTCGTCTCAAACGCTCCGCGATACGGTTCGTTTTGTATTCATAATACTGCATTATATATTTACGTACGTCTGCTATACATTGCCCGTCCAGACGTATTTACATAGTATAATGTATATTTCGTATAATGTTAACGCTCTGTAGTTATATAACACGAGTGCACGTAAAAAGCATTACAATCGTTGTCGTATACTCGATTAAAAAACATTTTAAATTCCTAGAAAAATCGTTTACACACACCTATACGCGTAGGAAAAAAAATTAATCGTTTTGTATACGCGATCGAAACACGCGATTCGATTGAAATTCAGACGCACGTCGTACTACACAAAACACAAATAAAAAAATAAAAAATACTCGAACGTTTCATTATGAGTGCAAATAAAAAAAAAAAATAATAAATACTTGTCTGCAATTTGTCTCATGCTTTCAGTACAAATTACTATATACAATATATATATATATTGTTATATATAACTGTTTCACGTGCGTTTATAGTTTATACGACATAACAATTCCAATCGTTTTAATTTCTCCCAACCAGTAGGAATGTTATCACTTACTCTTCTAATCCGCGATGTGAACTAAAAGAAATTCTAAACTTCTAATTCATTTTATATTGATGCAAGATAGTTTTACGGATAAATGTATAAAATTAGAATACCGACATATAATTTCTGGTCGAAAATTAAGTTTAAAAGTTCATCAATCAAGAAACTCCGTTCTATTATATATATATATATAATATACACAACTAAAATATTGAACAAACAGCTTTACATTTTGTAAAAATTAATCAAACAATTTAATTTAATTATTTTTATTTAACCGAACGTAATGAATAAAGTGGGAGAAAATGCGTAGGTAGATTGATAAAAAAAATCTCGCTTCTTTCAACCTTACTTGCTAAACGTTGACATTTGTATGACTAAAAAATCGTTTATTAAATAGAAACGAGCAAAAAATTTTTTGTGTTTGGTACACATTGATTTTTTTTAAAATAGAACAACTATATGTACTTTAGTATTTTACTTATGTTTAATAACAATTTTTGCCTTTAAAATTTACATTTTGACCTTGAACTTTTACACTTAAAGTTCTATCGTCTGATAGTATCACATTTTATGTGAAATGCAATGAACCATAGTTATATAAATGTGACTCTGTGAATCCGAACCATACAAATCTAATAGTAAAAGAATCAAAATTAAATTACCTACCTACAATCATGAATTAAACTATTAAATTTTATCTTATAGAAGGTTTTAAGTAGATGCATCTTAAATATAGTAATAATACACTGTGTGTTTAATCGCTAATTAGATTTTGAGTGAAACGAGGTGGTATGATTTGACCGTGATGTGAGCATGTTTTTTTCTATCTATCATCACGTTTTCAACTACTAAAATTGACCCGATTTTTATCAACACTAAAGGTAAACTTGTCTCGTAGTTGCATTTCTTACAGTTCGTTTTTTTTTTAAATTCCCTCAACAGTTTTTCAAATGATTTAAAAAAATCGATAAAACGTATGGCATAGGTACCGGTTTTTACAAAATCAAAAACAATTTAAAGTCTTAAGTAATAGAAAAATAAAATAAAAACCAGTAGGAATTTTAAGTTCCTAAAGTTAATTAAAAAATAATTAAAAAAATAATTAAAAGTTATGATGATTTTATCTCCTAAAACCTTTAGAATAAATTTAATTGCATAAAAATGACCAAGATTTACGCTTTTGTAGTGACGAGGCAATTGTTTTGTTCTCGACCGTCTAAAAGTATAGTTACTACTAAAAACAATAATTATTCTCCAATATCCTATATTATCCAAGTTCCCTATATGTATCCCATCTGAGGCTTGTTTTCATATTATAAATATGATATGATTGCAGTTACTATATTTAGGTTTATGATTTATGTTCGTATTATTTATTGAAAGGAATTAATAATATACACGAGTAGATAATTATGTACTTTCAAATTTTAAATTAAAAAAACATTCTTCCTTGATAAATATGCAGCGTTATATAATACAATTATATATAGCAGGTGTACAAAAAAGATTAGTTGGTATAGATTTCATTTCAAAATTATTATAAAAGTAACATAGCATTTTAATACTAATGATAACTATTTTTTCTAAAATATCAAATTTATTGATATCTATGAAGTACATGTTTATAATTTTAAATCGTAAATTAAGCTCATAAATCTAGAATCAATATTTAAAATATATTTTTATATATTTGTCTCCTTTAATATTTTATATTTTTGGCTCCTTTATAAATATCACTACATATAACACACACACGTTTCAACTGCCAAATTATGATTTATCGATTTTTCATAAATCTTTATTGTCAACAATATAACAATATACATTGTATAAAAATAACGTTTATATTTGAAATTCATTGTACTGATGAGAAAACGAACAAAACGTACGAATATTCACCCTCTTTTAGTCACTAGGGACTTTCAGACCCCTCCAGTGTCATCACTTTTAAAAGTGCGGTAAAATATTTTCTTAGAAAAACATTTCTTGGCATTGAATAACTGTTAAATTTATACTTTTTTATAAATGTCTGTCCGAAAATTACAGCATTTGTATTTTTACAAAATGCAATCTAGAAATTAAGATTTTCAAATAATATGAATAATGTTAATAGTAGGTAAATATATTCTTAATTTAAATTATTTTATTTGAACGATGTACATATGTTCAATTACATACAGTATATACACACGTATAGATATAGTTTTAAAATGTTCAGTAGATTTTAAACCTTTATATTATCAAAATGGAGTTTAAGTGAAAAGCTGCTCTTCATTTTACCGTACATACAATTAGATGAGTTCACTGTAGGGAGTCAATGATTATTCCAATTACCTCTTAACCATAGTAAAAATAGTGTGGATGCATGTGTCGTCAGTGTGCACGTGCACGTGCATGCTTAATAGTTAATAAAGCTCTTAAACACCATGAATAATTGACCAAATATTTCAAATGACAATTTTTTTATTAGAAAATCATTGGAATACTGGGACTTGGAACACAGATAATAATTTAGTGCCAAGAAATTTGACTTTCAAATTTTGGCGCAAAATATACTCAGTGCGTCTTATGAAATCTTTTAAAAGCGCCTGAAATGTCAAAAATAACTTATAATTGCTCACCAATACAGTATTTTTTTTATGATTTTGAAACGGGATTTGGAAAAGTGAGAAACACAAGTGTTTTAAATGTATTTGAATTCATTTAACAATCAATTAACTTAAATTTATTTACTTTGTTACTCGGTGGCTATAATATAGCTTTAATGAATACTAATTTAAAATTTAAAATATATTTGATTGGAATTTTTAAATTAAAATAAACGGTGTCATATTATTAAATTAATAAAAACTGATTTGAAAAATTTATCTGCAGACAATATTAATTTTTAGACTTGTAATTGTTATGATTTATGATACATAGAAAAAAACTAAAAATTCAGGATAAAATATACAACCTAATTGTTAACAGCTACTATTAAATTAATTACTTAATTAAAATAAAATAACGAATTGTATTAGTAAATAGTTTATACTATAATATAAAAATAATACAATATTAGAAATTGTTATTTCATTCGATTTTTTGATATTTACCATAGGTGTTAACATTAGTTTATAAATATTTTATGTATTTATTTTTTTTTGTTTAATGTAATCTATGATATTAATTTAATATACTATAATATAGTGAATCAGCAAATAAAGAATTGGATTTTAGAGTCAATAAACTCTACATAAATATACCTATGGTAAATTAACGTACTAATTTCGATAAGATTATTTTCTCCGTCAATTTCCTATCAAAAGTACAAACCAAAATTGTTTACATCAATATTGAAAGTATAAACAACTTGATATTTATTTGAATAAAAATATCCCCAAATTAAATATGTATTTAAAAATAATTTTCTTTATTCAATACGACCATTTGAGTGAAATAATATTTAATATGAAATTATATATTGTCAAAACGTTTAATGAAAATTGAGATTTACAATATATATATATATATATGTATTGTATTATAATTATAATAATGTTTTGAAACTTTTTTCTTTTCACAATTTATTACTGTCGTCAATACTATTAGTCAAATATTCTTTGCACCAACTTCGTCGTTTTTCATATCATACAACAATATTATTGACAGTTGTTTGTTTCTGTTTTATTCCCTTAGTATATATTATACCTATACCACGACATTAAGCCTATAGTATTATTACCTGTCCTGATAACTACCCCATAGTTTAAAAACTAATAAATTCTTAAAGCTATATTATATAACAATGTGTATAAAAAAAAAAACTTTTGTACAGAGTGTGTGTGTGTGTGTGTGTGTGTGCGTGTGGGAAGTTACACTTGCTCGTTCAGTTTAACCGGAACAAAAGTAAATAGCATATGCTATGGAACGGATAAATATATACCTATAAGTAGCTTAGGTACCTCCTACATTATTCATTTTAAAAACTGAGTCACGTCTATAATACATTAAATAATACCAAAACATCAAAACGTAAATTCAATTTGAAAAGACTTTATGTGTTAAAATAAATAATTGTGTTTAGGTTACTAAATCAGCTTTTAAAAATAATCAAATAAATACAATGTTAACAAAATGTAAACCTCTATAAATTGCATTATACAAATGTGTGTAATTAGTAATTAGTTCTTTTTAATTAATAATAATAATAATAATAATACATTTATAATAATTTCTGGCAATTAATTAACTCCTCTGTGTTTGAATATTTTTGTTTTTTACATAATATGTAAATTTTTATATAAATTGAGCCTTGACCTGAAATTATTCATGTTTACTCGTTTTATTGTACTTAATTCTTAAAATAACGACGTTATATGAAACTATTTGTTCTTAGAATATAATAATCAGGTGACATATTATTATATTAAAAATGTAATTTGTAAAATGCCATTTGTCTGGATACTATTTAGTTCCTAACAAACAATTTTATTTGGTATCTTAAATTTGCTATATTTATTCGAATTAAGAATTAATTACACATTTTCTTAAAAATTAAATTAATAGATGAGAGTAATTTAATTATTTTTAATTAGGTAGGTACTTTTAAAATATATTTCACTTAAATGACACTTTATTCAATTAGTAGTCATTTTTATTACTTACAGTGTTGACTATAATAAAACAATATTGTCTATAATAACTCGTTACATTACAATTAATCTTAAATTGGTTAAAAAATTGATCTCATTATTTTTAAATAAGCCATTAAGTTTTATTGAATCATTCACTGACATGTGTATCCCGTATATGACCGGATGTGCAATAATTTTTAATAATACATTTAACGAGATTGTTAAAAATACTTTTGCTCATTTTTACAGTTTAATTATAATTTAAGTTCAAAGTTTTATGTCGTTAAAGTGAGAAAAAAATATGACGTTATTACTTTGACATTGGCCGATTATAGAAGCTAATTTTCCTCTTGATGTATAAACAATATTATTTTAATAAAACCTACTCGTATTATTCATTCTACTGCGTTGTTGTAGTGATGTTGTTGAGCATGATGATTTCATTTCGCATAAGTAGGTACCTACATTTAGATGAACTCGGATTCGAGTTGCACAACAATGTTATTTTGTCGCGGTTTTTTAAACATGTCTCTTCCCACGCGCTCGCCGGGCGTGGTAATTACGTCATTGCGAACAAGCGTGTTAGTTTTATTTTCGACCCATCGCCCTATATCCGGAAGGGATCTTGAAACTACAAACGGCCAATTCACGAGACCGAATCTGAGCACTGAAACGTAAAATTACATGTTTATCGAATTATCAACTCGTTGTGACGAAAATGACGTCGTGTACGCGCCAATCGAGCACTGAATGTTGTGCAAAACGTCGAATAATATTACTCTCAAAATTAACTTTCAATATCCTGTCAGAGAGATAGTTGAAAACCAAAACTTTTATATGATTATAAAAAAAAACCTTGATGTTATCGTCGAATTTACGATAGTAACATTTTGAAATTTATTATATACGGCATCGACCGTATTAAATTGTTTTTTATAACCATACAACAATGAATCCCATTTGCGCACTCTAGAAGTAAAAATACAAATATTTATAAAATAACGATGTATCGAAGTAAATGTTCTTCAACGTGAAAGTATACTCAACACAAAAATCGTGATGTCGACTAAAACACTGCAGTTCGTAGAACAGTTTCGGAACAGTTATGTATGTAATTTCGTACGTCTGTATCGCTCTTTATGATAATTGTATACTAAACAAAATATAAAAAAAATAAACATTGAGAATATTCCTGGAGAAAATAAGTATGATATTTTAACCCATAATAGATGCCGAAATAATTTTTTAAGTAGGTCCCGTTATTGGCGTACACGGAATAACATATTTTAAACTACAGGATGTATACGAAATGTTAAGACATTACAGCGACAAGATAAATTCTCCAAGCAATAAGGTTTCTCTCCAGATTAACAAATCAATAACCTAGAACTGAAATTTAATATACACAATATGAAGGTCGGATTTTATGGTATTAGTAAGGAAATGGACTTCGCGAGTGGGGATCAATTTCTAACGTGCATGAAAATGAGCTGAAAAAAAAAACAAACATAAACAATGTCAAATGAACTGAAAAGTGCATTGAAATTGACCAGTGTTGCTAAGAAACGCCTCGAAAATGCACAACAAACACAGTTAAGTATAGTCATAATAATTGTATCTATCGCTAATTAAATGGTTTGCATAGATAATAATTATTATTTCCGCAGAACAGCTGAATGCATATTGTATTATAGCCCAAGGGATGTATATGTATACAATGTACATGTTACCTATAATATGTGTAATACCTACTTGATGAAAATTTAACATTTCCTTTCGTGGAGTTTTTTTTTTATAATTTACAGTTTTACATAGTTACAAAATATCAAATAAAATACTAATTAATAATATAATAAGTTACGTGACAAACCAGTTTTTCTTAATGATTTACAAAAAAAAAAGAAAAAGAATGTTATTGTAATAATTACAATAATTTATGTATTGTATAAAAACATATATGATTAGAATTATTATCTTCCTGTGTGATTTAATATTCAATGGAATTACTTAAATAATAGCTTAAATACATTATAACATTATGTTTCCAATATGTTTCAATAAATATTTAATTTACATCGGCAAAAACAATAACGATTCTATTTTATGGTTATAAGTTATTATTTTAAAAGTTCTTTTCGATTGGTTCTTAAATATACATTATTATATTGAGTAACAAATATATTTCATTTTACTATACAGAAGGCTTCAACAATAAAGTTATTAGTCAGACTATTTTACAAACTTACAGATTGTTTATATAATATTATTATTATAATTTATAATATAATCTAACGCTTATTTAAATATACATTTTTAAATTTTATTTGCATAAATATTCTCATTAAAAGTTTCAAATTAAGCACCTTAGTGCCCGAGGGATTATAATATGAAAAGATTTTTAGCTATTTTAAGATGATTTAATTATCTGTTATCCCACGTTTTCCATAAACCTACGTATATATTTTAGTACCATCGATATTTAATTTAAACCAAACTATAAAATTATAACTTAATGCAAAGAATAATTCAATTTTCATCACTTTTTAATTTTATATATTATGTATTTTAATAATATAAGATACATGAATGTGTATAATGTATTTACGTATTTTAACTACTTAATTTATTTTTAAAAGTATCTACTTTTATCTTTTGAATATGAACGTATCGTCAATTATTTATACCAATATAATTTCTCAATTTTTTTTTCTACAGTTGGTTATCATTTATTTTCACTTCTTAACTGGCCTTCTTATTTAATTATCAATTTATTATTATGGTAATTTAAATTTAAATTTATTTTTATTTACTCAATTGTTCTCTTGACAACTTGTAATATTTAAAAATATTTAAAAGATGGGCACACTTAGAACAAAAGATGATATTTTAAAAAACAGATAGATTTTAATAATCTTTGTTCAAACTTACAACATTAATTCAAATATTTGAAATCATTGATTCGAATAATTTTAAATTCAAATTAAATCTACAATATTATGAATAAAAAGAAGAGAAAAAAACAAAACAATGAGTGCATTTAAAAGTTTCTTGTACCAAGTTTTAACTAGGTTTTATTTTAACAAGTGTAAAGTTGACTTCGAATAAGTTTTAAACAAGTATAAACTGTCTTGATGTGTATTCACGAAACGTCAATCATGCTCCCTGAAATGTATGACAATATATACATAGACAGTAATTACATTTCTGTAAACGTAGTTTTTTTTTATTTTTTTGAATATCACTGATTACGATTTATTTTGTGATTTATTAATAAACGCGTTTAACATTCAGAAAACCATCAATTAGAATATGACACAAATGAAAAAAGACCTTTGAAGGTTGTACAACGAATTGTCCAAACAGTAATAATTGATGTAAATATTATAATATATTTTATTACCAACGACTTGGCGTGCGTGGAAGAACCCGCAGCAGTGACGGTACCTTTTCATGAATATTATTTTAAATGTCGATTGCTGATCGTGTATAATTTTAACAGCATATATTTGTTCGTTTGACGCGTTCAATCGTTATGGTAATGTGTTCAGCAATAACAATATGTTATATTATTATGTACCTACGTATAATATTCATATTTTCCAATGCACAGACTTTATCTAGAGAGTTTAAGTATCACATTACCATCGTGAATAATTCATTAAGACAATCAATTCGATAAACGAGAGTTTTTTTTTCCACGATTTTATCTGTACCTATGTATGATTTTGATTTGTAACACACTCCACATTTCTAACAATCAATAATGATAAAAACCGTATACATGTTTGCAATATTTCCACGAAAAGTTTTAGACGTTCTGAGGACGTCTACATTAAAATGATTATATAGTTGAATATAAAACGCACCCACATACAACATATACGTATGACCGCAATGCTCGATTTGCAGTTTTTCTTAAACGTTATTTTCTAAAGACATAATCGTGATGGTAAATCATTGCTATATTTACCATTCAAGTTGTAAGACATGCCACTCGGAGTAAAGCCGTTCTCTTTCATTCATATTACATACAAATACACAATATACATAATATTATAATAAACATTTTAATATCTTGGCCGACGCGTACTCTTCGTCGCACCTGCTACACGAGAGCGGATTGAATAATTTCTTTTGTTGATCAATAATAATGAAAAATAAAACATAAAAAGGTAAATGGAATTCGTATCAGCTGACAGTGCTATTTGTCAAGAAGACGAATTCGTGGGGCCTTTGAGTACTCGTTTGAGGTGTGTATTATAATAATTATTATTGCTATTGATCACGAAACTCCGTGACCCGGTCAAGATAAGAAAATTCGGTCACAACAGCCACGCCCGGGTACTCTGGTTTAATGTTATTATTATTTTTTTATTATTTTTATTTTTATACATAATATTATATACATGTATATTGTATAATGTATAATATGTTTCGCTGACGTCGGTTAAATGTTATTTTTTCTTGTTTACATCATTATTTTTACGTAAATAAAAACAAAAACTAAAAATAATAATCGAAGATGAGTTATTGCTTTATCTATTTTCTTTAAACACAATGTATGTTATCATTTTTCAGAGTTTCCTTCGGCAGTTCAAAAGGATCTATGGTGGAAACATTAATATACGACAGTCCTCCCGTACAAGAAGAGTTATTGGATCCAAGCGATGTTGACGATTCGGACGGGTACGTGTTTGTCTTTAATTGTTATTATATTTAAAACTGTTATAAATATCATAAGAAATATAAATAATATTATAAGGCGGAATCATTAGCCAAACGCGAACTGACATATTGGTCAAATACGATAGTTCACTATTTACTAACGTTGTAATTATAATACTATAAAACGAGCATGGCTTTTTACAAGGATATAAATAAAGCCGAAACCGTATAAGGACTTAATGCAGGAAAATATTAGGTTTAAGAAATATATCTCACAAACACTTGTATGAGATAACGGGAAACGCTTGCATATTATACGGATTAAGCATCTCGTGGGATTTCAAACAATCACACTGTTTCCCCTTCAGAAAGAATTTTAATGTTCTTCGACGTAGTAACGAGTCTATTAAAATAACCTCTTTTTCATTTACAATAAATAAATCTGTCGGACATTTTTTATTAATGGTTTTATTTACTTGCGAATCAGCTTAAAAACATTTTGGCTCTGTAAATGTTTATCAATCATTCGTATTCAATATTAAACCAAAGTCCCTGAGATGTAACCTACACATTTACAAAAATCAAACGTGAAGTGAAAACACCCACCTACGCACAAAACCTAAAATGTATTTGATTATGATCTATAGTGCTTATTTTATTTTTTATAAATAATGGTCTAAACTTTTTTTTACTTCGTATACAGTAATTTATTGTGATTTTCTAGGTACCTAGTTTAAACACCTAGAGACCGCTTCTATTTTTTTATACACAACATACTTCACTATAAATACAAGAGTAAAAACCATATACTTAAATTTTAAACGTACGAATCGGAGAGCACAGCTCATCGTAGTTTTTACTATACAATTTATACATAGTACGAATTTATTTCGTCGTTTAATGTATTCCGCTCGGACGCCATAAATACAATCGGACAAATAAAAAGCTAATAATCAATTATATTTTAATTGATATTGTTCATTCATAAAACGAATATAAAAGAATACAGTTCGTAATTCGTGTTTAAGCGTATTTCAATAATGTTAAATATTTATAGATACATAAAAGTTGACCTCCTAACATAATAATATCATAGTAGGTACTCATTAAAATATTTTTTATCAAACCAGGTACCTACTATTTATTTTTTATTCGTTTGATTGTGTAACGTAACGCATCTACTGTAATTATTTGCAAAATTGAACACATGTATTGATTGATAAATATATACTCCGACAACTAATCATGTTCAAAGTAATTTTATCGGTGGTGTAATGGCCAACGGGCAATAATGTAATATCATGGATTTAAAATTATTTAACAAACTGGTTTCGCGCATGCGTTAACCGTCATTCGACATGCAACGGACATCCTCTTATTAAAACTAAAAAGTGTCTTACAGTACCAACTTATCTGTGTTCTGAGTAATTTAATAGTAAAACACCTAAGTTGGAATTATCGTGCTACAACACGGAATGTAAGTTTCAAAGTTGCATTCTTAAAACTGTGATTTATTTGATAAGTTAATTGTTCTAATACATATTATAGTATGTAATTTAGTATTTAAATACGTTAATACGTCTCGATACATTTTACGTTCCTTTCGTGCATGGTAAATAAAATCGTATTTTATTCAAACTAGAATACAATTTGCTAATTTGTATTTCTAGTACAAATAACATAAACTATGTACACATATAATATTGAATCCGTTGAAACTATTTTCCCAATGCAATTAACATGATGTGTTAAACATTAATCAGTATAATATATAAAATATAAATCCGTCGTCTACTTTCGATTTACTCATTTAAATACGTTGATTTGTATAAAAATAAAGCCGTGAAGTATATTTTTTAAAGCCAATATATAAATACTGCGTAGTATTATAATATCTCTTGAAGCGAACTCGTCACATTGATACTGCCATTTTTATAAAGCACTCGAGCACACCGTGAACATTATACGTTCATTAGAGGAATAGACGGTATGAAATACGTAGTGGTTATACGACGAAACTTCGTGAATAGAAAAGAAAAAAGCGAAAAAAACATTTTTTTACCGTTGGACGACCTCTGACCCAACCGGTGTTTAGTGAAGAAATCGGAACGACGGTTTCCGACAACGGAGTTTTCTTTTCTTTTTTTTCTTTTTTTTTCACGGAGTGCATAAAGCTCCAGACGGTAATCTAGATGTTGGAAAGTAGAGCGAATTTCGTCGCACGGCAAAACAATATCAATATATGCGCTCGTCGCGTGTGCGCGGCGGTGCAATGGCGGTGCCCAGATTGCGCGTCAGATTGTAATAATGGTGTATGTGCGAATGGCGTGTGCGAAACATTTTATCGATCGAAATCATCGCCACCCACCCTCCCTCGGCCCGATGCACTCGCGCGATTATTCGCGGAGGGAAAATGCAACAGGGCGCGTCGGACGGGGAAGCCGATTACCGACGGGCGGCCGAAGAAAGCGCAGTTTTCCGCGAACGACGAGAGTGCACTTTGGAAAATTAACCTCGAGTGAGTCGCGCGCTTTTCCGCCGATGCTTGCGTTTTCGCGAGTACACATTATTACACAATATTAATATACTTGTATTGTTATCGTCTTTGTTATTATTATTATTATTTTACCGCGCGGTCGGATTTCGGTATGTGCGAGACCGACGACGGCGGCGAATAATACGGCGCCGGCCCGAGTGGCAACACTGCGCGCCGCCGAATCCTCCGGTCCTCTCGGCGGCGGTCCCTCTTTCCGACCACTCACTCCAGTAACGCCGTCGCCGTTTCGTGCGCGTGTCGATGTAATATCTATATATTATTTATGATCCGTTGTACGCCATTCACGACGACGACGACAACAACAATACCTGCAAGCAACCGACTACGTCGTCGTATTGTCGTTATTCGGTCCGGCCATTGTCCGTTCGTTTCGTCGCGACAAGACGGTTATAATAATTTTCGTTCGTTTTTTTTTTTGATTTTAATTTCTTTTTTCTTTCCTCGCATTTTTTCGTACGAACGTCCTTGCTGTGGTCGCGGTTACGCCCGCGCGATCCTTCGCTAATCGATATAACCGCGGGATAGCGCCACCGGAAAATCGCGCGCGATAACGTTTTATAACAACAACAACAACAATATAATAACAAATAGGTGAGTGTTTGTTGTTTTACGCGCCGAAATCGCGCGCGTCCGCGCCCCAATCCCCCTCCTTCTACTCCTCCCTCCGCGCCCGGGGCGTATTGCGAATGTGGGCTACGAGAGCCGCGAACAGCACGTACGTAACGGGCCGATGATGTCATCGTCGTCGGACCGGTTTTGGCCGCGGTGGCCGTGTCACTCGTGTCGACCGGCAGCTGCCGGTCCCGGTGTCGATTTTGCCGATTCCGCGCGAAAGCAAAAGTTCTCCCCGTAAACGGGCGTAAAACTTTCACCGCGACGAGGTAATACCGCGGCCGTCTGTGCGATATTGACCCGCAGAGGTGTCGACTATAAATATACACGAGTATAGTAGTCGTTCCCTACATGGCGGTTTTTTTCCATTTTTTTTTTTTCACTATCGAGTTTTTTTGCCGCGCAAATGACGTGCACGTACGTCGACGACACGTTTCGCATGTCGTGTGTGTACGCCGCCGTGTCTATGCCCCTGACATCGAGAACATTCTTCACTGAAAAAAAAAACCGCATTTCGAAAAATCGAATCCTTACCACTAACCTATATCATAATATATATATCGTAATAATAGTAATATATTATCGTTCGAGTCTAAACCTATTGACGTCGCGGCGCTCTTTCGTGTAATACGTAATCTCTTTCGATAGCGCTCGTGGAGACTGAACAGCTTTTATTTGTACATTTTCGACGCCGCATTCCGGGCCTTTGATGGTGGGAAAAATTGCGTCTATGGCCAAAACCTTCTGGCCGGCGCCGCGTGCGTCGTAACGAAACGTTGTCGACAAGGTCAAATTTCTTAGATCAGCCTCGTGTTTATTATCACCGTAATTTATGACCCGTGTTGTTTCGTTCGGTCCGTGTTAATTAACCTCCGCTAGCAATTCCGACGATTACCGCCTAAACGATTGGCCTGACAATTATCGTTGGTTATAAAAAGCCCACTACGGCGCCGCCGTACGGCGAAACTGCCGCCGACGTGCGTAACAACTTTTCTGGCCTCAAAACAATATTATTATTGTTGGTACTGCGAAATTCGTGCCCAACGCTCGTAACAATAATTGTCCGCGATAAATACGATTTGCTGTGGGGGGCTGTGTTGTGTCGATTTCTCTCCACGTCGTTCCAGAACGATCGGGCGAATTTTTTCGGTTTCAATCGGGAATACGAAACGCGCAGTGCAGTGATCGCCACTGCGGCCATATGGTAGAGATTCACATCGTTCTGCTCTGGAGACCTTGGAGGCATGTTCATGAGATTTTGGATATGATCCAATTTGGAAACGGTCCATTTGGGATTTTTTTAAATCATGTTTATTTTCGCGTTTCCTCCGGACGTCATCTGGAGTGGAGCGCGCACGCCTGGAGTTAAAATTAGAGACGCAAATAGGTCAAACATCATATTATGTAGTCATTGTTGAAAAACGTCGGGCACGAATACAAGCGTTATAATTTTTTGGTTTTTCTTTCTTTTTTTTTTTTTAGAACCGTCGCGTCCACTAAGGTCCGAGTGAGCTTTTTTGAATCGGAAAAACCGTGTGTGCTTCCATCACCACCCAAATCATTGGAAATATTTAGCGACAGCACGATGACCACTTCAAGTCCTATACTACAAAGGTCGAATGGCCACGTCCAAACACAGATTAGGTAAGTGATGATAGGATTGCGCTGCTTTAAATCGTAAACAGGTATTTGGAACCGGGTCCGGTGATTGTTGTTAACAACATTCTAAACTAGTTGCATCATCACGACGTATTATACATTATTCCCGGACAAAACAATATACGCGTCTCGTCAAGTCCCGTGCAAATCCCCGTCACCTATTATTATCGCAACGATTATTGTACAAGTCGACTCGTAGCTAATTTAAAATGAACACCATTGTCCAGCCGGTTGAACGACCATTCCGGGGGGCCTCGAGTAGTATGTGTAGAACGACATATAGGTACGTGAGAAGTGTTTTCCAAACTGCAGTCCAAACTCGCCGCTCGATATCACATGGTCCCAGGTCTAAATAATAATCACACTTGATGCCCTATACGCGTCAAAGACACGCTTTGATACGTTTCTAGTGTCGCCGAGGACGTTTCAGTACGACCTCAAACAACAATTCGTCTTGCCGCGAGTCTGTAACGTAGCAATAATGTCTGCATCTAATCATAGTTTATTCGAGAAAATACAAAATAAAATATTATGCCTGCGATTGGAAAGCTACACGGTCCTCCATTTTCCTTAATACGTTGTTTTTCTTTGTATCACTCGCACATATTATTAGCAAGTACATTTTACTCTCCACTGTACTACACTATTGTATAAAGTGCATAAGCTCAGCTAAAGAATCACTTTTATTTTTCTCTCTAAAGCAGATTTCTACAAATTCTAATTTTTAATTTTTAAAAAAAGTATTTATAAAAAATTGACAGCGGGATATTTCGCAGTAACTCGTAAGTCAGCTATACACGATTTTTCGTTTTTATTCGTAAATTTGCAAATATCGAATTAATGACAAGATATATTACATGATCTGTATGTTTATGTGTGTTTTATCTTAGAACGCTGTCATCGAAAGCCTTACATTATTTAGTTAAGCTAATGAATCCCCTCCGGTTAAAATGTATAACACCTCCAATCGTATTTTAGAATTTAAAACGAGTGGTGGGAACATTTAGGCTAAATACACTACACACTATCGTATCATAACGCGGTTAATTCTTATATGTTCGCGCCCCTCCCCTCCAAACCGTCGTGGCAAATATATTATTCGTTTGAAAATCCCATTCGTCTTCGGCGACGTGATGATTCGTTTGACGACGTCCGTTTGGCCGCGGGGAAAACAAATTAACGACCAAGTTCGCCGTTTTAATCGCGTCCGTATATTCGACTCGAAGATAATGAATGAAAAAGTATTGTTTTCGGGTGATGTAACATACATTTAATACATTTATACAACGCCTATTACGACGTAGTATGTCTCTATAAAATAAAAACGACAAAACGCAACCGGCTCGGTTAATTAACAATCATCGCGTCCTTTGTTTGCCCCGCTACATCGTGTGCATGTGTGTATGTATATATACGATATACATATATGTATATATAAAGTGAGACTTGATTAATACGCCCGTATGGGTCAGTAGGACACGACGACGTGCGCGTCGTTATGGAATACACTGCCGTGCGGTGTCCTTTTCGATGGTGGTATCGGGTTCGTCGCCACGCCGCAGGATCGGCTGTCGTCGGCTAGAAGCTCGTGGTCACGGTAAAAACGGCGGTTGTTGTTCAGGTCTCCGGCCTAATATTTCCGAACGCGCGGTAAATACGGTAACGACTGCGCGCGCGCCAACACGTTACTCGTT
The DNA here is from genome assembly GCA_948098885.1 of Drepanosiphum platanoidis. NCBI lineage: Eukaryota > Metazoa > Arthropoda > Insecta > Hemiptera > Aphididae > Drepanosiphum > Drepanosiphum platanoidis. Next base: position 11,775,222 of record OX402534.1, on the reverse strand, counting down.
CATACACACGTCACGTGTCGCGGCGGATCGCATTCCGGCGCGTTTTTCCACTTTTTTCGCGACCGTCGGGCCCGAGAGAGAGATAGACAGAGAGAGAGAGAGAACCGGCGCACAACCCTTTCTTTCGGGGACGCGTCCGTGTCATCGTCGTTAAAACAAATTACCGGCGTAAAGACTTTCCGAAACGAAAAACAAATAAAAAAAAAAAAACACTACACTTCCCACCTGTAATATATTTACTACGGTACTAAAAACGTCGTCCTCCGACCCGCTCTCGCGCTCCTCGCCCGTCGACCGCCGCTGCAGCCGCCGACACCGAGACGCCATAGCACGGGCGCTTACGTCACCTGCTCGCTTTTCGTACGCACGCTCGACAAACACACAACAATCGATATCCGTTGCAGCGGCGGCGGGGGAGGATAGCTTTGGCGGTGGCGGCGTGCGGAGGCGTTCGCGGCGCGCCAATCATGCGCACACCGCCGCCGCCGTTCTACGCTACGCTATCGATGCGCGCGAGTAGAAAGCCGGTGCAACGATACTATCGATACTCGCGCGGCACTAGTATCGCCGCCGCCGCCGCCGAGAATTGGAGGGGGACGCCGCTAGCGCGCGCTGACCGGGGTTCTCCTCTCAGTTTGTGTTTGCCACCGCGTCCGCGACGCACGCCGTTTCGTCGTTTTCGCGCCGCCCGAAACCGAGAGAGCCCGCCGCAGAGACGGTCTCCCGTTCTGCCCGACGCCCGTTGCATCAGAGCATGCCGACGAGTATGACCGCGTCCCACGGCGGCGTCTTGTACTACGTGGTCAAGGTGCCCAAGGACGACCCGGCGTCCGACTACGTGTCGGCCACCGCGTCTCACAAGTACCTGGAGGAAAAGCGTACGCTGTCGCCGTTAAACCTAGAGTGAGAACAACAATATTAACGACAATACCCCCCCCCCCCCACGGTCTCCAACTCGAAGTTCCCGCGTGTCGGACTTTAGCGAAACGCGCATCTCCGACTGAAATCGCGCGCGCGATTTCCCGGCGTTTCGACCGACACGGAGAGAGAGAAAACAACGTTTTTTTTTTAACACCGTCGGTTTTTATATTTTTTTTTTTTGTTTTTTTTTCAAAACGTTTTTCGGCACGTCGCGACCAACTCTCGCGTATTCCCCTCTCTGTCCCCCACGATGTCACGTCAAATTAAACCGCTCGACCGCACTGTATACAGAGTGGAACCGACGACGGCCGTCTGTGTGTATATTTCTGTGTGATATCTCTGTGACCGTCAAAACGCATCGAGTGTGGAAAACGCGTCGGAATCGCCGCGGTTTTTTTTGTTTTGTTTTTCTGGCGACGCGCGCACGCGCGTTTTCTCGCGAACGGACTGTGCGGAACGGAGAATAGCATACGATATTATCGCGACGTCGTGTACACGACCGCCGTGTTGCCGCCAGTGCGCCCGCGATACTCGGGGTGTCTAGGCGAATTATAAATATAGATTCAGGGCTATCGCGCGAAGAAAATAAAACTGACATTTGACCACCACCACCAGTGCTGCGCGAGAGCGAAAAAAAAACCCATACTCACCCGCCGGTTGACAACAAATCAGACGCCGGGGATTATTCGTGGATTCTTTTGAAAATCGATTTATTCGCCGTTTTGGAAAACTTCCAATCGCCGCCGCTCGGTTCGACCGCTCGGTGTTGATCCGAAAACCTTTGGCGGCCGCCGTCTATGTAGTTACTTCAGTGTATGTTTTCAGCCGATCGCGGTCTCGCGGTTACGAACGTTTTTCGTCGCATTTTGTCCCACAATGTTTGGTGCTCCTTTGTCTTATTTTCGACCGAACGTCGATTTATTCATTTCCCCAATCCCCGAGCGTTTTGCATGATCGATGATTGATGACGATCAGACGTGGGCGAGACCTTTTGCTGTCCGAAATTACGGCACATCGGTTTGAATGCCAAACGACGACCACACCTTTTTAAAGGTCACAGGCTTCAAGTCGACCAAATTATCCCAAAGTTTATAGGCCGGTATGGATAAATTACGGCCGGCGGCAGTCGTCTGTCGGCTCGTATTCGTCATATTTCGCGACTACAATAGCGCCGTGACATTTCGTCGTCGTTTTCTTAATCGTCGAGAAAAATTCGAAATACCAAAATTTGCATTGTGTGTTCAAATTGATTGCGTCCGAGTTGTTTTGTTTTTATTTTCCACCCACCGTGTACCTATTGCATAGCTTTTATTTTTAATTCCCAACGTTTTTTTAACGTCTATTTATACATTGAAGTATATTAAAATTAAACGCGAATGTCACGACTTCTTGAACATTGTTGTTGGCTCTCGCCGATTTTTAATAAAAAAAAAATCTCATGTCGTCCAAATAATCCCATGCTAGACTACGTTTAAAGGCGGCGCGGCGCGACACGAAAATCACGTCCATCTCGTGCTCGTGAAATATTTCTATGTTATAAATTTAACTACCGTTCGAGTGCTCGTATCAGAAAATACGCGTACAAATATCAACCGAAGATAAGACGACTTGGTTGTCTTTCGATCGGACGAAACGGTTACGTTATAACCACGTTCGTGTTGGTAGTTTTCGCGCTGTTTCGCGTGTATCGTGATCGCGTCAAACTGTTCTTTTGCTCTCGAAAACCGAGTGTGTACTCGCGCGACGAGTACACAATATAATATTATGCGCGTCGAGTGCGCGTGCGAGTTCTTACGAACGATTATTATATATATTACAATGCGCGTTTGATAACCTCTCGTAACTACAAAGCATTATATACCGTGTACGCCACGAACGGCGTTGGCCGTTCAGCGGACAAAAAAACGCTATTCAGATCGTATGGTGCACCGGGTAAATTGCATTTTTCGATACGAACGTTTCGATAGTATAATAATTACTAGTTACGCTACACACACGTATAATAGGTACACACGGTGCGCGTCGATCGTCATCATTGTTGTCCACCGTGTATATGAGATTTTTCATGGACAACAATCACGGTTCGGTGAGCCGGCAATGGTCCGTGAACCTGGTGCAGGTTCTCTCTTCCTGTCGTGCACCTTTAATGCACCGGCAGGCGCGATAGTGTCGCCGATGGCATTCCGGCGATCTGGTCCGACGCTCTAGGCCGCGCTCTTTCTCCTCCCATACCCCGTGTGCCTCGCAATTGTTATCAAAAGAACGGAAAAACGACGCGAGGATTTACGCTGAAACGGCGGTAGTAACTCAATATTATCTCCCGCGCGCCTACGTACCTATATAATGGTATTAAAGTCTCGTCGTTTCCGTTGTCGCGATCCTCTTATTTCCCCATCTGCGTGCGACGTGCGCATAAATAATTATTTAATTACACATTGAAAACGAGTAATTCAATCGGATTTTCGTGTCCGCGTGTTTCAGTTCGGACGGATGGGATAATCCTTTCAGACCGGACGGCGACCTGTCCAAAGAGGCCGACCAGATAGTCGAACTGATTAAAGAAGGCAAACCGATCACGCCGACGCCGACGAGCGCTACGTCGCCGCTGTTGCCCGACCACGGCGCGGACTTGCCGTCGAAGCACGACCAACAACCGGCGGTGACGTCCACGCCGACAAAGGCGAACGGCACGTGCAGCAGCGAGACGAACGCGGTGCCCCCCAACGTGGAAGTCCAAAGAGGTAACGATCACGTGGATTTACTAGCGCGGTCACGTTATATTGTGTGGATTATTTTCGCGCGTTATTATTACACGACCCCGACTTGCAGCTGCTGCGTCCCGGCGACCTTTCTCCCGTCGCCGATTTTTACGGGACGATTGCGGGGGCGACGGCGGCGTTCCGATAACAATACGTAAATAACGGGGACAGCTCGTTTTCGCATCCGGTCTGGAAACGGATCGTACAAAACGTTTTTTGCTTTAGATTTTTTTCCCGCCGCAACGACGACTCGGACGGTTTTCTTCCGCGCGGGCTTACTATTATTTACCCGGACGGGGTACCGGTTATTTAACGGTCGGTAATAAAAACGGTTTTACGCTTTTCTTCGACTTGCGACCGCGTGTTCGCGGTACTATTCTCTCATCGATTGCGACCTCGACATTTTATGAACTTGCCGACGAGCGATTTCTTCGAGTGCGCGTTTCGGACGACAACGTTGTTGTTTGACCTTGCTTTCCGATATTTCGGGTCGCCGATAAACAATTATGCCCTCGCCGCACACGATCGTTTTGTTGATTTTCCAATTGTCGCCGTAACGTTACAAAATATGTATATTGGTGTACGAAAAATAACGAAAACAAACGAAACAATTCGTACTTAAAGGTAAAAACGTAGGTAATATAATAAAACGTATGCGCTTTTAACGTACCCGTACATACTCTATTCAACTCGTAGAAATGTAGGTGTTATTTAAATAGCAGGCACTCTCGATTACGTGTTTGTTCAATATCATCGGTATATGCTAATTAGTCTGCACGACTATAATACACAATCGGTTCGGGCAAATCTATTTTCGCGTCGTTTTCACAATGCAATACCACCACCGACAACCTATGTATAGAGTGGTTTGCACTCGAGATTTTTTAACGCGATAAAATTGCAATAAATAATACACAACGACTGTTACCGTGACCCAAATTAAATAATCCATTTAATAATAATGTATACATATATATTTATTATATATACACAAAAGCGGAAAACTTAGTTTTACACTGGTTTTCGGATGCGAAAACATTTGTCTATAATGTATAACTAACGTATTATTTTTCTGTTCGTATAGGAACTGTGATAAATGGAAACGAGCCTTCCCAAGTGGAACACGTAGTATTGAAGAAAAAACCCAAATGCAGGTGTTGCGTGATACAATAACATATACGCGACCGGAAACACACACGTTTTTATTTCTACATGAAACATAATAATAATCCAAAAATGCATAAACCAAAAAAAAAGAAAAAAAAAAAAATAAGAACGCGCTGTGACTTTCAGCTATTTCGTTCGTGAGACGATCACACACGTCCTCGCGCGATTCAAAATTATTTTTCAGAGCTATATTATTATTATATATATATACATATATATATATATATATACACAAATATATATGTATATATATGTTTGTACCTATGTTTGTATTTATAAGTATATGTAAAACTTTACAATTTGTATTATAAAAATAATGACTTTTCTATATAAATAATAAATACCTGGTGTTATAACGGTATAAATAAATGTCACATAGTTCCTTTTTATATATATATATATATTATGATATTTATTGATTAAAAAAAAAAAAATGTAATAGTATAGCAATATTGCTTGTGACATATATTATACTCGTGCATATTATTTGGACAACTGTGGTTCGTAATGAAGACGGAGGAAACTAAAACGAAAAAAAAAAATGTAAATTTTCACGCAGTCATATACCTACGATATAGGCGCAAACGCACGCTCAAACATTTCATTTTACGAATTCACAATAGGCAAATATATTTTTTCAGTAGCTAAAACCCCTACTCTTTCTGTGATTATATATATATTTTTTTTTTTGTTTTGTTATTTATTTTTTTATTTATTACTTGGCAAATATTGTTCTAGGGATTCAGCGAATTATATAACATATTTTATTGTATACCATATTTTGTAATTTTCATTTTTAACGTATTGGGTAAAGGAATAGTTATGATGTACTACTACCATGTTCACCTTAAATATGTATTTCTCATCGAGTATGGAAATGTTGGAAACTCAACGAAATGTTGACCTTCAAGTGTTGTTGATATTATTTTTTTTTTCAAAACCTCTGTCTGTGACTTTTCTCTCTTTCTGTAACAATATTGTACGTTCGTTCTTGAAAGCTGTCGGCTAAATTTGTTTAAGTCGCTTGAAAACTATAAATTGGACATTTAATAGCGACATGCGTATTTTTCTTTTTTCTTTCAAAACACTCCGCGTGTAATATCTGCGCTGTAAACTATAAGAGATTTGTTATGATAAATATATAAACATTAAACAACTACCTAAATTATAAATATATTATAATTAATAATAATGTTTTTAAAGATTTTCCAACGTTTCCAATGTATAATTCTCAACAATTGTGTACCGTCTCTGAACAATGTCATAATAATAAATAATATATTTGTACTTGAATTGTATGTACTAGTTTATTTGTATTTCTTGAAGCGACACCGCCCGTTTCGATCGTATGTAATATCAAAAGTACTATACAAATGTGTAAACTTTAAAGATTTATATTATCAACTATTATTCACTGTAGCTTCAAATAAGCATTTTTGCATGTACAATGCAGTGTAAATCGCATTAAAAATGTCTAAAACAACCAGTGGGGCGCATTTTGGGAGGTGTTCTCCATGTTTGGACGCCCCAGACTTAAAAAAAAATGCCCTAATATATTAGTGTTATCATTACTCATGTCAATTAAAATATTTATATCTAAACTGCAAAAGTGAAACTAATTTTAATTGATTTGACGACGATTTTTTACTATAAATGTACTAGTTTCAAAACCATAAAGTTTACAAAAATAATGTTAACGCATAAGAAGGTAATTAAGAAAGAAAAAAATGATAGTATTCAGTACTAAGTTATAACCTTCAACTTGTCCATTTATACCACATATACCAGAGTTACAAATTAGTCAAGTCCTAAGATAATAATTTGAAAAAAGTAAGTTAAATATCTTTTTCTTTTTTTTATCGGTAAATAATTCTAAAAACTGGATTTTAAGGTTCATGAAATTACATTTTGGTTGGACACCGCCCGAAAAATCACCCAAAACACTACACCGAAAATGACCTTACAAGAGAATGGACTTTTAAATTATGTAACATTGTAAATTATTATGGCCTTTTCTGTTACTAGAAAGTTAAAGTCGTGGTACGTCATTTTTAAGAATTTTTGGATTTCTTCTTGTTTTTGAAATCAACAATTACAACATAAACTTAAAGTAATTTGGTTCTTTGCACGATGCGTTAGTTAAATTTACATGTGAAAATCGTCTTTTCATCTGCTAATGTTATTAGAGGCTATTTTTTCTCATTAATTTAATATATTTTCTTCTTTTTTTTTTATTATAGTTAGACAAAAACAATCGGTGGTGACTGGATTTAGAAACTTTCGAAGTAATATTTTCGTGACCGATTTTGGTGGATTGGTGTAAAGCGAGTTCAATATTAGCCGAAATGAATACCCAAGTACTATAGGTGCTATAACTATAACGTGACAACGTTCCGCGCGATTTTGCCCGTCCGAGAACCTACAATGTTATACTTAGGACCTCGTTTTCACCGCCATCCGTTGTTAATAACAGTTTACGCGGTTCGTTGGAAACCCGACTATAAACGATAGTAAACCCTACGCCCGTTCTCGAACGTCGCACGTTTTTTTATTTCCAAAAAAGCCATTTGGTTTGTACAACGATTGCGTTGCGACCACTCGCAAGTGCGTAGATCGGTTTCGATCGAAATGTTATTAATAATAATATTCATGTGCCGGCGGCTCCGGCGTCGTTCGTGCGGGCGGCCGTAGGAGTTGTGATAAATCGGGTCTTCAGGTGAAACGAACATTAGTCATTCCCTATAATTGGAATCGTCGCAAACGTTTTATTTCGGGACGAGGCGTTTTGGCCGGAAAAAATTAAAAACTGACCCAGTGCGGGCATGTGACACGTGTCAAAACAATATTTCCCGTCTGCTCGGGGCCAAAAAGCGGGCGCGTGCCCACGTTATTTCTGCACCGCATTGCCGCGACGACACTAGTTAAATATGTGTGTGTGTTTTGTGAGGCGACCAGTGGTAAAATATTCCGAACCACTTGGACGTTACCGGAGAAAGCTCGTCGTAGGTTGCTCATCTTCGATGAGAAATTATTCAAATCATCAATATGACAATGGGACAAGTAAATACGCGACGGCGTGTAAGTCGTGTATATAATTAAAATATCGATATCGTAAAACGATGGAAAATAAAGAAACTATTAAAATGTGTTCGTTCAAGTTTTATACCGAAGAATGTATGTTTGGATAAGTATAATAGAATATTCTATTTCGTTCGAAAAAAAAGGTTCAAAACTTGTACGCGGTATAGCCGTATAGGTTCCGGAATGGAAAAAAATCGATTTTTAGGGTTAGGTACTTACTCGAAACGCGGTTGTGGGGGGGAGGGGTGACGTTTTCTTTCGTTTTTAAAAGATTTTCAAATGTTATTTTAAACAAGTCGCGTCTAATTACACCCCGGCCGATGGGAGATTTACGCATCGAACAGACGCTTGAGAGATTTCCGCTGCCATTATTTTCCTCGATCGAATTTCTCATTCGACGTTAACTTAATTTGTACGATTTTATTTCCATCGTCCGTGCCGGTGGCGCAGAGAACCGTCGCGAAACACGGAAAAATTGGAATTCATACATCACGGGCACGGTAAGTCTTTATATTTATTTACTATAAAGTTGATATAGCGCGTTTACTACTCTCGTCTGAGACAATGGCAAAAGGCCGCCGTCGATGTCGGGCATCGGCATTCGTCATGAATCATGATGCAGTTTTTCATGCGACGCCGTCGGTTCTAGGCTCGGTCGTAGGAGGTGATCACGCTGACCGCGGTTTCGATCGTTTCACGTCGTCCCATAACCGCGGGTAACGTTTGACGATTACCAGTCCCGGTACCTAGGTACACATACTTACCGAATGTCACTCTGACCACTCGCACGCCACGTAAACACAATCATCTGTTCACCGCGAGACCTAGACCGCAGTCCCGATCTCTCGCGCCAATGGTTTTTCTCGAGTTAATTTTTTTTTTCTCATCGTAAAACTTACTTTTACGAAAAACGCGGAATAGAAATCGCCGTTCGACGTGAAATATATATATTACCGACGAGTTAATTACGATTCGTTTTTCGACGCGCGCTCGTGAGTAAATGTAACTACTACCCGCCCCGATTGTGTGGTACTTTTACCGAACTCCGCCGCGGTATCTACTCGGAAGAAATGTGCGTGACGGCGCGTCGTGGAACGTGATAATGGACCGGTACTATTGTACTAATATATAATATATATATATATATAATATGGGAAACAAAAATCGTGTGCATCGTCCTCGAACGTTCGTGACTCGGCTCCGACGGCGGGTGAGTATTATTATTTGATTTCAAACGTTTGCGAGTTTTACGCGGAAATTAATGGTGATAAATCGGTACGATTAGTAGATACATTCCCCCGAAAGCCGCTGTTCCACGCTCTTTTACGCGTATACACAACACGACGTTTTAAATAAAATTATATCAAACATATATTAATATTATACAATATATACGTATATATATATGAAATGTATATAATATATATATTGGGAACGTTTATTTGTCCTCTTACGGAACGACACTCATTCCCCGCGTGGTTTAAACCATTTCTCTGAGTCTTGGACCCCTTATAAGTTATAACGCGTTTATAGGTAATCGAGACGGTAACACGGTATCCAAACAAATGACACCGGAGAATATCAAAAACTACGAAAAATAAATTTGTACATTTTGAAATTATTCCAATCACTACGTTATCAACATAATATTAACGAATATAAAATTAAGTGAGTACATATAATATTTTAATCATTACTTTCAGCTTATTAATAAGTTTATTACTGCTTTGAGAGTGTTAATACAGAAATTATTAGGCATTTATCGACTATCCTAACCGGCCTAAACTGAATATTGAATTATTAATTATTATGTCCATTTTTTTAATTCGGTTTAATACATTTGTTTATTTACACACTAAAAGCAGTAATTTCTATATATCTCCGACATTTTATTAAATGTCGCGGTAGACTCGTCAGCTTACAGAACTTCAATGTTCTACGCGTTTAAACGATAATATTGATTATGAATTTATGACCGCTCGACGAATATTTGTTTTCGTTTCACCTAAGCCACATAAATACGAAAATTAAATTTATTCTTAATTTTAGACAACTTATTTATAACGATGTTTTTTTACTCTATAAAACTACATTGTATTCTAATATTGAATATGTACACAACTGACATGATGTATGAAGTTTTTTTACATAAAACAAACTCTACTGCGCCGTTAAATAATTACATATATATTACAGATATTCGTTAGATGCAGAGAAGCGCGGCCTTATACTATAATGACGTAGGTAAAATAAATTTAATTTTTAATGAAATTCTATTGAAAAACAAGTTTTTACTCTTCATTAAAATGCTGACCTCGATAGTCGTGAAATGTATTTTTTCGTAACAAGGAAAACTGATAAGTATAGCATCACTATAACCATAATATTATTATCTTTGAAATCGCAATGAAACATCCTTAAATCATTCGAAACTAGATCGTTGACTCAATAAATGTGATTGCACAGAAGCTTACCCATACTATTTTTATTCATTCGTTTTGGGTTAGTCTATAACATTTCGGGAACGATAAAAAAAAAACACTCGATAAATATAATGCGAATCAGTGGTTGATTAAAAACAACGAAAATCGCAACTATCCGTCCAAATAGACCACCATTTTCGTACAAACTTAACCACGAAGTTCTAAATAATTTTTTCGAATATAGACGATGGTCATTGTTGAGTTTAAATAAACAGAAAAATAATAATAATAGTTGTGCCGCTATTTCGAGTCAAGGCGAGCGAAATGATATACCGGTAATATTGCCGTCTACTATTACATACATTCAATTCTTTTAAACACAATTTATCGGAATCAATACTCTAAAACTCGTGAACGAAATAATAACATTACATTTCAAGGTATCTATTCTCAGATTGAATTCATCGTAGACGTACGGTATAACACTCGGGTCGACAAAATACAGAGCCGCATGTATTGATTAGCGGATTACTTATTGAAAACGAATTCGAAAGAGAAAAAAAAATGAAAAATACATTTGATACGTAATATTAAAGAAATGATTGGTCTATTCACACGGATACGGGGCATTTTATACGTGGGTTGTGGATATATACAGGCATATTCAACGTGCAATCGAAAGTTATTTAAGACGGTAGTAAATCTGTAAAGTGATTACGTATTCGTAGACGCGTTGTGGCCTATTGCCTCAGGGACATTTTGTCTAGACGTTTTTTATTGGCTTATAATGTGTCTGATGAGCCTGCGATCGTGTAACAACGACGTTGAAACTCGAATAGCAGATCTACCGTCGTTGCGTTATGATTTATAACTAGTCGTATTACTACTCTATCGAACCACGTGCGGACTGGTATATTTACAGATGGACACGAGTCATAAAATCGAATGGATTGGCTGTTTTCACTAAGAAAGAATACATCACGCTGGCCGTGCCAGATGGCGATTCTGATGTACCTATACGGCTATACCTTTGCACGCGTCGTGTGACCAGAACTTTTTAAAACAATAAACGTATGAGTAGGTTAATCAACTCGAAAGTGCAATCACAATCGAGTTACCGAGGGAAACCGATGTCTCCGAAAAACTCTGCCGGCACTGATTGTGTTTTATAGAGAAACAGAGATATTTTATAACAACCCATTTTTTTAGTCTTAGAAATATTTTCTAAATACTCGATACATCCTCCCGCGCCATTTCCTAAAATTACGTTGGATTACTATGGATTAATAATGGTATCCAGTTACATTCCGGCCGTCTACCATTTCCTGTGTTGCTAATTCTTCATCTGCCATTTCCCCGTCCTTTAATAATATGCTTATAAAAAGCGGATAGGTATATTATTATATTATTATGGTCTGCGAATTCCACAAAACGAGTACCTACCTACTCTCTGAACACCAATTAAACCCTGTGAATAAATAGTTTATGCACTTTGCACACTGTCAGTGATAATGAGATATTTGTGATTTTTCTATTCTAGAACGATCTTGATTGACCGCACACAGGTGCATTGTATTTAGCCGTAATCTTTTATTTTATTTTTTAAATCGCATTTCAAGACAACGTTCACTTTGTCGAAAGAACGAGGTAGTTATCAATATCATTCCGAGTTAACATTTTATAACGGTAAAATCAATCGTGACCAGTGATTGCTGTTTTTAACTGCAGACAAACGTTACAATATAATATATTATTATTACGTAGTATCTGTAGGCTGTAATGTATGATTAAAATATCGTAGAGGTAAATGTAAGAGGAAAACAAAACACGACCATTCGGTTACACTTATGATTTATTATTTAAAATCGAAATTGTTTTTTGTAATATAATATCAGTTATTATCATAACTAGAGCCAGTGGCGACTATCCTATAGTTAATGTGTTGCTTTAAAAACCATACGGATTGAGTGAACATTTAAGAATGAAATTTTGAAATTAAAAAAAAAAATGTTTGACCTCGTCTAGAAATATTTTTCTTTTTTAATTGTATACATAATGTTTACATGCAGTAGGAATATAAGCTGGAAATAGTTTTAAAAAAATCTTCAATAGTACAGCAACACATACATTTTTTAGGATAGCAGTCACTGATACTTACTATTCAAATTATCACATATAAAAATTCGATTTCATACCAAACAGTATATATTTTATATAATATAATTTATATTAATTTAATATGGTTTATACTTAATACTACATGTAGTTTAAATATTTAATATTAAACAAGGCGAATCTTTTATCAAAGAAAATATTATTTGTAATCATCTTTTTAATTTTTGGAAAATTGATGGTATACACAGATCTTTTATTTTAAATAACTGTTATTTTTTCAACTAAATTATTATGGGTTGAATTGATGTCTTGATTTTCAAACCCAAACGATTTAGAAATTGATAAACATTAATTTTCAATGAATATTTTTATTTTTCATTTTATCTTTTATCGAATTCTATCAAAGTTTTATGCATTTAGGAGATTTAATTTTGAAGACCTGAATTATTTATGTGTATGCTCTAATAAATACACGATGAGAATAAGACACTATATCAAAATACTCAATTATTAATTATTGAATTATTATGAAATTATCATATTAGATTAGGTAAAATTGAATGTTTTTTGATAAAAGAATCGCCTTGTACAAGTTCAAATTCAACTTATTGTATATCGAGTAATAACAATATCACCTTAAATATAATTACCAAAAATATATGCAGAGTGAATCTTTAAACATGAATCAATCAACTTATCTCTAAATAATAATATATTATTTAATAATTTGTTTTTTTTTTAAATAATAATTATAATTTACACTTTTTATTTTATTCCCGTAGGAATAAAAATTGAAACATTCGTGAAGTGTCTATAGATTCTGAAATGTTTAATATTATCACTATAAAGTATGCCTTAGTGTGTATCATATAACATTCAATTTCCAAATTATATTACTCATAACACTATAATTATAACATACCATTTCATTTATAAATTATTAGTTAATTAACATTTCTATTATTTTTGACAAGACTATATAACTACGTTTAAATGGTTAGAGATATCACTTGACTGATCCATATTAAAGAAATACCCTGTAATTATATCAATGCCTATAATGTTATACAGTGACGTAACTTCAAAATAGCCGGAGCTCAGCTGCGCATATTGTGTTCATATATTTTGATATCATTTGCTTTTGTTTGAAAATATAACTGTATATAATATGAATGCCTAATAGTAAGTTATAATTCATCATATTACAACTTAATTTGTAACACAAACAATTGAAACCCGGTAATTCATAAATTCAAGAAATTCATACACATTTAATATAACTAATAAAAAGAGGAGTGATAAATAGTTAAGAGAATTATCATTTTTAAAATTAGAAAAATAATCCTGTGAATTTTTAAAATCCGACGCCAATGCTTCTGATCAGTTGTAAATTATAACTTACGTCACTGCATGTACAATTAATGCGTTAGGTATGAACAAACATTATTCTTATGGATAATAATATCTAATCATGTAAACTAACGTAAATGTATTAATCAATCCCATCATCCCGGATAGTGATGACTTTTTACCTCTGAGGCTCGACATTTTCGATGGGTTCAAACTAAACAATATGTGTACCGTATTGTGAAATTTAAAATTAATGGGAATACTGGCAGTCGTAAAATTCAATTAAAAAGACATTACTGTCTCTATTTTAAACCATAAGTGTTCAAATAATAATAAAAAAGAAGTATTAGTTATAAATAAAACTAATTGATTTAATCATTTTTTTGTGATCAAAAAATTGTAAAATATTTTATTTATATATTAATTTGTTTTTATTAAATACTGATCAATAGCTGAACGGTTATTCATGAATGACAGTTTCTATAAAAATTTATTAAAGTAATTTTTTTATTTATGAGTATGAGTATACAATATATAGCTAAACACTGTTTTAAAATAATTGTTTTTTGAACGAAGATAAAAATAAAAACAAAAAAATTACTCATATTGCACCAAAGCATAAAAATGTCCTTAAAATTTTAAAAATTACAGTTCTAAAATATGGCTTATAAACTAAAAAAGTAAAAAAAAAAAATGCAAAATACTAAACCATATATTTTAATTTGTTAACGAGCATATCATATTTTGTGCTTGAAAATCTATATAATATATACTTTAGAATGTAGATCATAAAAATGCAAAATTCTATACTATCCTTAATATAGGCATTGAAATTTAATCCATGCAATTATGACATATGGTTGATAATATAATCAACATTTGTTACCTTAAATATAAAAACCACTTTTCATTTATGATTAGCCTTAAAAAATAAATTAAATAATAAACATTGATAAAAAAAAAATCATAACTTTTCACATATTATTATATTTTTGTGTGTTAGTAGGTACCTATCCTATTTCAAAATTTGCATTTTATGATTTTTGATGATACCGATTCGTAAACTAACTGAAAAATATGATTTTATGATGCCAGTATAACATTAAGAAATTTGAACTTAATTGTATAGGTGTACATAAATTATTATTTCGACAAAACTTAAACATAAAGAACAGGCACTAAATGTTTTGCTCTTAACTGATTCAACCCCTAACTTAGTGGTAAATATTTAAATGCATTTATAAGTTATTATTATAATATAATTAAATATTTTTGCTCTAAGTATTGTAAATCATCTAAACGCTAAATCCTGGATAGTGATATTAATTTTTATTATGTAAAATTAATTATATTTTATACTACAGGGTTAGTGATATCCCAATAAAAACATTTCCACAGATATTAATATTCATGTATTTTTTTAGTAAATTTTAATTGAAAAGGGCTATATTAAACACTTATAATAGAATTTGTATTTTCATTCCTTAACTGGCTGGAAAAAAAAACTTTAGAATTTTTAATTTTTGTAAAATTGTAAAATGGCCATTCCTTGGCTCAAATTTTTATGACACTATCAAAATATCGAAATCGGTTTCATATAAAGTAAATGTAAATTTATGGGATAGGATAAGCATACTTGGAAGTTAAGTTGGCTTATTAGACAACCATTTAATATCAATATCTATACAGCAATCATTCATTTTTTTGTGAGTATAGCCTTAAATACCCCAGTATAAGCAATAGTCGATTTTAAGATGTTAAATATGTTACTTAATTTATACAAATTTATTAATTATCCAATATAACTACCGGGTATGTTTACCCTTTCCTATATGATGATTACATTTTCTATAGTTATAAAATAAAGTATCCCATTATAAATTATTATTTTTTGAAATGTTCATAATAATTTGTACCAAAGAATGACTATTTTACAATTTTACAGAAATTAACAATTTAAAAGTTATTTTTCTAAGCCAATTAAGGGGGGGGAACACACATTTTACAAAAAGTGTTTAATGTGCCCCTTTTACTATAAAATTGTACTAAAACAAAAACATTAATTAATTTTTACAGAGATTTTTCTGTTGGGATACCACCATTGGGTCACCTTGCATATATAGGTATCACTAAAATATATTATTATAGTAGGCATTTCAAATTAAAGTTGAAATAGTTTAACACAACTCAAAAAAATTAGTACATTTAAAAATAAATTTAATGAAATCGACAAATTTATGATATTGCCTTCAACATTTTAAATGCTAAAGGCAATATTATTTAGAGGTGAATATAGGCATGAGCCGTTATTTAAGATATCGGAATACCGGATATCGGTTTCATTTCAAAACCGATGTCTGACCCGATATTCTCGGAGTAAAATGTCTAGTGTCATTGCAATTATTAGTAATTTATATTAATAACGGCTAACAAATTTCTTGAAAACTATATGTTTTGACTGTTTTGAGATATCATTATAATAATATTGGTTATCAGCTTTTTAACTGATATATTGGTGATTTTAAATTTCGGCTAATGGTTTTCAATTTCAAATATCGGATTGGTATCGTTTATATATCGAAATAAGTAATATCGGCTCATCTCTAATATTATTATATGTACTAAAAAAATATATATTAATATATTACATATATTATCATAAATTAAACTAAAACGTGGCTTAACTTTATCTATTAATTATAATAAATGCATCTATTTCGTGTAACATTTAGAAAAACTAAAAGAAGATTTGAGTTTTCTAACTCTCGGCAAAGACCATTTTGAATTTAAATTTGTCGTGAATGCTATTTCTTTCTGTGACACGCCTTCATCTACTTCGTCTTCTTCTGTTTTAATTTCCATTTTCTGAAATATAATAATCAAGAATAAAAAAGAAAACAAAATATAAAATCAATATGAAAAAATATATCTAATTAACAACTTGACGTACCTGTATTATAAGGCGGAGGAAGGTTTGTTGGTTTTCGAGTGAACTCGTAATTGTTTTCAATCGGTCTTTGACTTTGTCGATTTCATTGGCTAAATGGTTTTCATTGTTTTCCAACACCATTTCAACTGCTGTCGATAGTTATGACAAAAACAAATCTCATTATTAACGATCATATGCGTGGAGCTGCGTTTACATTATAAATTTATTAATGAGAAAAAATTCACAATCATGCATCTTAAGTTCAAAGTTTGTTAGTGTAAACGCAGCAATACTAAATACGAACAGCCGCGAGCGACTAACCGTAAACCTTAGCGGAGCAGCTGAAATTAGGATTGTTGGAAGTCTTACCGTCATCAGAGAACGGGTTACAAAACCATTTTCGCAAGATAAAATCCAAAAAACCCATTTTTGTTTTTCTTTCATTTGGATATTCGATCTGTTCAGCTTTGTCGATTTTCTCCAGCAACACGTGTGGCAACTTACGTTCCAGTTCCGTGTGTAACACAACCTTAAAAGATTTACATATTAGCCATATAATTAAAATCCCGGCTCCGAGATAGGAATTAATTATTTAATGGTTTTCCATAAGTTTTATTATGTTCATATTTGTATATTTAACGTTTTTTCTATCAGTAATTATAAAAGGGTTCCAAAAGTTATAAAAGTGTTCTATATGTGTGAGATCTATAGTATCATTCATTTCAGTACGACGCACATTACAAAAAACATAATCCCGCGACTTCCCAGTAAATGGTAGTGATATTTAAAAACTGAGATTAATGTTTTATATTGTATGTACAAGAGAGATGTGTGTTGAATATTAATGGGTCTTTACCGACTTGGTAATTTTGCGATTTTAATTGTGATAGGAAAATTATCAACTATAAGAAACTAATGAATACATTATATTACGAGTTAATTAACAGAGTATGTCCCTTATTTAATTTATAGTATGACAACTATATAAAACAGTTTTAATGTCCGTATAAGTATCAATTAATGTTACCGTCATACCTAGTTTTTAGATAATTCTATTTTATGGGTAGTAAGTAAACGCATATAACCACACATTCAATCATTAACTTGATTCACATCTCTACAAGATTAGTGCCATCAAATACATTCTATAATAGTGAAATTTGTTAAATAGTCAATTTGTATTCGAAATAAATCCCATACGTGTATGTAAAAATAATATAAATAATGTAGTTACATTTTAATATAAAATTATTTTTTATATTATTATATTTTACAATATGAAATAATAATATAACTACATTGTATCGGTATTTTTTTTATAGATCACCGATACATTTTTAGTAAACTATAATATTTTATTTCGTCGTAAAATCGTGTCGAGAGATATGAAAATATTTGCTTCGTCGACTATCCAAATATGAAGTATTAAAAAAATGTTTAATCAAATATATTTAATACAAATATAATGAAGTAAAAACTAATAATATTACGACATCGTGTGTTTTTCAATGCACTTTTTAATCGGGTAAACAGCGAAAGCAAAAATATTGTACTCGTGTACAGCACTGCAGGTTATTCCATCTTATAACTGCATGTGAAGTGTATATATAATTATGTAATAAAATATATTTATGTACAAGGACGTGATAACTGGCACCAATTCGCGGTTGCGTTGTAATCAAGTGCAGTTGTTGTTTTCGTGATGTTTGTAACATTAATTAAAGTCAAAAACTACGAAATCGCGTCGAAAACATCTGGCCGACCATAAAAAGACCAAAATATTCGGCTCAGTTTAGACCGAGCGTGTAAAATCATAAAATAACGAATATTTTTCGTTTGATATTTCACTTCGGAAACAACAATGTTTTTGATCAATGCGTTGAAAAAAAGTTATAAAGATTATCACAATAAGAATAGATTTTTAAATTTCACTCAGTTTTCTGTTTTATTTCGATTACACCGATTTACCAGTCGTCACACGTATTATATACCGATACATAGTGATACAAATTATTAACGAAATCAACATTGTAGCGAACCTAATCTTAAAATAATCTACAGTTATGTATTTTAGAAGTGGATCCAATCAATAAAATTTGTGTACATTAAATGTAATTTTTATTTTTAACATGAAATTATAAATTTTAAGAACTCTCTATAAAGAAAAAGTGTTGAGTGTAAGGCTGTTTCTAAGTCTAGACCAAACACGATACATCTCAGATGATGTATTTTGTTCGACCGTGTTTCCGTCAATTCCGCTTGTTTTCACTTCATAAACAGAGAAACATTAAAGAATACTGTCAACACAAATATTTGCGCTAAGTTTCTTTAGCCAAGACGTGACTTTAAAACATTTACCATATTATTATGATACCATTGATAGGATTAATTAATCATTAAGTATAAAGTTTTAAAAAAGTGAGTTAATATTGAATTTGAAGTTGATATTTATCGTTGT
This sequence comes from Drepanosiphum platanoidis, assembly GCA_948098885.1. Taxonomy (NCBI): domain Eukaryota; kingdom Metazoa; phylum Arthropoda; class Insecta; order Hemiptera; family Aphididae; genus Drepanosiphum; species Drepanosiphum platanoidis. The sequence continues at coordinate 11,756,019 of OX402534.1, read as the reverse complement.
GTACCATATTATTATCTACAGTGCTACACTCCTTGTAGCTGAACTTTAAATTTGTGTAGTTGATAAACTACGTGAGCAATATTAAACTATAAAACATTAAATCATATGTAAAAAAATAATCGAATAAATAATTTGCTTTCAAAATTGTTTTAATGTACCGTATCTATCTACTATTATAAAATTGAAGCCCTTTTTTCTATGTACGCGCATATCTCGAAAAGTAGTCAATGGATTTTAGTACAAATTTCACTAATGGATTGGCCAAGTCTCGGGGAAGGTTTAAACGGTATAGTACGTCTCGAAAATTAAATTCCTAAGGAGGTAAAATTAGTAAAACGGAAAAATTCGGCTAGCCAGAACCGCTGGAGCTTTGAATATATACGTAATTAGGTCGATGGTTTCGTTTTATATAGTAGAGATCCTTCGAGAAAGAATTTCTAAAATTCATCCCCTAAAAGGATAAAAAGGGTAAAACCGTAAAAAGAACTTTCAAATAATCGAAAAATTCGAAAATTTAAAACCACTCATACAAAAATTTGGTTTTTCATGAAGACCATAAAGAACACTTTCCACTCCTGAACCCCTGGTAAAAATCACGATTTTTCGAGTGTTTTTCGTAGTTTTTCCGACGAAACCAATATTGGTTACAGAAAAATCGTTCCCTGGTGTCAGGAGTTTTGGATAGGCAACTTAAATAACATAATAATATAAACAACAAATTCGACGTTAACTCCTGAACTCCTGGTACACAATCACGATTTTTTTAGTGCTTTTCGTCGTTTTGCCGATGAAACCAATATTGGTTACAGAACAATCGTCCCCTCGTGTCAGGAGTTTTGGATAGGCAACTTAAATAACACAATAAAACAAAGCGCAAAAACGACGTCAACTCTCCTGAACTCCTGGTACAAAATCACGATTTTTCGAGTATTTTTCACAGTTTTTATAAGAAAATAATAGTAATAATAAATATCGGTTACCGCTAGATGGCAGCACTGTAGCAGAGAAATCGTCGCGAAAAAAAACCACGTCGGCTCCTGAACCCCTGGTACAAAATCTCGATTTTTCGACTATTTTTCGCAGTTTTTATGAGAAAATAATAGTAATAATTAATATCGGTTACCGCTAGATGGCAGCACTGTAGCAGAGAAATCGTCGCGAAAAAAAATCACGTCGGCTCCTGAACCCCTGGTACAAAATCTCGATTTTTCGACTATTTTTCGCAGTTTTGAAGAGGAAAATAATAGTAATAATAAGTAATAGTAATAATAAATAATAATAATAAATATAAATAATAGTGATAACAGTGATAAGGATAAATTTGGTCAGAGAAAAATCTGCGCATGGAACCAAAAATTCAGCTGGACATCTGTCACTCAAAAAACTCATGCGCAGTACAGTGGAAAGTGACAGTTGGACGATAACTTAGGAATTCCCAATTCAAAAATATGAAAATTCGAGGGTTTTCAGCCGTTTTCCGACGAAATCGATCAATATTGATTGCCGCTAGATGGCAGCACTATAGCAGAGAAATCGTCGCGAAAAAAACCACGTCGGCTCCTGAACCCCTGGTACAAAATCTCGATTTTTCGACTATTTTTCGCAGTTTTTATGAGAAAATAATAGTAATAATTAATATCGGTTACCGCTAGATGGCAGCACTGTAGCAGAGAAATCGTCGCGAAAAAAAATCACGTCGGCTCCTGAACCCCTGGTACAAAATCTCGATTTTTCGACTATTTTTCGCAGTTTTGAAGAGGAAAATAATAGTAATAATAAGTAATAGTAATAATAAATAATAATAATAAATATAAATAATAGTGATAACAGTGATAAGGATAAATTTGGTCAGAGAAAAATCTGCGCATGGAACCAAAAATTCAGCTGGACATCTGTCACTCAAAAAACTCATGCGCAGTACAGTGGAAAGTGACAGTTGGACGATAACTTAGGAATTCCCAATTCAAAAATATGAAAATTCGAGGGTTTTCAGCCGTTTTCCGACGAAATCGATCAATATTGATTGCCGCTAGATGGCAGCACTATAGCAGAGAAATCGTCGCGAAAAAAACCACGTCGGCTCCTGAACCCCTGGTACAAAATCTCGATTTTTCGCAGTTTTTATGAGAAAATAATAGTAATAATTAATATCGGTTACCGCTAGATGGCAGCACTATAGCAGAGAAATCGTCGCGAAAAAAACCACGTCGGCTCCTGAACCCCTGGTACAAAATCTCGATTTTTCGACTATTTTTCGCAGTTTTTATGAGAAAATAATAGTAATAATTAATATCGGTTACCGCTAGATGGCAGCACTATAGCAGAGAAATCGTCGCGAAAAAAACCACGTCGGCTCCTGAACCCCTGGTACAAAATCTCGATTTTTCGACTATTTTTCGCAGTTTTTATGAGAAAATAATAGTAATAATTAATATCGGTTACCGCTAGATGGCAGCACTATAGCAGAGAAATCGTCGCGAAAAAAACCACGTCGGCTCCTGAACCCCTGGTACAAAATCTCGATTTTTCGACTATTTTTCGCAGTTTTTATGAGAAAATAAAAGTAATAATTAATATCGGTTACCGCTAGATGGCAGCACTATAGCAGAGAAATCGTCGTGAAAAAAACCACGTCGGCTCCTGAACCCCTGGTACAAAATCTCGATTTTTCGACTATTTTTCGCAGTTTTGAAGAGGAAAATAATAGTAATAATAAGTAATAGTAATAATAAGTAATAGTAATAATAAATAATAATAATAAATATAAATAATAGTGATAACAGTGATAAGGATAAATTTGGTCACAGAAAAATCTGCGCATGGAACCAAAAATTCAGCTGGACATCTGTCACTCAAAAAACTCATGCGCAGTACAGTGGAAAGTGACAGTTGGACGATAACTTAGGAATTCCCAATCCAAAAATATGAAAATTCGAGGGTTTTCAGCCATTTTCCGACGAAATCGATCAATATTGATTGCCGCTAGATGGCAGCACTATCGCGAAAAAGTTGTCACGAAAAAACGACGTCAACTCCTGAACCCCTGGTACCAAATCTCAATATTTAGAATATTTTTCGTCGTTTTGCCGACGAAATCGATCGATAAGCTAAATTTAGTTAGAGAAAAATCGTGTTTTGTGCCCATGAATTTCCTGGTATCTAAATACAAATGTTTTGTTGTTTTTCACATATTTTATATGTGAGACACATAACGCGGTGTATGTGTTTATCCAAAAATATTGAATGCAAATTGAAATTTAAATTTAAAAACGTATGTTAAAGATTTAAAATCAACAAAAGTTTAAGGAAAATTTTAATAACATATACAAACAGAAAAAAAAAGGTTAAAAAGCATCTCACAATTCGCTTTAAATCTTAAAAATTGTTTCTGTTAAATACTGTGCACAGACAAAGCCGTGCGGGTGGACGTGAACAATATTGAAATATATAACCTTAAATCATATGTAAAACGATAGTTTAATTAATTATTTGCTTTCAAAATTATTTTAATTTACCAAAAAGTAATAATAAATTATTCAACTGTCAAATATCCGTGCAAATCGTATCTATTTACTGTTTTGTAATAATAATATATTTCCGATATAAATTTTTAACGCGAGTAAATAAAAACATCGTATGCCGACTTCACGAGCCCCGAGTTCCTTTTTTCAATTTAATTATATCCATGTTTTTCGAGTTGAGTTTAGATTAGATTGAAATGAGCCTCGAAGACAAGATGTATTATCATTTATGAATTGTGCAACGTGTTGCCTGACGCCCGTATAATAACCTGTAATAACCTGTATTATAAATATAATGTGTCAATTACAAGCACGCGTTCGAGTGAGATTTAAACTGCCTCGTCTGTCAAATCCGAATAATTTATTTTTACATAGGAGAGACCTGAATATCAACAACGTACAAATAAGAAATTAAATATATTATACAATGCATTTCAATGGCGAATCTTTCTTCTATCGTGCTTACATGATTAATATTCTTATAATGTGTCTATACACTCCTACTAAATTTACATAATATAATAATAATAACTTTAAATGCACGTTGTAAAGTTTGACGCGATTTTCTTTTGCGATTATTTCAAAAGAGCTAACGATAAGTTTAAATTTATATAACTTTCGATCTCTGTCGTCGAAATAATGAACTAAAGAGAACGACTTCAACGCGGTTCAATTGTCTATACATAAAACATGTGGTTATAAGCACATCGAATTTTTGAAGTTTTATGTGTAAACGGAACAAAATATAACTCTATATCATTATCTTACTTGCATTGCTAGTCTTTTGAGCTGTGCATTTCTTCTCACAGATTCTATATCCCCAACAGCCAAACCAATCAATAGATTCATCAGCAAAATAGGCATGAGAACCATAAACACGCCAAGCATCAAAAACACGGGTACCGGGTACGGTATTATTCTTTTTTGGCCGTTTTCGTCGTCGCTTTTGTACAAAGGTTGTATGTAAGTCCCGAGTAAATCTATTTCACCCAGCATCATTGCAAAAGTTCGCAACAAAGACATCGGTATCGTACTGAATGACAAATGATGACCCTTAAAAATAATATTAAGTGTTTTTTTTTTAATTTTTAACCCACAATAAAACGATATTTCTTATTATTTGAACAAATATGGTATATTATATTAATGATTTACTATACGACAAAATATAGTGAATTTCATTCGCTTTTTTGACATGCAGGAATACGATAAACAGTATAAAAACATTAATCGGTGTAACTTACCCTCGATAGTAAAATATAGAACGCCAGACCGAATGCAGCAATTAGTATAGAGAATAAGAGCAGTACTTTGATCAAGGTTTGTAATATTTCGATAAACATCACAACATATATCCCTACCTGATCGAATCTAATAACACAAAAATCATATAAATAAAATATACGTAAGTTATTATTATTATTTATGTAAAATACTTGAATCAAAACGAGACACGATTTACTCGGCTGGTCTGTCTGTCCGACCGACTACCGAATGTGTCTCGTTAGTTTTACTCACGGGACTAACGCTAAAGTTATTAATATTGTTTTTCAGTAATCCTTTGTTGTTAAATAAGTGCAAATTACCTTTGTAGATTAAGGAGCAACGTGAACCAACTGAGGAACACGGTTATGCTGGCAAAAGATATTTGATATTCGACCAACAAACAATTAGTCAACACCGGCGCTATCATAGCTATTGCTGAAAAGTATAGCAATATTGCCACCACGTTGGTGGGATCCAACAAGTACGGCCATCCCTGCTGATAAAACTGAATGCCTTCTCGCGAGCTATTAATGAACACGTAAATGACGATCATGACTGCTACAGTCTTCAGCGTGGCGTCCATCGTCTGAAAAACAGTATAATATACGTAAGCAAATATAATTAAAACGCGAATAACACAGACAACTATGGTAAATTAGATTAATTTTAAACGCACTCTGTTTTCTACCGATACCACAGTGTCGCAACTCGTGATATTAGATAAATTCTGATTATTGTAAGACATTAGTTGAGACGAGAACAACGTAACGGATATCAAAAATATCGTATAGAACAATAAGTGGGCGAGGTGAAAATATTTCCCGTACGTGTTCCATTTCATTTGCAGGTATTTTTGGCTTAACGGATGTGCCAAAAGTTCAACTCGGCCGTGGATGACCATCGCCTGATTGTAAAATAAAACCATTTATTACGAGTCAACTGCACGAGTAAATATCACAAAAAACAAGGTAACTTACATTTAAGGCGGGCAATGGTGTCGGTTTTAACGCGCCTGTCGTTCCACTTTTTTGAACCATTGGACACTGAAGGCACGAGAACGAATACTTAATCTAAAACGAGACAAACCGCTTTGTCAACACTGAAATCTTTTGTTTACCGATATCGTTATACCCACATAAAATTGTTTGGAATCTTTTTTACAATTAGCTTTTGTGATGCATTTGTCTTGTACGGCTTCAAAAACACGCGGCATAGACGCAATCAATGCCAACGTGACGCAAGGATGTCTGTCCGACTTCAGTGACATTATTTCTTCAGCTCTAAAATGAAACGCGTAATTTTAATTTCACCTTTAAAGGGCGTCCGACATAAAATTATTTACGATCGTAAATAATACGTACCTCGAGTCGTGAGTAACCATCGCCAGTGCTGCTTCGGGAAACTTATAGTATATAGCATAGTCGATGGCGCTCAAGTCCAACGAGTTAAACAACAGCTTACAATTCATGTGCAATAACAGCGTGATGGCGTTGGGTTTGTTCTCCATGGTGGCCAAATGCAAAGCAGTATTTTTGTCTTTGTCGCATTGGTCGAGTAAATGCGAGTGCACGGAATGCAACAACTCTATGGTTTGCGTATATCCACTCATGGCCGCCAAATGAAGGGGATTGCGACCTTTGTGATCACGGTGTAGTAAGGCTCCCCGGTTCAAGAACAACTGTACCACTTTCGTATGACCTGCGAACACGGACACGTGACTTTATTGTACCTGTATCAAAATCAATATAGATTAAAAATCACCTTGTTGAGATGCTATGTGAAGCGGCGTCAATCCCTCGCCGTCCGACTCGTTAATGATAAAGGCCCCCTTTTCCGAGTTCAATAATCTTTTGACGATATTATACCTTCCGTACCTGGCCCCGAAATGCAACGGGCTCTCTCCGTTATAATTTTTTATGTTCACACATGCCCCTAACCGTAATAAGCTCTCCACACTCCGAATATGACCACCTCTACTGGCGTAATGTAAAGGCGAACATCCGGTATTATCTTTTTCATTTAATAGCATCTCTAAAGCACTCTGATTGTTTGCCTGTAAAATCAATTTCAAGTGTTTAATGGTTTATCGAGAAATAAACAAGGTAAATTTGAAACCATCAACTTGTATTAATTTGAAACAAATCGAAGGTTAACAGTATTTATTTTGAAAACGAGCCCTGAATGAAACGTGTTGGCTTCTAAAAGTGTTTTATACGTATTGAAATAATCCATTGAAATCGATTAAAATAAATAATAATACATTTGTGTAATGAAAAAAACAATTTTATAAAAAAATAGAAAAATTTTTTCATTAGGTTTTAAAAGAGTCGTCGCAAAACCGAAATAATTCAAGCCAAAACAAGTGACAATAAAATAGATAATAAAATAACGAACGTTCTAAAGAGCAATAAAATTGATGACAATAGCAATCGATACACTAATACTGAATAGATTATACAGATAATCATAATCGGGTTATCCGACGGGCATCAACGATTCGACTAGCCGTACGAGAAACGAGTATAAGACATCGCAGTGAGTTTAATCGTGGATTGTCTAGTGCAAGTAAATTTACTGTTTTAAAATAATTCACAACTTTACAAAAGTTTTTTCAATAATTTTTTTTCCATGTCATCGAAAAAAAAAAACCACTCGTAAAATATATCTTACGTGAAACAGGGTAGTGTCATAGTGGAGATGTGCTAAAATTGAAAAATATAGAAGTCGAATTAAAAATAATTTAGTTATTATGGATTAGTCATTTAATATGTACATGTTCGCACGACAAAAAAAATGAAGCTAAAATAATAACCGAAGAAATAAAAAAAAAAAAGCTCAACTACACAACTCATTTAATAAAAGACAAATTACTTATATAAATTATCAGTGATTTTTGGTGATGTAATCAAATGTAATTAATGGTACACTCATAAGTGGATAAAATATAAAATGAATAATTCAGTAAACCAGGAAACATAATGCGTGACCTTCGCTCATAAACACTCCACCCCATTCGACTCTGAACAATGTATTAGAAATATCATAAATATACATTTATTTAAATGTATAACGAGAGTAAGTCTTTACAGTTTGATAATTACAAAATCAATGGGCCTATGAAAAATCGGATTTTAACATTTTTTATTTTTATCTGAAAGATAACAGTTGATGTCAGAATCTGAGCGTTAGTTTGATATTCCTAAGAGTTATATTATTTTAGAATTATTTGAAAAATATATATATACTGTATATAATATTATATACTAACTGTTTTGAGTATTCGCTTTAGCTTAGCTGTTTCAGCGTATTTGACGTGAACTATTTTGATTTCATAAGTTTGACATCCTAAGTATTATAAAATAAATGATTTATTCCTCGATCCGTACCTATAACTTATATGAATAAATAATAATTACCGACGTTGAAATTAATTTGCCCTCTAAATTAAAAAATCAGTTTTTAATTTTATTTCAGAACACAATTATATTTATTTTATTGGATTATTATAAAATAATTGTCATTGTATATTGATTTATTATTCAAAAGTAAAATTATTCGTAGAAAATATGTATATTATATCGAACACACGACTAGTACACTAAACTATAAATCTAATCTTCTTATCTGGCAACTACCTCGTTCAATTTATTAAAAGTACTCAGCTCTTAAACGACCAATGTTAATTAATCAGACACCATTAAAAGATACTTAGCATCTAAAATGTAATCTTAAAATTAATTAATATAAAATGAGACAGCGCGATAATAAATGGTTTATATATAAAATAAACTATAAAATTATTTTTTTATAATTTCGATTATCATATTTAAGATAAAAGTATTAGATTTTAGATGTTTTCGACCAAGCTAACAAGGTTTAATTATTTTTTATTTATTTTTTTGGTTCGAAAAACAATAAATTACATCCTCTTAACATGACTTTTTAATCGATTTTACCTAATAACAGTTTGTTGTTGTTTATAATATGACGTAGTAACACTATATTATTAATTTATTTATTCATTATAAGTAGGTACGGCGTTTATTTTGAATTATGTGGGTTTGTGGCTGCGCGAGCGTTAACTTTAAAAGCTACTCGCGAGCAAGACTGTTTGGATACAATTTACCCATAGGAAATTTAAATAGCACACTTTCAAAACTAAAACAAATTAATTACTCAACAAATAAAAAAAGTGTAAAGATTTTGACACGCGTTAGTGTCTCGAGCGTGTGTGTACGTACTGACGCGAAAATAACATCGTTTTTACGCGTACTTTCGGTGTTTTAATAAAAAATTACCATTGTGATTTCGTGAGCGAATTCGTCAAGTCTTCCCCCATACATGACTACCAAATGCAATACATTCCTTTTAGCGGAGTCTTTCACTTGGACGTCGGCGCCCAATCTAATTAAACTCGTAACCGTCCTCCATCCTGATCGGCTGGCGGCTAAAAGCAACGGGGATCTACTTTCCTTGTCTAAAGCGTTCATGTCGGCACCCTAAAAACATTTGCACGTGTATTGCAGAACCACGCGACAAATATACACGGAACACATTATGGCGTACGTGATGCAATTATTGTTTACCTCTTCTATAAGATATTGTACGATTTCAGATCGATCGAACATGGCAGCGCAATGGAGTGGTGTCATTTTTTGCACATCGCATGAACACAGACATTGGTCTTTTTCAGCAGGCTGTAGACCAAACATTAATTTAACTATATCGATGGCCCCTTGAGCGCAAGCTAAATGAACCGGGGTGGACAAATCGTATTGTTGTGTTGATATCTTAGCACCGGATTTCAAACATAGTTCCACAGCCTGGAAATCGTCAAAGTTCGTTAACTCGGATATCAACTATGTCACAATCAAGTAAAATGTATTCTTAAATATTACTATACGCAACACGTTCGAATTTGAACACAACGCGGCTGTCATTTACAAGTTAATCGACTAATTTTCTTTCGTCTCTTAAAGTGATGCAATAGACACTCGGGTATTTTAATCATAATAAGACATTTTATGAATTATGTAAAAAAAGACAATACTTTCATATGTTTTTACGCCATTCTATATGATTTTATTATTTTACTGCCTAAAAGGATCTAAGTCAGGCTAATATCAACAAAATTCAGTTAAAACAAAATAGTATGTTAAAGATAAATTAATATTTTTTGAATTAATTAAACTTTTAAACGTATTTTGTTATCAGAAATTATTTTTGGGTATTGTTTAAAATGAAAATGAAATTTAAATTTAAATGATTTGAAATTAACTATAAAGATAATGGAGATAATATTTCAGTCGCGATACGTGGAAAACTACAAAATATAAATTATAATGTATTGTAACATTATATTATTGTTCGTAAAGAAAAAACATTTGTGTATACAAAAGTTAATACATAATTTATGCACGAAAAGGATCTCAAAACTATGTGATTATTGGATTAACAAATGTGTACTAACCGTATTAAATTAGAGAGAAAACGTATTTTGTGCATAGTTACATACGTATACAAGGATAAGAAAAAATTTAAAATTTTGTATTTATGCACACTTGCCTTGTTTGAAAAAGATTACTTTTTTTTCCTTTCTAAGGAGTATTAGCATTGTTTTTTCAAGAATATAAATGACCAGTATTTAATTATAATTAATAATGCTGTACGATCTTCGAGGTTCTTATGACTGATTTCCCTGTATTTTTCAACAATCTAAAAATTTAAATAAACAAACAAAAACAGGACTGAATAATTTACAACGATTATAAGATGAAAAAGAGTGAGTTCCGATGCATTGGAAAAGCAGTAAAATATTACCGAAATTATTATTTTATTGAAAATGTGGTATTAAAGCTTTGATTGCTGCCTATTTTAATTGTTGGTAGCACAGTGTTTGAATGCATTTTATCTTTGTACGTCAATACACGGATAAATAATTCATATTCAGGTAAGTACTGGCAAAAAAAAAAAAAAAAATAGAAATAAATTACCATATCTACAAGTGTTAATTTGTTAGTTAATATTATTATGAGTATAAAGATAGTTTCATTAAACAAGGTTTCAGAATGATAATTGAAAATTTTTAGTCTTACTCGGAAGATTCACGAATTTGAAATTTTCCACTTCGTTCTGCGGTCAATTCTGAATGTTTATGGTAATTACTTCGTTAAATAATCGAGCAATAATTTTCATAGCCGTACTGTTGAAAATAACTAATTGGAAACTAAATGTTGTTGTCGTTCCGAGAATCAGTATTTGAAATGCGCTCTGCTCTAACTAATTTGCACAGAAAATGCAATAGCTCGTTAGGGCACCGAGTATTAATTTTGAAACCTATACCGTTGAAAAGCATCGATTGAACGCGAGAAATTAGCGCTACATCGAAAATTAGTACACAAATATTACCCTCCGTTTCGCGACACTCACTCGGACGGGGGTCACTTGTCTTAGAATTCTGCATAAAAGGATATACGCGTTCAACGTTTCTAAAAGTTTTGTCAGTGTATTTTGGCAACGAATTATTACAACGTCTCTATGTGTTATGAGATGAATAAATCACACGTGAAATCTGATCTGAAAATTAGTTTTTCCGTGATTACATATTATTACACTAACATATTATATACTTAATCAAGTGATGCGAGTAAATATTTGACCAACGTATACGCTATACACCAATTAAATTCAGCTGCAAATTATATATCTGGTTTTAATGCACATTAAAATTCGACCGCACTGTTGTTATCGGTTAACGTATCTCGAGTCACTGGTTTATGTGTTGCTTAATAAAACGTATTCGCATGTATACGAGCACATATGGCAGTACTATTTTTATAAACAATTAAAAAGTAGAAACTCTATTGTTGACGATCATTTTCATCAACGTAATAATTGTATTGCTGTAGTTTCATGAATAACGAACATTGACAATACTAAAAAAAAAAAATTACAAGCTCTTATACATTATTTGTTAAAATTATTTTAACCACATCCTAACGATGAAATAGTTTCCACTGGCTGTAGTACCGGTGATAGCGCGATCGATTTTAATTCTAGGGATAAAATTATGTTATCATTCTTATCAATACATTCGCATTTTTAATTGTAACATTAATTTCTAATTTATTTAAAATCAATAAGTCTTTTTAAATTAAGGGCGCAAAAAGCACTTGGTACTTACTATTACTTTCAGATTATGAGTAAATTCAATGAGAATGTCTGGGTGACAAATCTTGTCATTATATAATATTTAACTCTACAGATGAAATGTGGTAAATGAGTTTTTAACAATTAAATAATTATTAATAAAAGAGTATTATAATTCAAATGATTTAAAAAAAAAAAAGAATTATTTCTTTATGCAGATCTTAATAAAAATATGATGTCATAAAATATGAAAACAAAATTAATATATAAATCGATAAGCTTCGAAGAAAATAAATATCGTTGTGTTTTATAACAGTTTGTTACATATCGAACCGAATTTTAGGTTTTTTTTCGAACATGACACTATTAGTATTTTTCATATTTATATTAATAAAAACAATAATAACGCTAAAGCATGTAAATAATAATAATGCCATTAATTGTATACACATATAAAGAATTATAGTATACATATTGTAGCTACTGCAGTGTAGTTCTAATGTAACGAGTCCATGCCAAAAAGTTTTTTTTTTCAATAATTTCGCATCTACCAATATAGTACTATTGCTAACAAATTATTAAAGCAGTAACATTTTTTCTTAAATATTTTAGTTTTTTATATGTTTCTTTTGTCCTGCGATAATGTGTTAATAAAAGTGCCCAAGTCTTAAGACCTCTTATAAAGCGAATTGTACTTGTTTTTGACGACTTAATATTTCATAGTAAATAAATTGATTTAATAAAAGTTGAATCACTAAAGATTATTCCACTATACAGAACTACAGTTGACATTTTTGATCTGATACTTCATCGTCTAAAATATTCGTTAAGAATTTAACTACTCAAATTGTTCGTTTTTCACATTATACGTGTAACATTACAGATTGTGAGAAATTTATCGGATTGCTGGGAGCTCGACTAAAACAAGTGAATTTTAGACTATCAATGCAATACAATGTAATTTGAGAGTAAACAATGTATAATATTGTTATTGTAACGAGAAGTCACTGAGATTGTCGGAGTAGCAAGTTTCGCATAGCGAGATCTAACTTTATTACGTATAAATTTAAAAAAAGTATAAATTCTAAGAACTGTTTACTCTCAAACGAATAGTTTCAATCTGATTAAATGTTAAGGGAAACGGTGAAAAGTAATAATATTTTGAATTTAATGTCACCAGTAGCTAGTAAGTATTTTAACATTTAATTTAAATGCGTTTTAAATTAAAACGATTTTTTTCATTGTAAAATTCTCATGGGTGGTAAGTAATTGAATTCAGTAGCCCGTGCTTTTTTACGTACTTAAATAAATATATAATATGTTTCGAATTCTAATACTTTCCATTCTTGTCGTCCTCCACGTACAATAAACAAAAACCTCTTGTGAAATTTAATCTCGATCCTTCAGCTTGATACTTTACACCATTTGACTTGCTTTTCAATCATTGCTTTTGTATTTTATTTACCTTGAAATCTCCGCTATGCACTGCAGAATGAAGCGGCACGTTGCCTTCGGCGTCGAAAAACGATATCATTTGATGCCTTGAATTGCCTCTGCTTTCAGCCCATTGCAAAAGCACTTCCATCGTTCTGGACGCTGCATTTTTTGCCGCTTCGTGAATTGGGTAGTATCCATTGTGGCAGGGTTGCCTGTTATCAACCTCCAGGTCTCGCATCTATAATCATAATATAACGCGGACGTCAAGCTTTTAATCTAAAGCGGCGGTGCTAATAGAAAATAAGCGCCCTTTAAACTTGAACTTTTACATCAGGCAATCGATGGTTATTTTTATTTTACATGCTAGCTGTGGCGTGGTGCAAAATACCGAATGTTAACATCATCGTAGTATACATATTACCGGTTGCAAGAGTAACCATGTAAAATGCTAATGCATGTAAAATGTGGAAATACAAAAAAAAATAAAAAAATAAACACATAATAATAATCACATTGGCTATGGTTATTGTGAATGATACACAACGCAAACCGACAAATGCAATAAAAACTATTGATTTGATATTGAAATAAATAATTACTACCTACTGTAATAATTGTTCTATGAAAAATATTAAACAGATCAATTCATCTCGATAAAATCTAAATTACTTAACTTTTTATGAACAAATATTTGGGTAGTAAGTTACAGCTGGTTTAAATCGGATCAACTGTATGAGCCCCAATATCAAAGATCAACAGAATTTGAATTGTTTTAGATATTTAAATTAGCAAGTATAAAATAAAATTGTTATTAAAATAAAATTACATGTGTGATTTTTATTAATAAATGATGATTTTGAAAGGCTACGGACACACACAAATTGAAATTCTATAGTAGCTAAATATTTGAAACCAGCTCACCAGCAGTCCAAAAATCTTATGCGGTTCAATGAAAATAAAATTGCATACAAATCTTTCGTTAATGAACAGTGAACAGTTGATGGATACAGAGCAATATTTTTTGAAATTCAATGAAAATTAAAATATCAAAAACATTTCTTACGTTTGTCCAAACTCTAAAATTTAAAAACCATATCAACTAAAACAATTATTAAGTAGGTAAATTATAACATCGTAATAATTAATAATAAATAAGTAAATTTGTAAGAAAATTATTACAATCGTGTTAGTTCTTGACATTTTTTTAAGTTGTTTAAATAAAAGCATTTTTCGGACGGTTTGCGTTTGTAAAAATTGCAATGTGTTTGGGCAACCATTTTCCCTCTCATTTTTGACAGACTGAGATTTTTGAGACTGAAAACAAAAAGTTCCGTTTTCATGAAAATATTTTCAATTTTAAGATTCATAATTATGTCTAATACAAAAACTACCTTATATACTACACCTAACTATTAACACTATGTTCATGTTTCCGATGTTCGAACGACACTGATAAATTGTAAAACTATAGTTTTTAAGTTTAAATAAAATAATATAATATTAAATCTTAATCTTTACAAATTATATCTCACTCAAACACATAATAAAGAACTCACCCATACACATTATGAGAAACTTGCCTAAACACATTGCTTTTATTATGCTGGTAAAAAAGTAATTCGCCCAAACACATTATGCTCCATTTTTTCATTCTATATATAATATGCATATAAATTATAATATACACAACATTTAGTAAAAATAAATATTAAATGAAGAGTGTTTTACCAACTAATACTACATGCTTGAATTATTCAATTTACCAGTGAGTCAAAGGTTTAACATGTATGTATGATTGGTGAAATCATTTATAGCATTCCTAGTCCATATGTCAGTGTCCTCAGTTTAAGTAAAACTAATTGTGCATTACCAAATATACAATCTTGCATGCAATCATAACTAAATCCGTTATCATTTAAAAATAAAACAATATTTTCGACTGGATTAAGGTCAAAAGAAAAATGTCAAACGAGATGCGCGGTTGGTATATTTAACACACTACAATGAATTGACGATCGATCTTAAGAAAATCATTTGATTTTTAATATGATGACAGAAAGAATGCATTATATTGGGTAAAGGACGCTCATATATTAGGTATCCGAATATAGTCAAACCTTTTGTGGGTAAATATTGCATTGTTGTTTATAATATTTAGTGTATTTCCATGTCAAGCACATTTTGAATATTGAGCATAATAAACTGAAATCAATGGATTTATTTTGGCGTTATCAAATATTACTTAAATATTTACCAATTACTACGAAATTTAATACAACATTTTGCTCACGCTATAGATTTATATGATTTTCGAATTGGTATAGTATCTTCGTCTTTGGAATATCTAAATTTTGAATCTGCAAGGCTTGTGACCTGAAAGTTTTCTGATAAATAATTCGCGTATACACTAAACATACTAAATTGATACGTATTCTATAAAAAATCCTAAAACATATATTATTTTTTTTTTAATTTGGTAACTATAAACTTTATATTATAAACTTTTATAATTTGCAGCTTCTATTTTAATAGTATTGTACACATATCTATTAAATCATACAATATCTGCCACACATGATAGTCATGTAATTAAGTAACTGAGAAATTAATATAAATATCCATTATCTTAAACTAATATGACCTTATCATAAATATAAGTATATGACAATATATCTGAAATATGGATAAATTGATGATATTTGCAGTGGAATGGTGATATTGTTACTTATAAGGAATAAGAAAAATATATTGAATACAAGCTCCAATATACAATACAATATAAGTAATACAAATATTATAGTATTTACACAGCTATATTTTGATTACAAGTTTATAATTAAAATATACTTATTTCTGCAATAATAGGAGTAACTGATCCCACATAGTAGAGATTAAGATGAAAATAAAAATAATGAGTATCTCTTAAAGGTCCTGAATCAAGGCTCCGAGCCCAGGATATGTATAATAGTAAATATATTTGTTTTTTTTACTAACGTATGACTCATTTTAAACATATACTGGCACTAATATACCTTTTTTAATAATAATAACAATAATAATAATATACAATTATACGTCACTTACCAGTATACGTGCACATTCATCATTATCATGGATGGCAGCCAAATGAAGTGCAGTTCTACCGTGGTTACCGCCTTGTCCGGGGTCAATCTGATCTTTGAATTTGCACATCACTTGGAGAACAGCTACACGATTTAACTCGACCGCCAAATGTAGAGCTGCTTGCTTTTTATCATTCAATACACTTGGATCAGCACCACTTTAAACATATACAAATATTTATTTTCAAATATAATCAAATAGGTATTTTATTGGAAAAATTAAACAATAAGTAAAACAAATAAGTAATAAGTTTATGAAACATAATTATTTGAGTGGCTGCATTCAATCTTTAAATATATTGTAAACAATAATATTATATTATTGTCATTTGACTAGATAGAGCACCGTATCGATCAATCGATCACGCTTTCATAGTTATAGTGACATATCTACCGAGTGTATTAAGGATTTTTTCCTCTATAATCTATTATTTCTCACGTTAAAGTCATGTCTACTCAAAATTAATCTACTGTTTAACTCTTAAATAGGAATGATGAGTCCAGTGCGTATCCTCACTAGTCCGAATCCGGCTACTGGTGGAATCTCTCTCTGATCAATCAATTATAGTGAATGAAACCACCATCCTTTCCTCTCTAAACTAGATAAAGCAGAAAACTATAAGTGACCAAATACAAAATCTGCCTAACCGTTGACTGAACATTCGCACCTACAAAAACAAAAGAAAAACCTTAAGGCTTAAATATTAAAAATAATAAAAATATTGGAGCAAATAATAAGAAAAGCAACAGTATTTAATTGAATTACTTTGAAAACAGACGTTATTAGAAACTATAATGGCACAATGTGTAGCTAGAGTTTTTAAGACCTATAAAAAAATTATGAATATATTTTGTACAGTTTGAAAATTTCACTTTCATTATTTTCAATTACCTACACGCGTCCGCAGTTAAAGTCGTGTAAGTTTAAGAATGAGTTTTTTTTTATTCAAAATGTGAAAAATATATTTAAATTATCCTTCTCGTGACACTGGTGTAAAGAAAGTTATTAGAGGAACACTGTATTTTTAGAAAATTGAATTTTATACTTTATACAAAACAAACTGTACTCAATGGCATTTGAGTTCTTATTCCGTTTTAACAAAATGAAACCGACTGGCAGAAATATTTAATATCCTGATTCTTGAATACAAATATTTTGTTAACAGGGGTTCTATAAATGTAATACAAATTACAAGATGTCAACCCTTCTCAGAGATGTTTTGTAAAATACAAGTGACTACTTCATGTTAACAGTTTTTACAAATTATTTTTTTATACACAATAAATTAGCAAAATCGTTCGTTAAATAATTGTAAATATAAAGGATTGGTGGGATACTATAACAATGATTTCATTAACATCGATATCAATTAAAAGTTTTTAGAAAAAAAAATATAATCTGTGTTGATTATTCGCTGACATTTTAAATGAGCATTTTAAAAAAATTTAAAATTAAATTAAACAATTATAAATTATAATACTTTCCATCTCAATTTAATAAGAAATCAATAAAATTAACCCACATAAATGTAAACTCTTATGCAATTTTTAATAAACAATTTGTCGTTACAAAAAAAAAGAATATTAATTAAAGTACATTTATTAAAAGACCTTGTGAAACACAAATAATATAGCAGAAATACTGATTTAACTAGAATAATTTTACTGTAAAAAATTAAATACTATAAGATTTTATTTTTTCGGCTATTAATAATGAAAAGAAAAACGATTTTTATTTATTAAACTATTTTAAACTTACGTTGTACGAGTCATTTTGTAACGTTTTGTAAATATAATTTATTATTAATTATTTTCCCACGCATAGTTAAAATATTAAAATATTAAATACGATGCATTAAAAATCATTATAATTATATTACAACTATAATTTTATGTTGAGTACAGATAATTATTTTAGTAAGAAATTAATAAATTATTAATTTAAAAGTTGATACTACTTTCGAAATAAAAATATTTATATAATATTTACATGTTATTTACAATAACAATATAAATATTACTACTCACTTCTGAAGTAAATAGTCCACTGCGTCCAACGAGTTGTGCTCAATTGCGATGTGTAATGGAGTGTTCCCATAAGAATCCCTTATGTTCAAATCTATTCAAAACAATTTTTATTTTTATTGTGTTTATCAGTTTAATCGGTATATTTATGCTTATAATATATTTTTATAATTAAAACCATTCAAAACAGTCTTGATGTTTATTTAAAAATAATTTACTTTTCTCCTTAAATAAAAGAAAAATACTTAGAAAAATTCCACGGCCAAATAATTGCCACCCTGGACAATTGTTATTTTAAAGTCATATTTTCATTAATATATGGCACTTATTAATGTCACGATCAAAAGTGATAATAACAAAAAAATCGAAATCAATTTTATTTTCGTAGCTGTCTTCGTACTAAAATGACGAAGGTATTCCGAATAAAAATAACAATCATATTTCTGAAAAGTATATAGTGATAATATTATGGTCTATGCTCGACTCTGAATAAGTAAAACGTAAATAGGGTATCTCGTTGAATATAAATAAGATTTTTAAAAATGTTTCACTGACATTCCATTGAAATGGGTACCTATAGAGTATATATAGTTTAGATACTTATTTTATTAAGGGATAATGTTGACAACCAATACAAAATAATTAGGTATATTGTTTTAATTTTAAAATTGGCATACTGAAGTTTTGAATACAATATTCAGACCACGTTTCTAATTTCAAACTAAAACATCGCCGTGCAAATGGAAGAGTGGAAAATGCAAATTTAAAATTTAATTTCGATTAAATATACTATTTAATAGTATACACGCAACTTAAAATTCGTCGAGTATCAACAATTTTTGAATCGAATTTCCAATCAATTTATAGGCCTGTGTGAAACTCTGAAACACTCACGTTACATTCGCATTCAAGTGTTAACCGTAAATAAACCTTACTGAGAGAGAAAAAGTCCACATTATTGTTAAACCATTATATTTCTCGCTTCATTTAGAATCTAAAACAACGGTTTTGGCATGACGGTTTGTTTCTGACAACTTTCAAATGAAAAATCAATAAAATATAGAAAATAAAATGATTTATATTCATTTTAACTCATAAGTAACGATATTTTTCAAAGAAATATATATAAAAAAAAGTATTTCAATTCGTTTGTAACTTAAAAATCATCATAGCAAATATTACATTTCAAGTTATATATCGCTTTTAGTATTATTTTAGAAACAATCAATTTATTCAGATATTGTGAAACACAATATCTGCCACCAGACCACCACTTACCTACCAGCAAAACTTACTATGTTATAGATTTCTACTAGATTTAACTAGATATGATTTGAAGAATAAATAGTTCTATGTGATAAAAGGGTTTTAACTTGGATCATACTTCAAAGTACCAAACTTCAAAAGTCTGTAAAACATTCAAACATCTAACAGCACAACTATAGTATATAGTTGTTTTTTTTTTTTAAGAAAGCTTGTTATATGAATTCGTAACCAAATGCTACTCTCAAAAAACGAATTGTGGACAGTGGGTACAAATTAATCTTTGAAGATAGGTTGTGTTCATTTTAGGAATAGTTTGTTACAGAGTTTATGCAAGAAGTGGTCTGAACTTCTAAAGAAGAACTGATAGATCGATAAGAATTGGGGTTTCCTGCGAGTTTATTAGGTTTACGAAAACAGAATTTAAATTGAATATTTCGATTGTATTAGAACAGAAGATAGTTTGTGAATTGCGTTGAATGTGTGCGTTAGGTGGATAATAGCTTTTAAAGGGAGTTTAAGAGATATAATCTCAACTTTTATTAAGTCAAAACCTGAAAATAATAATTTAAACTTTTAAATAAAGTAACTAGAATACTAACTCGAGCACCAACTTTTACGATTCTATTTTTTCTTTTTTCATTAATAACAGATTATTAGCAAATTTTATCGTATTCATATGTTGCTTAAAACAATTTTCGTAAAATTTCATTCGAAATTATTTCACTGAAACCTGTTTCAAATGAATGATACATTATTACAAGTTTAATACTTTTAATATTTTACTTATAAATGAGAATTGTAATTACCTATGAATAAAACTATTGTACATTATTTTTAATTTACAACTAGTTTCTGAATTCGGTAAAATTAAAATACAGTAATTAATTGTCTAACTTTACCTTTGATTGTCTAGATAAAATCTATCCAATGAAATATGTAAGTTGATCACTGTGTGTCTGTAATGGAATATTTTGTAAAATTTGTACTAGGATTTTGAATTTTTAAATATTAATTCGAAAAATTATTTAAAATAAAGTTTGGAGTCAGAAGTAATATATATAGCAATGAAAGAACGGTAATATCGATTTTGTTAAAACGACGCATGCTTGAATTAATTCAACATCTGTCAGCGTTTCCGACTTTTTTTTCTTGCACTTGGGGAAAATACTGAAAATATTTAAAGTGATAATTTTGAAGTTCGTGTCCAGTTTTTGGTAAATATAATTTATTTCGATTGAAAAACACTAATCCGAAAACTCCATCCAAAAACGGTTGCCACTTCACGTACGTAATTATAATATGTATAGGATTTCACATTAAGTTAGAAATTTGCTCAATATGCTCGTTTATAATTTACCGCCTATCCGGACGTTCGTCTATGAGTTTGCTCACTTTTGTTTGACACTCGACCGTTTCCATTAGCGAAAAGGACAGATTACACAATTTGCGTCATTGCCACATCGTAACATAAAAATAAAAAAATTATCGTCGAGTGTAAGATCTTAATGGCTTGCGTCTCGAATACTTAGGTTGGGGGAATGGGTTAATATTTTGGTCAACCTGTCGAGATTAAAGACTACCTATATACGATTCATGTTATGATCGCCCCTCGGTATAGCGTAAACAACGATATTGCACGAATCGTTCGAACGCATATGAGAAGTCGTCTGTGTCATTAAAACGCTGTGATTTATAATTCACTACAAAATCTCCCCATGGTATAGTTACACATCAAATACGATATTGTTTGCCATTGGCGTTTCAATTAAGAGACCAATATTTGAAGACGCCGCCGTATTCGAAGTTATATTAAAACTTCACAAATCCGCGGTTTCTAGTCTTCTCCGAGGGTCTTAAATTCACAACGAATTGAAACGCCAATTTTATCGAAAAACTTGCTATACTTCTAAATACGTTAAAAATTTGGTACTATTAGTACATAATATCTAGTAATAAAATGTTTTATACTGTTCAAGGTTTCTTACCGCGGTAAGAAGATTGTGAATTTGGTTCAAATCGATTAAATTACTGATAAGCCCGTTTTTGAAAATTCACCAAACAACACAAACACGTGGGTTATATTGCAACATCGAAGTATATAAGTAAAAAGACAGCGAGGGAAACAATTTTAGATTTTTTTGTTTATCGGCCAAACGAATCAAATTGGTTCATTTAACTACTTTTACGTTGTTTGTTCGATTACGCTTTAATATACGCGCAGTTACATTGTAGACATTTTAATATCAATAGAACCGAGTAAAATATTTACCTCCTCCGTGGTTTCTGATGAAATGCAATATATTTAATTTATTTCTGGCGGCTGCTTGGTGGACGGCCGCTCGACCTTTTGAATCTCTCACCTCAAGACGAGCGGGTTCAGCCACGAAAAGACGATTGAAATCGTCCAAGTTACCACTTTCAGCTGCCTGAAAAATAAATTTTAATTATTATTATTTTTTTTGTTCTAATTAATATTTCAATTGCGTCGTCTCTAATAAAAAAGAAAACACTTAATTATAAAATCAATGTACAATGTAATATTATAAAATATATTTTATCACAATAAAACTTGGAAAAAGAAATTTGATTGCTTATTCCAATTGAATATATATTAAAAACGTACTACACAGTAAATATATGAGTAATGATGTTATTTATCTCAGCAATAATTTTTTTTATTATTATGAACAGATTAATTTATAAAAGGTAGGTATTCGTAATTGAACGTAATATTATTCTTCAGTTTTCAACAATCACTGAACAGCCAGCTGGCTTCAACATTATCGAAATCGTAGTATAATAGAATTTAATGAAATCTCCATTTCAAGCTTATTGAAATGTATTATTGTACCAACGTATTGTTCGAAAGCATGAAAATATATTTTTACAATCGTAGGGTATGGTGATAGAATTTTTTTTAATACATTTCATGGATCAACTTCATACAATGAATAAAAATTATAATGACCTATTGAATATAATATTACATGGCTACATTTTTTTATTTGACATTTTTTTTATTATTTAGACGAGTAGAAAATATCGTATTTCACATTATTATCCTGAACATTTAAGAATAATATAATACAGGTATAATATATTATACATATATAATGATTATATTATACAATTATTAATTCACCATTTACTTGACAATCTTTGACATCGTGAAATTAATATTATAAATATTATTATAATTTATATTCAACATCAATATTTCAAGAAAATTGATGGAAAAACAAGAAAAAAAAACTATTCAGTATTATATAAATTGTTTTAAAACAATGAATAATTTAGTACATTTGGTACCACATTATTTCATTATCTTTTTCAATAGGTATCAATGCTATCAAGTTTATCAAAAAATGTAAATTTTACATGTTACATATTTACAATTGAATAAACATAGACAATTACGGATATAGTTTAATAAACACATACACTATAATATATAGCATATTATATTTTGTATAACAAAAATAAAATCACAGACACTTATTCTTTAAGTGATTATAACCCAAATGGTATAAACGATAAATCAAGAGAATAATCAAAGACAAAGAGATTGAAATAATTCACTTTCATATATAATCTAATAATAAAGACAAGCACACACTATTAAGATTGTTTAAGGGTTCATTTGATAATTTTATTTCTTTATAACCCCTTAAGATAAATCTGTAATCATTATCAATAAACTAAAAAATTGACTGTTTCAAAACTTTAGTATAACATTAACGCAGACACAAGAACATTAAAAATTATCTCTCGCATAATTTTCAAATAATGATTTTTTCGTGTATGTGTTTTGTTATGTATATTATAAAGTTTGTTATGTATACTATAAGTCGACAAAAATATTTTTAATAAGTATCGAAAAAAATGTCGGAAATTTTGATTTTATCTATTTATTTCACTACCCTTTCTTGATAATCCACTTGAGAGAGTAAAAACACCATTTGTTGATTGTTTGATTGTGAACTCTATTTCACACTTGGTTGATTCACCAGTATTAATATAAAATCATTGAAAAGTAAAACAAGGAATGGAAAAATAGTTGATAAAATGAGATATCGTGAAATGTGATCAGGTATACCTTTTATTTCCTTGATACGAAAAAATATATTTAGTATTTACGCCATTTAAAGTATGTTGGAGTTTTATTTTATCTATTTGTAAAAATTTAGGCAGTACTTATTATTATTTTCCCTAATTCAAAATTTAATCAACAATTCAATTAATCTACAGGTTTATGGAAAAATTGTAAACGAAAAAGTCAAAACCAAACTAAGTTATTAGTATTTTGTAATCAGTTACTGACAATATTTTATCAAGCAAGGATCATACTATTTACTAGAAAATGTCTAATAAAAAATATTAGAAAGAGTAATTTTGTTTAGCCAATGAAGGAAAAATGAAAACAAACTGATGAATACGTAAACCAATAAAAATTTCTACACACTGAGTTTGTAAATGTCATGATCTTAATTATGCGCCATGTTCAATTTCTTTAAAAAAATCCTTAAATATGCAAAAATGAAAGTATTATATTTTAGCAGCTTTAATTTTGAATTAAAAATGATTTAAGTATTTTAAATTTATTTATTTATGTTTTACTCAGACTACATTATCAAAAAACTTTTGGTTAGCAAAAAACACATAAAACCAAAGTGTAGATAATTTAATTTTCTTTGATTTTTATAAACTTTTGGTAAAACATAAAAAACGATAAAAACGAAAATAATCGATAAATTTTATAAAATTACATACTTGAGAACTTTAAAGCCCCAGAGCATATATTAATATCATCGTAACGTTCTGAAATTGTTAATATTTTATTTTTATAGGTGCATGAATCATTTTATGAGTGGGATATCAGAAAAATTCAAAACTGTAATAATAAGAGTCAATCCATCTACCTATATACGAGTAGATATTTTCTAAGAAAACACTTGCAAAAATGTATACTAATAAACCATTAAACCAAGCAAATAAAACACTTTGTACTATTTACCCTAATTATAAGATTGATATTACAGAGCTTCAATAAATGTCACATGTTATCAAAAATACCGAATCTTACTGGATGTTAATACAGACGACATTAGGAATTCAAACCTAAGAAATCATCAAGTGAACAGAAAACTTTAAGACCAAGATCACTCCATGTACAATGTACATAGACACAAAGAAGGTGTCACTCCAAATGAAACCTGTCAACTGATAATAAACTGAAACTAACCACTATGCTACTAAAGCAAGACTATTAGACATGTAATCAAATGTAACTTTTACAGTGATACTTGTATGTAAGATAGAATATTGAATCGACATTCGTGTCCTTTACATTGATCAACTCATGCCGATCAAACCAAGCCAAAAATTCCAAAATAAAAGTCTAAATAAAAAACATAAAACAGTATCTACATTTTATATAAGAAATATATCATAAAGAGAAATGTATATTGGATTGTAAAATATCTAATAAAATAATAGACGACCTGCGAAGGTATCACAACAAAATAGAAAACAATAACAGTGGTTACAAAAATAGTAACGATTAAACCACAAAAGTAAATACAGTCAAAAGCAATAACATCGAATGATAAAATCACCAGGTACGATAAAATTTTACATATATATTTGCTTACAAACATTTTTGTTATTATTTATTTGTCTATATAACCCTTAATATGAGACATAACAATAAAATATTTAAATTCAACAAGATTAAAAAATAAATTAAATAAAACAAACCAACTCGCTAATAGATTAATAGAATAAAACTAATTACTCGAAATGTAAAATGAATACACAGCACTTAAAACAAATAGTTTCACTTATTTTATCTTAACTTATTTAAAATTTTAAATCCATATTATTTATTAAAACTATACTAACGTTCTAAAATTCAAATTAAGTTACCTAACCAATTACATTTTTCACATTCAAACATTGACGAATGCTCAATGAGGATTCTTTTAAATACCTACTTACATAACTATTAATACACATTTAGTACATTTAAAGACTAATAAAGTAATCTTCAAAAAAACGATTTAGCACTTTTATTGTTATGAATTTAATTTGTTTATTATTCTTACCTTAACTAGTTCTTCTGAAGATAATTTCTTAATTGCCTGGCAACCGTAGAATACTTTACGCCAATTCCTGGCGATCTTCAAAGGTGATAAAGTCATCGTATCCGTACGGAATTTGATGAGTTTTGTGAAAAGAGCCAACACTAATCCGAAAATCATACGAGTACAACACTTAATATGAGAGAACATCCGACCGAATCAACCAATAAAGCAATGAGATCAGATATTTAAAGCTGATAAAATATATAAATTAACCTGCGCGTGACATGGCATTTTTGTTTTTAGTTTTATAACCAAAGAATTGAAACAGCTTAATTTATAAATGTCAGAATCATACAAAAATATGTTTCAACTTACGTTTGAAAATATTCGAATTGAAATATTACATCGAAAACCCTGTTGAAATAAAACTTGAATAATCTATTTTCAATATTTGAATATTTTCGTCAGTATTTTCGAATACCCATAACTGTGTTAACCGAACGTAAAATTATGCGAGACCGTACTACCGTAGACGCATATATGAACTGAACACCGAACGTGAAAAAGGTGTATGATATACGCGGTGGTTGCTGTAACGACCTCTAGATGTGATTAAGGGTTTAAAGAGGTCCCCGGTAACTCGCGTTGAATTTGAAAACGGTTGAAAAAGAAAACGACTTATTTTAAATTACGACGTCATCTTTCTATTTTACACAATATTTACACAACATTTAAAAATATTTTAACACTGATCCATGAAATAATGTATCAAAATAAAATATATTTAAACTTTTTTTTGAAATAGCATAATTTAATTTATATTACATACGACTTTTTGTAATATTTGTTTATAACAAATAATCTTACTCTGTCAACATGTTTACTTAGGTATTGTATCTATTATTGTTTATAAACCGTACAATTAACTTATAAATATAAAACTATATGGTACTGTGTTACTTACATGTTGTCATATACACTCTTAGAATTGTACTGAAACTATTTCTTGTGCATTGTTTACTATTCGATAGTGAAATAAAATAATTGCGACGAAATAATTATGTTCATGTCTACAAATGACATGTTACTTATAAGAAATTGTTCAGAATTTAAAGAAAACCTAATAATTTTTAACTTCCTTAACCAATTCCATTACTTGATTACTAATCCATTATTATTCGTCAGCCAAGTGTATCATTAGTCGATCAAAAACAAAAAATATATTGTAAGGTAAGGTCAAAACAAAATGAAATTGATTTTAAATCATGTGCGTTTTATTTAAATTTATAAACTAAATGAAATGACAACCATCAATTATATCACAATATTACTTTGACTACAAGATAAACATTAATTAGTACTAAGTAAAAACAATTAATATTGATAGAATAATATTATATTTAATATAATACCATAACATATTATAGAGATTTATAATAAAATATTTTAAAATGTTACTTTGATGTTTATTTTTTTTTCAAATTTGTCATCTAATTTACATTTATTACAAAAATTCTCAACAAAATTCGAATTTCAAAAAAGAACATAATTTTACAGTCCTCAAAGAAAATTTAAAAACCCATATTTTTTTGCTGCTGTAGTTAAATAATTATATTTTATTAATTTAAGATATTAAAGGTTTATTTTAATAGTGTTTTTAAAATTAAGATTGGAAATTATTACCACACATTAAAAATAATATAGTATAAATTTAACTTTTAATAATAATCAAATAATATAAATATCTATAGTAATATTACTCTTATGACAATATAATACTACTAAAAACATTTTACATTTAACGTAATAGTATCTATGACAATTTATTGTGATACAATTACAAATACTACAAACTTTCTAAAAATCTGTGTGTATAAATATTTTTTTTTTCATCTTAGAGACTAAGTACCTTTATTTACATTACACACTCACGTGAGCACATATATATTTGTTCGATTAATACTACAATGAAAATATTTTTATTTATTTTTATATTTCAGTTTTTTTTTTACCTATTTATTGAGCTGGTATGAAAGTTGAGCAAATAAACAAAAGTTTTTATAAAAGGGATTTTTTAGCAATACACACATTCCAATCATTTTTTTAAGTATCTGGTTTTTTAGATGTCTACATTTTAATAAACTTGAAAGTATCGATATTAATATTTTGAATTCTGGATTTTTTTTTTCTTTAAGAAGAAAATATCGAAAATGTTGGCAAATATACAATAAAATCAATACAACTCGGGTCAATAACAACATAATATAAACTTTTTTTAGTACAATATATTAAAAGAGAAAAAGATATAACACCTCTGAATTTTTAAAATTTTAAATCCAACCATTAATTAGAAATATAAAACAATTCAAAAATTAGCTTGAATGATTTAAAATTATAAATCACATTTATTTTATTTAGTAATCTATTTTTTAATTTAATTGGTATGCTTTAATATTGTACTTGTATTTATTTATCAACATGGATACATGTTGATAAATACATGGATACCAAATACATGGATTTTTTATCATAATTATTTCTTATTAATATATTACATTGTGTACATTATATTTTGTCTTACAAATAAATATAAAATTAATTATATTAATTAAAAATCAGTGCCATGTTGATCATAAATTATCAGTAGATACTATCACAATATAGCAAAATAAATTATCAAAATATCCAAACAAATGTCTACAAATAGGCCAGATTACTATTTGTAGAAACAAATAAAAAATAGTGAGATTTAAATTGAATAATTTATTATTTAATTAATACTATATATTGTTTATTAATTTAAAAGTCTAGACCAAAAATATAACCATTATATATAATATAGTAATTTTTGCACCTTTAAGTCATACTAGACGTCATCAAAATTGAGCAGATTTATGCTATACCAAGTAAACTAATACTTAATTTAATCTAAATTTTAGTCAAACATTTAATTTATACAATAATAAACTCCTAATATACTCCATCGTGTATACCAAATTATTTGAATAACTATGACATACATTTGACATTTATTATGGATAATTTAAAAATTATTTTATGATGAATTATTATTATTTCTTCCAATTTTGTAATTTGAATCTGATCTCTTTTATTAACACACAGTTTTATATTTTTAGTCTAGAATTCTAGATTATATTTATTTATTAATATTTATTTATTATTCTATAAAAACCTTATTGTGTGTTAAATTTCGGATCTATTTTATATTTATCAACAAAATTACAGAACTTATTAAATATCCATTATAAAGTCAAGTTTTTGTTTATATTTAATTTTTAAAAGGATTATTTAAAATATCAATTACTTACTATATGGTTATGCCATAGAAATGATGCTAATAATTTCTAATAAACTGGTTACTTGCATGAAATAATTAGACATTTTCATTACCCACTTTCAAATAAGACACCGCAGGTAATTGCTTAAATACCATATCTCACTTAAACCTGTAATTGATAGTTATTTGAATACTATAATATTAAGGCTGTTGGAGCACGATTCCTAAAACCGTGTTTTACATGCTATTTAGACCAATATGAGTAGGTGTTTTTAAAGTACTTCCCGATGTCCGATTTCAATTTTGAATACATGTATGAATTTATTAGCCTTTTTACTAAAATCTGTAGGAAATAGATTTTTGATTTATGTATTAAATTAGGTTTAAAAACATGTTTTCTTTTTTTAAAAAAACAAAAAAATGATTTTTCATGGTTAAACATGAATATTTTAAAATCTAGTTCGAAATTCGAAATTCTGTTTCCTACAGAATTTAGTAAAAAGGTTCACGAATACAGATCTTTTTTCACAATTTAAATCGGCCCACTGGAAGTACCTCAAAACTTTTTTTCTTTTTTGACAGTTTCGAATTGATTTTAAAATTACAATAAAATCTGAACCGGTGACATGTGCATGCGCGTACGTGTGTGAGACTATTCTCAGAATTATTGTAGTCAACTGATTACGACCATTAGCCTGCTACTTGATAAGTTAATATAGAAACCGGTATATTTTTATTATATTCCGTATATTATTACAAATTGAACCGAAATTGAATTCAGCGTCGCTCGTCGGTGATTTACTTATTTTGTGTTCTCTTTGAAACAGAGACGACCATGGCCGACCTAGATTTTTCGCCGCCCTAGGCAATTTTAATTTACGCTGCCCTATTCAAAAGTTAATTTTTTGGAGAGTAAGGGGTTATATAAAATATAAACATTCGTTTTTTAACGATAAACCCGTGTTTTTGTTTTGAAAAAAAAATGTTCTGATCAACCTCAGTTTTCTTTACGAAATATAAAACTTTAAAAATGATAAAATTAAAATAAATGTTCAAAAATAGTACAAGGCATATTTATAACCAACGTTAATTAATTTAAATAAAATCGTGCGTTTGTCTGTGGCCGACCGCGCATTTATCGTTATCGTCGTTCTATTTGCGTAGATACAGATTACGATTACGATTACTGTGCGTCCGCAGTAAACGAAATATTATTATTATAATACTATTAGATATTTATTTTTTTTCTGTATTTGTTGAACAATAAACAAACATTTCTTTACGCTAGATAGTATAATAATTAAAATCGATTTGGATCATTCGAAATTTGCCGCCCCAGGCGGCTGCATATTTTCCTACCGCATTTGGCCGGCCCTGGACAAAATCAACTCTTTTTATATTTGAAAAACAAAACAGAAACAAAACATGTGTCCACACTGAGTTGGGTAAAAATTAAACAAAAAATGAAAAAATTCAAACATTTGTCTGTGTTTTGTTTTTGTTTTCAACTATCCATACCGAAAAATAAACTTGCAATTTTATTTTACCAATTGATACTAGATAGTGGACAACGTTTTCATAATTACAAAATATAGGTACATAAATATATTTTTATAAATAACCATATTGGTACTACTCGCGAAATCCCGATAACTAGTTATCGACTGTTGGCTGTTGGTTGTTTTGAAAACACACGTTCGACAATGTTCACAAAAACAACAACAAAACCGAAACCTTTTGATGTTTACCGACACCGCTCGGGAAATGACTTTGTTTTTAAAAA
The DNA here is from genome assembly GCA_948098885.1 of Drepanosiphum platanoidis. NCBI lineage: Eukaryota > Metazoa > Arthropoda > Insecta > Hemiptera > Aphididae > Drepanosiphum > Drepanosiphum platanoidis. The sequence goes on along the minus strand of OX402534.1, from coordinate 11,725,069 downwards.
CACGAATTTGTTGGAAAAAATACACTTGTTTCAAAAATATTTTGATTGAATTAATTAATTAATTTACAATATATTATATAATATAATGTATGTATGCGTGTGTCCGGAGTTGTAACGTCATCGCGTGCTGGCGAAAAAGTCCTCGCCTTTACCGCGCGCTCCTCGGCCGATGACACGGGCCGTTGCCGCCAGTTGGACCGGTTTCTCGGCCGCGACATTGTTATAATTGTTTAAAATATTTGAATGAAAAAATTATCTAAGAATTTTGAAGTATCTTAAATTATCATCGTAAACAGTAGTTCCAGGAATACGTAATGTGTTCGAAATACGGGCGGCGCGAGCGGTGGCACAAAAACGCGATAACTCACACTAATATTCATTTACTTCTCACACATTGACACAGCTCAAATGTAAATTCTATAAAATGCTATATGAAATGCCTAAATATTACTCCTTAAAACGTGTCATGCTCCAACAGCCTTAAATATAAAAATTACTTTTATTTACCGAAAATCAAAACAGTTCAAATTAAAACATCCAATTAGTCATTCTTACAAACTAAAATTGCTCAATGTAGTGTCATTATTTCATGGAAGAAAAAATCGTATAACGTTCTTTTCTGAAAATATAAGTGAGAAAATGGAACTCTTAAACTTTTTGAAATCGACATCTATCATCAAAATAAAACGTAAATAATTAAGAAATATGATTTTGAAAAAAATTTAACCAAATACTAAATAAAAAAGGTATATTAATCAACACACCTTGAATATAGCAATGACACAAAAATAGTTGTGTTACATATAAATATAATATAAATTATTAATATTATCAAAAAACAAATAAAATAATTTCATTTATGCAATATTACAGTCCTTAAATGAATTTTAATGCAAATACTATCTGTTCTAGTCGATCAACTATTTATTCTCAAATTATTATTTAATATATGTGTCCTACACTCAGCCCCTACATGTAGTATTTAAAAATAAAAGATCAATTTTTTATTTCCTGTAAATCATTTTACGGACATAGCATATGTTCTAACAAATAACGAGATAATTATTTATTTATACATTAGTATTGTATAATTTAAATTACCAAAAGAAGTGCTATAAAAAACACACATTAAATGTTGTGCTCAATATGGTATACTAATTATTATACTATTTAATTAGGTACTTACTTATTGCTATTAGTTAGAGAGCAACGCAAGTCTATGGCTAATGGAGAACATTTGTAAAAATAAATGGTTCACCTATATAATGCTTTTTTTATATAGGTACACTTATTTGATTTCTTTAAATCTAAAAGTAACCTTTTAACATTTAATTAATTGTTTTATTACAAAATAATGAAAAACATTAATTAAGTTATATAACAACAGAAGATTTGAAAATAAACGCGGCACGACATGGTTTTTAATGGATATCCTCAAAGAGTAACAAATTTTAATTATAAATGAATCAATAAAGGTATCCACAATTTCATACACATTATATTGTTATTAATTGAAATTAACAATAAGTAAATTAAAACCATTGAACATTTCTGATTTTGAATTTAACAAGAAATAGAAACCTAATATTATTAGTTTGTGAAAACTTTGATAAAAATCATTTACAATAACATAACAAATATAATTTTATTTGTATGAAAAAGCTTAATTATTTCTTATTTTTTTTAAAAATGTCTTTGAGGGGGAATAGTAGTTGAAACTAACTAAAATATAAACAACTACAATTTTAGGCAGTAAGAGTTTAAGAAAATTGAAGACAATGGAATTTATGATATGTAATTGAAAACATTTTTAATGTAAAAATATATGTTAATATTATCACACAGAAAGGGCATTATTTAATTATCTAAATAATCTTGAAAAATTAAAATGAATACTCAAGTATTTGTAAAGGGATTCAACTTCAAGAAGGATTTAATCTGTTAATGATATTTAATAATAAAAAAGTACCAGTTTGTTAAATATATTACTAATTTGTTGATGGTCTCCTAAAAAAAATGACCGAATTTTTTTCTGTTTTTGAAAAGGTAAAGGATGAATGTAAAAAATAAGGAATGCACCACCTATCAACAATGTCTGTGCATGCCTATGGATACCTCAACTCAAACATATATTATTGATACCTTAACTCAAACAAATTGTTTTATTTTTATGTCAATAAAAAATATGTTTGTTTCATAGTTGTTATATTTATTTATTTTTACATAATATATTTTATACGATAAGCTACCATTAACCTATTATGAACTACACAAATAGTATAACATAGATATACTACTATTCAATCTATTATACTATTTTTAAAACATTGATCAATTAATCAAAAACGCTTACCTATATAAGTTATATTTTTGTTTATTATTATTCTGAAGATATCATGCAATCAAATTTCTTAATTTCAGAAATAAATTGCTCCATACACGGATTTTTTATAAGAAACCAAAAGTGCTAGTTTAATTTGTTTCAACTTTCATCGTTTTACAAAATGGTCTCTTGATAATAAGAAATTTATCTTGAAAACAAATACATAAGTTCTTATTTGATTCACATAAGAATTTTCTATATTCAATACATAATGGCCATTATATTATAATATTTTTAACTCTGTATATTATTTACATCATTATATTTTAAAACCAACTCTGTAAAACAAGCCTATCATAAATATAAAATTTGTAATCGACATTTATTTTTAAAATACTGTTTTGAATAATATGATTGAAAAGTGTATGATCAAATTAATGCATACACCAACATGATCTGTAGATCAGTGATCAGTGATCACTATTCAGTTCTATACCATATCTAACAGTCACATTATCTGTCATTGAGAATCGTGTTATGTCTATATATATAAAATGTTACTTACTCTTAAAATTCTATATGGACTATCCGTCAGTAAACACACATCCCCATCGACTGTAGAACTCTGACGAAAAATTAATGGTGTGAGGCAAAGTTTTTCACTTGACGATAACATCCGGGCCGTACCACCGACTTTACTTCCGTGGATTCTTCTCATTTGGATCAGCTGCCACAATCTATGTTTCTACATGCAAAGAATGAAAATATAGATTTAAAATAATTTTTACTACAGATTAAATATTTTTGTAAGAAAACTTAACCATATCGTGACATAAGCTCATAATAAATTATAATATAACCCTAATTTTAATTTAATGTAGTTACCGAACCAAAGTTTTTTAACCTTTTAAATAATTGGATTGCTAGGAATATATTATATCAATATCAGGTTACTTAAAAATGTTATAACGATTTAAAAATTAAAAATTTAGTATTTATAAAAATAACAATTCTCAATATACCTACCTTAAATAGTAAAATTAATATTGTACTTCTAATTCATTTATTCTCTCTTTTCAATATTATTATAAGAAAATCAGAAAACACATTTTCTAAAGATGTAAGGGTACTAATTTTCAAATCTTAATTGGTAAAATCCAATTACTTTAAATTGAATCATTTTAAAATTTTGGTATTCATTTAAACAGATACAGATTTGTTTTTAAGTTTGACATATCTGGTTTAATACAATGCAAATGTCAGAAGTATTTATATTAGTTTTATTAAATAATCAACAATTTTGAATAGGCTTATGAAAAAAAAAGTAGTAATATTATTGATATTATTGTATCTTATTAAATGTGATTATAAATAATTCTTTCCCCAATGAACAAAACTAAATACATTTTTTTATTGTTTGTTATTTATTACTATTGTAGGGGATAATCCAGCAGAAAGAAGGGACAATTTAATTATTTTTTGAGATCATTCTTTTCATTTCTAATTATCTCATCAAAATCGATAGATAACACCGAAAACAAATAGTTTTTCTAGAAGGAAAGAAACATACTAAAGAATAAGATAAACTTTAAGTAAAATACTATTAATCATCATCGCTTACGCCTCAAACCAGTGGCGTACAGCGATGTTTTATATTGGGTAAGTGCTAAAATAAAACTTCAAGTTGAATCTTTAAAAAAAAAGGTATTTTATTGATAAAAATTACAATTTAAATAATTGTAATAATAATTATCTACTTTTAATATTATGATGTAAGAATTAATATACTTACATTTAAATTTGTATTGTAGTTCACAAAAATAATCTATAACTTGAGGGCACGCCGACGGTTGACAACAAAATAATGTGAATAGCTAATGTACCCGACGCCCGTTTAATATAACAATAGTGTAATGATAATGAATCCGATAAACAATTATTGCGAAATATTGGAATTACGTTTTTAAAAATATCGATAAGCGCTCGGCCACGGCACTTTCAACCGCCACGAAAATCTTGGTTATCTCCTTCTACCGCAACCGGTCACTCCTATAATAACGATATTATCTACGAACAGTCTAAAATACCAGCGCTTCTGTAAAGAAATTGCCTATACCAAAAAAAAAATTAATTAAATTTCCTTTGAAGAAACCCCAGATGAATCGTTTTAAATCGAATACTAATAAAAGAATGACTAAATAGTAGTCATTTTTAATGTTAAAGTCCGCATTGTCATTTGAAATAACAAATGTTAAATTATTTTGGCTGGACATGCGCCGCTTACCTAGCTTACCTTGACAGCACGCCACTGCCTCAAACATATTGAAATAAATCTAATTCTGTGCCATCGACACGAAAAATAACTAAAACTTCTTCCTGCTATCCAGTAAAAATTTAACATGCAATTAATTTCACATCAAAGTCAATGAGCAATACTGCTCCCGAAAATATTAACAATCAAATCTATACAGTAATCTCTCGTCATTAATTATTGCTTTTTTAAATGAACTTTTAATATCAAAACATTTTAGGATTCTTTTTATAACAATGAGATGTTTTGTAATATAAATTTACAAAATAAAAATTTCATAATATATTCACCTAACAATACGTATCACAAAGTGCCTATATTATAAATTATTATACTTACCTATGTTTATATTTTGAAGCATTAATACTAATTAGAAATCAGAGATGATAAATGACAAATTCAAATAAATAGAAGTAGTTTTAAATTTAAGATATTTAATTTCACTAATAATAATAAATTAGCTTATTTTAGGAATAATCATATTATAAATAAATCAATTATTATTATTAATTTAGTTGCATACTTGCATGTCTTCGATCATAATAGATACTCATGGGAAATCATTACAAACCACTTATTTCATGGAACATAAGATAGTTTCACTATTAGAACTTACATTACAAAAAATAGGTACAGTGCAAAAACTCAAAATATTATTTTAAATTAGGTTGTAGACTTGTAGTTTATTAAAATTAATATCAGGAATATAATATATGTATATAGGTAATATATTATAATATGTATAGTAAAACAATATAAATTTAAGAATACAGATTTTAAACTCGGGCATTAGAAGATCTCAGACAATTTATCTAATGTTTGTAAATATTTTTAACTGCAAACTAAGACCGTCCTATATTCATTAATTAGTTTAAATTGCATTCTATGAAAATTAGAATCTTAACTCTACAATTTAAAAGTGATAAAAACAAAGAAACATTAAATTTACCCTTAACCTGTAAACAACCAAAGATATGATGATTGCTATCAGTTTTACGTTCATTTAGTTCAAAGAAACATCCACAGCCGCAATTTAGGATTTCCTTTCATGTTCACATAGCTTTTCATGTTTACATTATTTCTTCCCAGCGTGAATCAAAATATATTTTTTACAAGTTTCAAAACACTATTGTAAAGCAGTGATACAACAATGAAACACACACATTTCTGAAAAGTATTACTTACTGAAGAACGAATATATTATAACTTTTGTTGTTTCAAAACAAACAATTCAAAGAAAATTATTCTTAATAAAAAATAAATAAAAAAAAAAACCGGATCATAGACTTTGAGCTATTTTCATTCTGTGTAAATATAAATTTCCATTACCAAAAACCCCTCAACAATATTGGTACATATACAAAAAGATTGAGAACCATTGTTATATAATATAACTACTAGTAATATAACTATTCATTAGAATATTAAATATTTTAAGATAAATGATTATTCAAATTCTGATACAGAAAAAAACAAATTTTACCCCTGCTACCGAATCATCGGCGGTTCTTTGAACGTTCTTGCTTCCGCTTAACACCCACGACATCCACCTGATACCACCTTCTCTTGTCGGTTCTTCTTTCATATTGTTGCACAGTTATCGCATTGATGTGATTATTACTTTTAGTGAAATCTAGTCAAGTCATAACCATAAAGATGTTAAAATTTCACCAACAATTTCAATAATAACATTTAAATTCGTACACTTTTTAAAAACTTTTTTTACACTTTTCAGAAATAAATTTAGTAAATTAAAATTCGCAATTTCATAGACGCACGACTGAAATGTTCTTTGAAATTATCTTAGACCACTAGCAGGATGAACAAAGGTGGTCAACATGCACACAGAGATCAAGGGACGACTGAACTGAAGCGGTACAAAAACGCTTTTTAGAAAATTACTTTACCCTCGATATCGCGACAATCGATTCAATGAGCATTTTTAGGCGTTCCTTGTTTTTCTAAAATTGATTACACATACCAACACACACATGTGCATATTTATACATATTATGTGCGTGCACACGCAATATATACATAACAAACAATGTGGCAAATTACGAAAAATAAAATAAACCAATAAACAAACAAGTGTACAAATAAAATACAGCATAAAATCATTATCAATAATAATAATAGTCTATAGAGCATGTAAGGTTCCTTAGTTAACAACGAATATGTGTGCTATTAACGTGGGGTAGGTATTATTGTGCTAAACTACACGAGAGTAAACACAATTATATACCATTTATAATTCATATCACCTACAAAAAAAAAACATACGAGTATATTTATAAAAATGAATTACAATCAATAATAAAACTAGAATTGACATGTAATATATTATTATTATTATTTTTATTCTATATATATATATTTCTATAAAATACAAATATTTTTATTAACTTATATTCATGGTAGTTATTTACTACCAGAGGAGTTTTCTTATAGAAATCATATTCCACCTGGACGCTTAATTTCAGTTTATTCTGTAAGAAAACATTCTTTTGATATGTACACAAATACTTACACATGAAAAGAAACAACTAAAAGTTATTACACATATTTATTTTTTATTTTTATTATTTATTCAAATTTACTTTAACACTTGTCGCGTTCAGAGACAGCGCATCGCAATTCCAAATAATTATTCTTACGACGCAAAACAATGTGACACTTATTACGTTGAATGTAAGAGTCCTAATAATCCATTATATCTACTAAAAATATAAACTCAAACATGAAATGTAATCCGAATAATATTGGTAGTTGGTACAATCTCATAATATATGTACCTACTTTAGAGTAAGCCATTGAATGAACGATTTTATTATGTAGCACTGTAATGCTTCATTGAATTCTTAAACAATAGATGGGTACTTTAATTTTGATATTGATATATTTCGACTTGTAGTATACGAAATATATATTTTTAGTAGATACTTGAAGCTTGTATAGAGAATAACTATGCATTTTTATATCAATATTATTTTATTCGTTATCTACCAGATCATTTATAAGTATTTATTTTTCCTTCCATGTATATTATATATATATATATATTAAATTAAAGATGAAAAATTACTTGCATGGGCACTATGTAATTGTTTACAGACTGTAAATAATCATAAAAATCTACTGAATCAAAACAAAAATAACTCCAGTCTATATATACAGAAAAGAATGAAATAAATATTTACTCTGCCTTATTTAGGTGAATCTTATTTTCTGGCATAAGTTCACAACATTCCGAATTCCACGATTTCTTTCCCTGCTGTTCAAAGTAGTCAATCAACCTCAAAGGTTTTTCGTTCCCGTAATTCAATTTTGACTTTCAAGGGTATATTGCCTAAAAAAACGATTTCACTAAAAAAATAATATACACTGGAGTAGTTTTATTTATTGGTTAGAAATTAAAATACCGATTATACCAAGTTTTATAAGTAAGCAACCTCGTATTATGTAATATTAAATCATTATTCGTATAAGTATAGATATTCAATTTCAGTTTCTATCGGATATTTGCGCAAAGACGAATTGCTTATAATTACTTTATTAGGTAACGACCCCTATAATCACTAATAAATATGATAACAAATATGATAAACGTGTAATATACTAATTACGTTTTATTTCTAGTTTCCCACTGTATAATTATGTTTAGATACTTATACAATAGTTCTATAATTATTTAAATGACAATATTAATAATATACTGTGTTGTAATTTTGCAAACGAGTAATGAAAAACATTATCCAGTAAACATGTTTATACATCAACAATAACAAAATAATCAATAATCATTAATTTCCATTACACCGGATTCTCGTGGCATTTTCCACAATTTACAGACACTCCATATTTATAGACATTTTTGTGGATAAGCGGAAATAAGCTCTAAGATGTATGCCTGTTTACTCATTATGTGTTTTATCACACATTAGAAATATTACCATAATATTATTATAATATAATAGTTATCTTTAATTTTCAATATTATATTTTAGATAAATGAAAGTTACACATCTTGCATATCTAGGTTTTTAAAACGACATTTACATGAAGACTTACGTATGATGTTATTATTTCAAGATGAGATCGTTCGATGAACAAAAGGAAACCTAATAAATTCACGATCAGACACACACATCGACACATCAAATGTCACGAACAAATTCATTTATAGTCAATCAAAGTACAGAAAATCCGGTATGGTACTGAAAATCAAATACTATTTAATAATTGTGTCAATTATAAATTTGATTCGAAAATCAACTCCATAAATCATATAAAAAAAATAACTATACATGTTTTAAATAATTACAATAGATAAGAAATAGTAATGTAGGTAATAGGTATATTATATTTTCACAAATGATTTGCTTTTTTAAAGTTATTCTATTGTTACAATGGACATTTATATTTTACCGAGTAAAAGGGTAACATTATTGATTTTAATTTTATAAAATTACATAATGTATTAATTGACTTTTTGATTTAATGCCAATTTTGACAAGTACACGGTTCTCTTATAATAATATGAGTCAGTCAGTGGCGTATATAGGATTTAATTTCGGAGGGGGCCGACTACACAGACTACAGGCTATACAATTTTTATTATCTTATCGCATAAGCGACGGTTTCGTTCCCGACGATATGATAATAATCGGTGTCGTAACAAATTTTCGGAATTACTCCTCAGCCATAAGTTATTATTCATGTCCAAAATAAAATGTTTTAATAATTTTGTTTTTCATTTCGGGGGGGGGGCCCCATCGGCCCCCCCCATATATACGCCCCTGGAGTCAGTAAATCCATTTTAAGCGCATTCATATTGTCTACTTTCAATAATAAATAGAATATTGATATCATAAAAAAAATATCAAAAAGAATATTATATACGATTAAAACAACGTCTATTAACATTAATTATTAGTTTTTATTGTTTTTAATAATTTCATTTTACTTTCTCAATATCGTTTTAGTATTAATATCATTGAAATTAAAAGTTATTCGTACAAACTAGATAAATAGGTACAGCAGTATTGTACCGACAAAATGATAACATACTCGTAGAATCATTTTTGAAGTTCAAAGTCGATCAAAGCCATTTATAGTTTCTGAAAATATCCACTTAACGACAATATTCACTGCACGAAATTATGCCACCTAATATACGTGTGTAAAATTGTGTACAACTTTGCAGAGGTTTAAGTCATAGAGGCTTTACTAATCTAGGATATTTTAGAGACTGTGTGTTGACCTTACGCGCAGTGAATAACGAAAATGCATAACTCAAAAAAACGATTAAAGCTTAATGTTATTCCAGACATTTTTAAGTGTAATCAATGAAGACACGAAACAAATATTGTTCAATTTATATTCTATACACGAATACACGATGTGTTCTTATTATATGCGATAGGTACGATGTGTACCCCGAGCCTGGTCGATGGCTCTCTTTTATATTTTACATTTTATTATATCGTCTCATTAGCTTCGTTGACTTGTAATAGTAATAATAGTATCAATTTAAATTTGATTTGTGTCATTTACAACATTCCCTTGCGTAATAAAAAATAAAAATATCTCCTCGTATTGTAAAGCTAAAACTATATGTAGATCTTAACTATATAATAAACAACAATTTAAATGAAAAGAATATGTTTTTTTTTTTTTATACAATAGAAATGAAAAAATTTGCTCTCTTTTTTATGGTTCGTGGTTTAAGAGTGAAGTGATAAAAGGAGGGCGCAAAATTATATTTTTAATATTGTGAATACATTTAAGAATACGGGAAAATAGATATGTTAAGATGACCAAAGTTTTAATTATGATAAATTGATAAATTAAAACGCAAAGCGATAAAATTTGATAAAAATTTCAAAAGACCGTGTTCAAATTCGAAATGAAACATTTCATGGCATAAGTGAGTTACTCAAACGATGGAATAATAATTGATACTAAACTGTATTGATAAAGCAGATGAAAAAAAAAAAATTTAAACGCATGTGAAATATGCGCCGTATAGACATAAAATAATCATTTTCTTATCTATGGCAATATGACGCGTATTGTTATTTCTACATTCTACGAAAGGAATTTTGATATGAGTTTATTATACAACGATTTTAATTTCTGGATTCTGTTTCACACGCATGAGTTTTTTTGTTAAGTCATAAGACATATTGTCTTATACATTTTATTATTACAAATCGCCATTATTTTTAACGGGTCTGTAAACAGTGCACTTAAAGTCGTTTAACTTGACCCATAATCGATTGTAACTGATCGCATGTTAACGTTCCATATAATATGTGAGTATTCGTTTTAACATCAATGCCTATGTATCAGTATCCTGATTTGTGGATACAAAAAACCACGAGTACAACATTTTACATGACATTTTGACAAATGATAATTGTTAATAATTATACTATTACTTCCGATGTGTATTTGACATTTGAATCTTCGCAAATGGATTAATAGCCGATTGTTTTTTATTATTATGTTTTCTAGAATACAAAAGATTTTTTTATTATTCATATATTTCTTCGCGTTAACAATATTTTGTAATTATTGAATATATCATAATAAATACTCCTGAAACGTAATAAATTCAGGTTAATTAAGGATTTTTTCTGAAATCATGTAATATTAGAAGAATTTATTAATAAGCAATTAAAAGATCTTGTTTGAGAATGGCTTAAATATCCAGTATTCATATCATTCAAAATTAATTATTCTTCCAATTAATATGCCTATGCTTTATTCCTAATGCTTCATGGTACGTCAGTAATTTTGCTTTGCATTCAGACCTCAAAGTTCCAAATATTCCTACATCTAGCCAACCTACTATTATAAACTAATTTATAAAAACACAGTAAATCATTCCAACCCATTAATATTAAACTGCTATTCTCACATACTACCTAATAATCCACCATGCTACTAAAGCGCTAATGACATGACCTAACCTTCTCTCTAAAGTTTAAAAATATGATTGTAATAAATAAATAAAAATTAATTGAAAGTCTAGAATTTGAAGCCATTTTATTCTTTCAAGCTATCCACCCTTATACCAATTTGTCATTATTCCTGTCCAGTATAATAGTATCTATTATTTAAATTAGTACAGATTATTTATATATTTTTTCCTAGTTAAAAAAAAATCTGATGAAGATTCGTCAAATAGTATTATTCTTAAAGTTTAGTTTCAACTTATTAAGATGTGTAGTAAATAAAGTTTTTTAAGTACTACATAATTTAAAGATAGAAAATTAATCAGTTACTCTCATATATATGGGTCTTGTTAATATATATTTTATCAAAGATATAAGAAAGGCTAGCTTAAAAAATTATTTAAAATATGTAATAGATATACTATAAATTTGATACTATATTTTATTCTAGTTAAATACTTTTGTTCTGTGCTTATGGAAAGCCATGATTTTGTATCCTTAGTATATGTGTAACTTTTTTAAATTAATTAACAAGTGTACTGACAATTTTATTTAATTAAATTTATTTTACCAGGTGTTTACAATGGATAAAAACCAAGACATGGGATCAGTATTGGGATGCCCCAAAAACATTTCTGGATATATCATTGAAATTGCAAATGCTACGGATGGAAAAACATTAGAGGAACGTATACAAGCTGCCAAAGCAGCTTCTTCTTATTCTAAACAGATACTTAAGCAAAATATTGGAAAATCATCCTTGTTAAATAGTAGAAATCTTGAAAAAGATAAAAATGTTCAAAATGTAACTTTTAAAAGGACAACACTTAACGCTCATGAATTAAAAAAAAAAAATAGACAACATTTGTTACAATTTGAATCTACTAATAATGTTTCGTTATTAAATTCAACATTAAATTATAATGTACAATCTAATCATTACACTAGTTGTTCATCAAAACCAACATTTAAAGGAGGAGGTTCAATGCAACACCGATTAGAATCTATAAAAGATAATAAAAAGTTTCCTAAAACAAATTTACTTGAATGTGATTATAATGCTTCAGCGTCAACAAAATGTTCAAAAATTTCAAGTCATCAAGATACTGTGATAAAAAGTACTGTGCCAAATAAATTAGAAATTAATATTTCTATAAATAAGGATCATAATACAAGATCAACAGTTCAAAAACATCCTTCTAGTGAAAAAATTAAACATATAAATAATACTTACACAGAACACTGTAATCGTATTAGTGATATTTCAAGTAATTACTTAAGAATATTAAATTATACAATAGTATTCTTTTCATACATGCGGTCTTCAATATATTAACAAATATACAATTAACTGCTGATAACATTTTGTGATGTATGCAAGCCTATGTCTATAATATATTTATAATTAAAATATTTTTCCATTAAACCGTTAAAATTAATATTATTACAAGTAATTTTTTAAAACTGGTGTATTTTACATTAAAAAAAAAAAGTGATGATACAATCAAAAGTTTCCAAATTCTATTTTAGTTTTAAATATATGACAATTTGATGTTTAGTTATCTTATAGTTTTATGTTAAACAACCCTTTTAAAGTCATGGTCAACTGTATTGTAGTTTAATAATTACAGCATAAAACCGAATTTTTCATTATGAGTTTCAAATTACATCGGATGTTTAGTGTGATAAAATAAAATAATTTAAAACAATTTAGGCTACATAGCTAATCTTTGTCTTCTTCAGTTTCCAACTCAAATTGATTTATGAAAAACCATGATGGATGGTAAATATATCTTAAAATAATGTAAAAATATTAATTTGTACATAATGTTTATGGTAATGTCTGAAAAAAAAAATTATAATAAACAAAATACAATGTAAATATGTGGTAAATCGTATGTAACAAGAATACCACAAAGTATAATTTTTTGATCATGTTTTTATTTTATTTATGCTATATTTTTAATATATAGAAAACTCAAGTACCTCAGTGCAATACAGACTTACAAGAGCTAAAGAAGAACTGTATGCTAGATCAAAAGATTCTAATCATAATAATGTTTCAAAAATCGAAGGAGTTAAAAATGTCTCTACAGGTAAACAAATAAAAATTTCATTTTAAACACCATATTATCATTAAATAATTTTTTAATGTGTTCCCAAAATATTTTATTTTTTTTTTTTTTGATTATTTCTAGTGGTTAACACCGAGCCAAATAATAGTGTATTAAAACATAGCATTAAAACCAAAACCAAGAGATTGAACCAATCAAATCAAATGATAACAAAAAAGATACCAATCATTGCATCAACTGCTAAAAAACTTATTTCAAATAAGTCGGATATCGGTAAAATATTCAATAAGCAACTGATTACTGACCATCATAAACTTGTATCAAATAGCATAATTCCATTCAAGCCTCCAGGTAAGAACATTTTTTTTTTTACTGTTAAATTTAAAAAAGATCATATGAAAAGTTGTACAGTATATAGGTAGCCCATATGAAAAATAGTTCTTTCTAATTTAACATTTATTCATCAGTGTAATGTATAAAAATTATAAAATTTACAATAATATTTTGAAGTATTTATTTTAACTTGGTCTTATACTTCAAGGATAATGTTTATATTAATTTTTAATGAGTTTTAGATAGCTATTAGATTTGTTATTTTTTCCTATTATATTATTTTTTACACATACAATTTATAAAAACCTATAAAACATTCTAAGGGGCTTAGTATTTCTAATTCATGAATTGAGCCAAAAAACACATAGGTTTATGTATGGATTATGTATATCTAAAATTTTTAATATTTTAATTTCAGAACTTGCTGTATGTACAAAATTGGAAAATCAAGACATTTTAAAAAAATCTAAACAAAAAGAATTAAATGCATTTAGTTTTGTAATCCCTGAAACTAATTCTGCTCAACATAGATTAGAAGAAAAAAAACACAAGTATAGCAATAATTATTTAAAATTTTTTTTTATATGTAATATTAGATATCTTGGATTGAGCACTATTCAGTATCTTTGGTATTATATGTACATTTAAGTGTGTGTGTATTATGTATAAAATACAAAATTTTACATTTCACAAATTTTACAAAGAAGTAAAATAAATAAATAAATTTTATTGAATTTAACTATTGTCATTTATTTTTAATCGAGTTAATTATGATATGGAAATGTGAGTTGTACATTAATTTTCCAGCATAAAATATTTAAAAATACCTCTTAAATAGCTCATCAAACGATAATTGTTTTTGAGTAAGCAACTCGACGTGATTTAAACTGTCAGGTGCATAATTAATACTAAATTAAAGTAGTCAGTATATTGCAATACCTAATAAAAATCATTATTAATAAACAATAATACTCAATAACTAGCTAATAACATAATAGTTAATATAGTAAAGAACTTGACTGAAAGTAAATGACAAATTTTAAATGGAATAAATAATATTTTTTTACTACATTGTACAATGTTGATTTTGTATAGGTAATCTTTAATTTTAACTTTGTACCTAACACACACACACACGTGTATTAGGCTTAATGTACATAATATGTTATTCAATATGATTACCAGTTGTTATATAAAAAAAATTAGCTTGTTGATGCATGGATTATATATTTGATCTATAGAATATTAGAATGTATAATGACCACCCATTGCCAAAGAACAGTGGCGACCAACCTTTATTTACCGAGGGCCGTAAAAAAAAATTCTCGGTGGGCCCAGAATTTAAACTTTTTCTTTCAATTGAATACCATGGAAAATATTAATTTATATTACAGTTTAGATTTTTAGTAGTTTTTTTACATTTTGATTTGATTTGAATACTTTTGTGGGCCCGGTTCATAATTTGACTGCGGGTCGGATTTGGTCCACTGGCCGTACTTGGTCACCACTGTCATAGAAGAGAGATTCTTTAGATAGATCACTTCCAATCACTTAATAATCCAAAGTTTAATATTTATTTTTATCTAGTTTACGATGTAACAATGATGACTCCATGGAATGGGAAGACGAAATTCCAACTAACCTTATTGTTGAAAAAGTATGCAAGACAATATTTTAAATATTTTTACATATCATGTAGTAATGACCATAATTTTTTTTCAAGATAAATGATTTGAGAAAAACTGCACCTGTGTATGAACGTATGGAATGGACTCCAGATTCAATTATGCACTGTGATCAAATTAATTATTGTTTAGTGATTGACACAAATATATTTTTATCAGAATTAAAATCTATTACTTTAGCAATTGACAAATACTTACCTGGTAAAGTATACATGAACAATTAAAGTATTATATTTTATTTATAAAATTGTAAATTTATTTTATTTAGAATATAAAGGCTATGCAACCATTGTGCTTCCTTGGCAAGTTTTACAAGAACTTGATTGCATGAAAAAAAATGATAGTAGTATTGGTTATCAAGCACGAGAAGCAACTCGTTGGTTATTAAAAATGCTTTCAAAAAATCATCCAAGGTTAAAAGGTCAACCCATGACTTCAAATAAAGATTCAAATGCTGATGATGCTATTTTGAAATGTGCTTTAATTGTGAAAGAGAAAGTAAATTGTGTTGTAAGTGTTTGATGTTTAATAATTAAATTTTTGGAGGTAGATACTCTACTACATTCCTTAGAAATGTATACTTTAATTTGGTCATTTAAAAATAGCGTAGTATATAAAATTATATTTTTGACATAATTAACAAAACAGTTTTATTTAGTTTTTGATTATAATTCTTATGAATCATAACAAATTAATGTCTATACTTACATACATTTAATTATATTTTTACAGAATTTATTGACAGATGACAAAATATTAAGTATAAAATCAGAAGTTAATGGAATAACTGTAAGAAATTCAGCCTGGCTCAAAGATTTAGTTTTAATTAAAAATTGCAGCAATGCTGAAATATTCCAAAGTAAGTATTAACAATTTCAGTTATAATTTTAAAAACATTTGTTGTAAATACTTTAAACTTTAAACAAACAATATAAATAATTGTTTTTTATATGATAAATTTAAATGATTTCATTTACTTATTAATCTTATAACTTAACATTGTAGTTAACCAAACTATTATTTTTATTATTTATGATCAACTTCATAAACTATACATTTTAAACTACCTCTCAATTTATAAATTGCAAAAGTAAATTATAAGAACTATGATCAAAAATTATATTATTTATGAATTTTTTTCATATAAAAAAGTAAACAAATACAAAATATAGATGCATAAGAATTGTGAACTATATTTTGTAGACTTAAAACAATTAGCTTCATTAAAAATAAATTAATAACTATTCAACTAAAAATTGGTTTTTAAATAGTGCATGAAGTTATACAAATTCTGTGATCGAATTAATGTTATAGGACAATATTATTTCCCTATTCATAAATAAGTCATGTTTCACATGTGACATCATAAAATCACATACTCCGCTAGTCCTGTATCAATCTACATTAAAAATGTATAAATTTCCTTAAATTGGAGTAATATTACTATTCTTTCCTTACTATAAATATAAAATTATTACTAGGTATTAGGTGAAACATGTAAAACTATTTTTTTTGTAATTTCAATGTTTATTATTAATAATATGTGTTAAATACTTTATTTTACTTTATTTTTTTAAATACTAATAAAATTGTTAAACTTAATATCATAAAATGATACAAAAAAATAAATGTAATGAGCATTATTTACAGCAGAGAAAAATTTGAATTTTTAAACCCAACATATAATCTGTTTTCTGTTAGTTTTCTCAAATTATTTTTACCATACCTGCTGGAATTAAGAATGACCAAAATAAAAAATATACATTTATTATTCAAACACATCTTTTAAAGATTAGTATGTTCAAAACAACAAACACCTTCATGACTACTATAAAACATTCAAAAAATGACACAACCATTCCAAAAAAATCTACCATACACCACATCCTACATATGAAGAGTTAAAATCACAAAAATACTCAAGGTTTTCTTAATTAATTTTAGAGTATTAAGTTAAATAGTTTTATTAATATTTAAAAAGAATTAAGTAAAATAAAGTATTGATTAGGAAATATGATGATAATAAAAATAGCCATTTTTAAAGTTTCAAAAATTCAATTGCATAAACATTTTTTTGAATATTCTTACTGATAAAGTGATAACTGTTTTAAAAACAGCATTTAGATATATTCATTGATCACTGTGATACTTAGGGTGATATGGGATTTTTAAGACTATTACTATACTGTGTACTAATTAAATGCAGAAACTGCTAGACATTTTTTTTTACTACACTCATCTTTGGTTAGTTATGCTAGTATTTTAAAATTTTAAATAACAATAAACATTTTGAGCAAATACATTTATGCAAAAATGGTCAAGATTTTGATTTTTTTTTTCTTAACTTTATTGTAAAAGGTATGCATCATTTAATAACAAATATATACTATATTTGCCCTTAACTATGTCCCAAACATTATCAAAACTACACCAAGAAAACAACAACCTTAGTATTTTCAATACAATTTTTAGTTTTACTACCGTATAAGTTTGATTTGACAAAAAGTCTGTACTGATAGTGTGAACTGTTGTGATTACATAGTTTCTACTGTGTTTCTGTTCCAATTTCTTTTTGCACAAGGAGGAGAAAATATTGTCATGTTGTACTTTGAATCTACCAAGAAATTTTTTTATTACCATCAACATAGGACTGGCCATGTTCAAGACTACTAACAACAAGTACTTACAAATAATATGGCTAACAACTAACTTAAAATCATATCAAACTTTCAAATTAGAAATATATGAAGAAAAAAAGGTAAATTGTAGAAGTTGAAGTCGCTATCATCTGGAATGAAGTTCAATTTGTGTTACTACCTTCCTGATATTTGGAAACAAAATACAAAAAGACATTAACAAACAACGCACCTTTCATCCAACTATTTTGGATTCCAGAAAACACCTATATTAAGAAAATAAGAAAAGATAAGAATTTGATTACTCTTCTATATTTATCACATTCAAATGGTACCTAATCATAATCAAAAATATATGATCCTTTGAATGACAAACTAATGAAAACTCTGAATACACTATTATTTTTTCAAAATATGTAAAGGAATGTTTAAGATCTGAAAATGTTATTTAAGCTGTTTGTTTTGTATGTTTATGTTTTATTAGTTATAATATTGTATTTGCCACGGGTAAAGTAAAAATCTATGGTAATTCTTTGTAACTCTAAAAGCCACACAAACCCAAACCGTTCAATTAAATAAATAATTATAAATCATTATAATAATAAAATATTTATTATAATTAAATAATTATATTTCAAACTTATATTTTAGTAAAATTGTTAAATTTAAAAATTAACTTAAATGAATATTAACTGAACAAATTAATTTTTTTGAATTAATATGGTTTGGTTTATGCTTCTAGAATGATTGGTGTGATGTCGACTTTATGTTTGACTGCCGTCAAGTAAGTAACAGAGTTCATAAAATTTATACTTTATCCACATCCCTGTATACATTATACATATTTAATGTGGCTAATGTATACATTATATTGACTAAATTGATTATGTTTGCATTACCCTTAGCCATATCAATTATGAATCTTAAGCACTTACCATTTTTGTTTTTTCCTAATTATTGTGAACAAAAATAATTAATGTATTTAAAATAAATAAGTACAATTTATTTTGTAGTATCAATTTGTTATAATTTTGATTTTAATAATTAAGATTAATTTTGTGTTAGTTTGTAAAATAAATAAATAGTAATTATTTAATTATCATATTCTAACTGTCTGAAAAATATCTTAAAAACTATTACTAGTGTTTTAAGTTTAAAAAGATTTAAAGGAAATCTAAATTTGATATTATTTAAGAATTTTTCTCGTTTATAATTTTGATCATCAAAAATTGGCATTTTAATACAATACTTAACTATCTAAAACATCACAAATATTTTGACAAACACAATTTATGAATATTAAAATTGTTTTTTAATAAACCATCTGGTAGAAAAAAAAAATTTCGCTCAGATTTTTTTGAACACATTGATTTATAATAAAATTAACATAATTGAGTAAATAATGTTTAAAATGTTTGTACTCATCTTTTATATTTCACATTATATCTTCTAATTTTTTATACTATATAATTATTTAAATTACTTTTTCACCATACACTATGTTAGCCCAAATCTGTATAATCATTATTACTAAAAATGTTTTGAATTTTTCATCTTTTTTTAAATTCCTTTAATGTAACGTTCATATCCTGACATAAGCATAGCTTGTTATCCCCGAGATAAAGAGAATTCAATGCATTGCCAAAATACTCGAGTACCATCAACATTTTACTTAACACTGTTGATGCTATTTACAATGTCACGTTGGCGATTTTTCCATACAATTTTATGAAATAAATAATAAAAATAGTTCAATTATTTTTAATGAAATTTCATTGGGATGTTTTCAGGAAGTGTTCATATTTGACGTGTCTTCATCAGGTTACAGTCGGAAGTTAATACTCAAAAATAAAGTTCTCTCGAGATGCATAATGTGTAAAGTTGAAACATTTTTCATTTATCTTATCTGTGTGGAATTATTATATTTTATATTAAAATCTGATTTGTTTTTTTTTTTATCTCCATGTTCAAATGATTATAAATATTTGAAATTTAAATATTTATAAGCATTTAAATGAACCTTATAATTTATTTTAATTTCTTTACTAATAAATTAAATAATATTGTTTCTCATGAGATGATTATATAAATTCAAATTCTTTATTTGTGGGGAAAAAAACACTTTTTCATCTCAATTAAACAAATTAATGAAATAAACCCGTGTGCAAAAAACAAGCATCAATAACTATTAAATATTTTGGCTTTTATTGCCCGTTAAATAAATTCAAATTAATTTGTTTACAACGGGAAAATATATTTTATTTGACCATAGTTATAATAAAATGTATAAAGCAAATATGTTTATTAAGCAGGTATACTTATTATTTTCTTCATTTCCTAGTTAATTTATATTTTATGTAAATATTTTTTTTTTGTTAGAATGTTTTAATAGTAAAATATGCATTATATTGTTATCTAGAAATAAGAATATCTTAAATTACTAATTAAAGGAAACTAAACATATGATTTCTACATTAAGTGAAACAAAATAGTGTGATAAAACTTATTTTCTGTGTATGATTTTTCTTTTGAAACAATGTGATACATTTGCTAAGAAAGTCTTGTTGCAATTTATGAATTTACCTAAATGTATTTCTGATAAGAAAAATAGAGACTGAAACTAGCCATATGTAAAAATAACTATTTTTAATATTGTACAATATATATATATTATTATGTAATACATGTTGTGTTTTTTGTATCAAGTTTTTTCTTAAACAAAAAAAAAAAATTCTATTAAATTTACTGGAAACTTTACAGATTTTTTCTAGGTGAGACCATATTTTTTTAATAACTTTAACAAAATGATTGGAATATTATTTAGTTATTTAAGGGTTATTAATATAATGTGACCATAATTTTTTTTTACTCGAAGCGGGACACCCATGAGCGCTCATTGGGGGGGGGCAATACAGGGCACTTCCCCCCCCCTAGCTGGCGTAATAGTATATTTACATTTATATGTGAAAATAACATTAAATCTTTATTATCTTACATTTGAGAATTTTTTATTTTGCCCCTCCCTAAAATTTTACCCATGGGCGCCCATGGGGACACCTGTACATTTTCAAAGGGGGACATCTTTAGGTTCTTTGGGGACAGCGGGACACAAAGCTCATGGTCACGTTATATTTATAGCCCTTTCCTCTTTCTACTAAATCTTGACCTTTTTTGTTAAACCACAATTATATGCTCAAAATATTTTTATTTTTGTGTTCAAATTCTTTGAAGATAGTATTAGATGTTAGTACAATGTTGTATTTGAAAAAAAGATAGGGAAAGGAAAACAGATAATTGGATGGGATTGAGAGGACAAGGATGGTCAACTCCTTATAGTCTGATGATAAAATAATTATGTATTTTTTAATTGAAATTTTTTTCTTGAAAAATTTTGCTTTTGCTAAAAAATTGATCGTTATTTTTACTTTTGGTTTTTGATTCTTGATTATTGTTGCTTCTAAAATCAACTTCTCTATTAACTGCTACTCTGTTAATAAACAATTGTGTTGTAACTTAAAAGTGCATTTTGCATTTTAACATGTATATCTATATTGCTAAATTATAAAATTAATTCTATTTTAGAGGCTATAGAAAAATATCCAATTATTGATAAGAATTTAATAATGAAATTTGAATCACGATTGGAACATATTATAGCAAGAGTAAGTATAATACTATTTATTAAATATTTATTATAAACTAATAATATTAATATGATATTTTAACCAAAGAACTGTATCATTTAACTCTGAAAAAATTATTTTCAATTTACAATTATTTATTTAAATAATATATAAACCAAGTTAAATTGTTGAATAATGTTTACTATTTATGGGTTATAATAATTTTAAAAATCAATCTCTTTTTCATAATTTTATATTATTTTATTTAAATTTTATTTTATATAAATGCATATTTTTTAGTGAATGTTTAGTTAACTACTTAATTTTTTCTTAAAAATGTGAATGGATATTGATTTTTTTTTAATCACATTTGTGGTTTAGGGTTTGGTCTTTTTTTAATGGTTACTTCAAACATATATGAATTAGTGAATTAGTTGAAGAATAATTTTAAAAATATTGGTAATAATATAATTATTTATTTATTGATGATGTCCACTTCAATGGTCACTTATCTCTCCAATGCCAAAACTTGTATTCAATAGTTTTTAATTAACTCATTAAACAACTAAAAAATAAATTATAAAAATTAATCGTTCTCATAAATTATCATATTTTTTAACAGGTTTTGAAATTTGCTGTGGGTCAAAACACGAATACTTTTAAAACGAAAGCTTGGTGGAAAGTGTATGCATTAAAGCAGCCATTCAATTTAACCAAATGTTTATCAAAACTAAAAGAACATTGGAATGTAGTTGCGCCCCATCAATTATTTAAAAGGCCTGAAAAACAATTAATGTGGATGGAATGCTTTTTTAAGGATTTTCAAGAGTTGCGTAAGTTAAAACTAAATAAAAATAACAAATAACATTCTTAAAGTAATATTGTTGGTTTTTTTTTTTTAGTATCTGAAACTAACCTTAACTGGAATGAATTATACATTTTACTCCAGTATTGCACAGAAATTTTTAATGCTTTGCCTTATGAATATTATTGTTTAACCGATATGCTTTTTAATGATTTGATGGTAAGTTTTTTTCGTTATTATGTAATATCTATAAAAATATTTAAATAATTTATTACAGAATATTATTTACTCTTCATAACCCACCATTTTACATTTGATGTTTGATATTATTCCAAACAAGAATGTCAAAAAAAATAAATATTTTATCAAGTATGTGGGTCAATACATGAGTATGGTATTTAAAAATTCAAATTATTTTTATTTAAATCTGTAAGCTTCTTAATATTTATGTTAATAACATTAATATATATTATACAATAATAACTATTAATAATATTGATATGTAGTTTGCGTAAAAATAATATATTTTACTGACCATATGTTCATATTTTAATAGAAGTTAACTATCTAAAATTATGAATATTTTTAGACGATAGCGGTGGGAAGGGAGGAAAATATAAAACTTACATCTTATAAACTGCAATGCTTACTGAACAGTTTTCCTGGTGTATTTATTATTATTTTCCAAACAAATCATTTTTCACGTTTTCATTTTATATTTAACGGTATGGACTATGGTAAAAATATAATGTATGTGGACATTTTATTAGTTAGTTGTTGGCATTTAGGTCTAAACCTCGATGGCAAAATCATATTAGAAAAAAAAGATTAATACTCAATGCCTGTTCCCGATCTCTAAAATTATTACTTTCAATTGTCATCTTTAAAAACTAAACTACAAATATACAAATCTCTTATGAAAACCCATACGGACATATGGAATCCATATGGATCGGCAAAAAATCAAATCTAAATAAAATTCAGGTGTTCCAAAATATTACACTGCGAAAAATCGCTAATGCCCCACCCTTTGTCTCTAACCTGACCCTCCACAAAGACCTAGGTATAAAAAACAGTAGAAGAAGAAGCTGCTGTTTTTTATAAACACTTTTATAATAAATTAGAAAACCAAGAAAATCCTCTAATAAAAGTTTCACATATCTCGTCACATCCTGGAAATCCCTGTCTCAGACTAAAAAGAAAATGGTGTAGGGATCATTTAACTTAATCCTAATAATGCAACGTCCTAGCTAAGTGTTACTCATGGGTGGCTTCTTATTCACGTAATCCCATAATGTTTTGTTACTCCAATCTCACATATACTTATTGTGCTTAATTGTATATTTCTTGTAAAAATAAAATAAATTCTTGTAAAAAAAGTTGTTGGCGTTCATATTTATTTACTTTTAAATTATAAAATGTATGTATTATATTATTATGGATAAAGGATTAGTTATTGACAAATATTTTTATGCGCTTGCATGTTTTTAGTTTTTTGCCATAGCTATTTATTTATTTTTGGCTATATTTGTGTTGATGCGATGCGTATTATTTTGATTTTTACTACGAGTTTTTATTAATTTTTTAAAAAAAATATAATGATGTACACTAATTAAAATCAAATTTATTGGTACATTAATATGTTTATAAATATAATTATGAAGTATTAATAATTGACCTGATTTTATGATTAAATTTCAGAAAGCTAGAAAAATGCTAAAACGAAAATTAAACAGTCCGATTCTTGAAGATGAGTTGTTATCAATTTCTTTGTCAAAGGATTTGAATATATCAAGTGATAATTCTTCAACAAACATTGACAATATTTTGTTAGACATTTCAAAAGAAGTTGATACATTTTGGTAAATAATTGGCATTTTTAATTAATTGAAAAACAACTAACACAAAATTATTGATTTTTATAGCTTAAATTTTTATGAAGTTAATGGATTTAGTCGTAGCTTATCAGGAAATAAATCATTTTGTAAACTCCAAAAAGTGAATTTGAAAATAAAAATTGATGATTACTGTCAAAAATTATCAAATATTATAAAAGTAATGTTTAAGTATGTATATAAATTATTCAGTATTAGTATTTTGATTCAGTATAATATAAAATAAATTATCAATTTCAGAATAAAACAATTAGAAATAGAACAGATTATGGAATCTCAAATACTTATTGATGCATTTTTAAAAGCAATCATGGCATTTGATAATAATTTAGTGAATTTGAACAGAGAACATTTAATTGATTATTGTTTGATGGGAGATAAGTATGTATAAAATATTATATTTTATGTTAATTAAAATATGATATTTTATTAAACAATTCAAACTGTATTTCAGGAATTTATTTTTCAACATATTAATATCGTTCCAAAACAATATGTCAGCGATTAAAAATTTGATCTCGACTGCCAAGTTTAAATTTAAATAATTTTACTAGTTAACATATAAATTAGTTAGTTAAGAAGTATTTATAAGTATTTTTTCTATGTTTTTTTTGTGATATTTTAATTGAGCCTTTTTTTAATTTTACTTTTATCTATTCAATTAGTTATTATTGTTAAGGACATGCCACTTGTTTATGCATTCTCACTGTATGTATAACATATTAGATACCATGTTCAAAGAATAATAGACTTTCAATGAGAAAATGAGATTCCTATCTTTTATTCTTTAACAGTAATCTATTTATAAAATATTTAAATATTTCAACTAGTACTATAGTATTTAAAACACTGAACAAGTATTATAATATTAAGAAAAAATCAAAACAAGATATCAAATCACAATGGTTCCTAATTTAAATTTCAAATCAACTATATTATTGTACATTTTAGCTGTACAAAAATTTAATAATATAAAAAATAAATAATTTAGAGAAGAAGTGGCGTTCTTACAATTAATTGAATAGCCTACATGAAGATCTACTTTTGTGAAACGAACAAGATTATTAAGAATTATTAATTACTATAGTGTATTATTAATAATTTATTAACTAAAATGTTAGTTTCTTGTCATGATTGTTTTACAAAAGAATTGAGTATATATTAAAAAACAGAGGGTTACCTATAATATTTTTTGTATTTATTTTTGATTTTTCTACACATATATTGGTCTAAATCCAATTTTAGTCTGTATCCAATTCTGTTCAGAGAACTGACTAACTCCCTTATCAAATACATGGAATGTATAAGCGTGCCGTGAATACTGTGATTTGTTGTGATGGCTTTTATGCAACACTCTTCCGTGAATCAATACTAAGCTGGCTGTGAAAAAATGTGATCCAATATAATGTTACATTGTAGACTTATATATTTAACTATAATCATAAAAAAATCACTTTTTATGAAGCTATAAAATATTACTAATAATTTTTATTACCTTTCTCTACGACCACCGGGACATAAGACGATAATTCACACTTAGGAAACATTTCCTTAAGAATCATGGGATTGTCTGCAGCATTATTCTCATCTGGGTTACGGACAAGTCTCTTGTATACTTCAGATTTGTGTGAACCTGGTATCATCCACAAGCAACCATTCTCTAACGTGGCGTTGTCTAATGCTATCCAGAATCCGACCAATGAATCAGGAGTCGTAAATAGATACGTAGAATCCTGATGTTCCTCAACTATACAATGTGTGTGGTTAAATTATGTAACAACCAATAATTAATACCAGACTTTATTAGAATTTGTGTGAGTATTGAAATTAAGTATAGAAGTGTCAAGAGCATCTATAGATCATATGGGAATTTTAAGAGGAGATGAGGATAAATCCTACCAAAAGCTATTTTTAGAGTGAAAACTCAATGTATACAAAAGCGATTCTAACCGAAAATCTTCTCATACCAAAAAATGATTATTATTTGTGTTAAGTACCTACTTATTACCACCAAATTATTATTAATATTACCAAAAAAATATAATATAGTTTTAATTTATTAAAGTAGATAGATTAATCCTTCCCAAATGCCGTTTTTTATTTTTTGTATCTATTGGGGTGGTCATAAGGGTGCATACTAAAGGTTCATATAATATTTCAAGTGGTCCCCAAAATTATTATATTTAATCTAATTTTTTCATGTGAGTTTTTAGTCTTGTTTTTAATACTCACACTAAAACTAATAAATTACATTAGGTCTATATTTGTATTTCACAGTTTACTGTACCTTCATCACCGATGCCTGGGTTTTTATAGATGTACATGCTTTGAGGCACTACCGGATTCACTAAATCCAACGTTCGGCACACGTCTGCAACTTTGTCACTGTATGTACAAGCTTCGAACACAGAATGCAGCCGGTGCAACGCATGGCCGACCTTGTTCAGGGCCATTGAGGCATCTATCAACAACTCTCCGTTATCATCCAACGCACCCTTTTCGTAGAAATAGCTAATTTTTTCAGCGCTGTCAATAAAATAGTCGTTCCCCTTCTGAAAAAAAGAACAAATTCACATAATGTAACATTGATATTTATTTTGGTATTAAAATATGAGAACTAGGACATTGCTGTGGGTACATAAAATTTGTTGATTGAATGCCGAATGGTGATTAAATTTCAGGGAATAATCTTTGGCTCCACTATGACTGCTGTCGAGTATAATAATCTTAATACTTTCTGCAAAGCCTGTCTGACCTCTCAGTGGCTCATATAAAAAGCACATTATTATAATATATAGTTATAGGCGTATAGTACAAGTTGTATTATTTGACATAAAAAATTCCACTATTAACTATAATAGTAATTTTTAAATAGGTACCTTATTGACATTTGAAAACACGTGTTTAGGATCTGTACATGCATTTTCCGTGAGCTTCTCACCTGCACATTTCAGCTCCTCGACTTCTTTTTCGGTCAAAAAATTGTTAATTACCGCATAGCCGTCTCTGTCGAACTGTTTAAAAAAAACACATTCAACTACAACTACAGTAATAGGTTAAGTTTTACTAATTAATAATTATTGTTGATATATTTTAGGTATCATTTTAAAAATCAAGTATAATATTATTACTGTTGCACTACTTGTATACAATTAAAATTTATGGGAATGACATTTTGTGGAGTATCCGCTATTATTTGAACACTCAGTAGGAACCTATTTTGGTTGATAAACCACCGATTTGTTTTTACTCATCGAAATTCAGTTTAAAATGAAGTAGTTAATTTTTTATAAAAAAAAAAGAAAGTCAAAAAACTTAAAACAATTACGTTAGAAAATATGTAAGTATGTGTTTTGTTCAGTTAACGTGTTTAAATTGACTATAGAAAATGAATGTTGACCATCGAAAAATTACTCAAAAAAGTAAAGGTTTATATATTTACTGTTGATTTTAGACCGTCGTAAACCATTATGAAGCGTCAAACCATTGATTATGTACTTAATCAATGGTCAAACTATCTGCGGTATTTTTGGAAACGAGAACGAAGAAACTGGAACCCGATAATGTAATTTCACGACTAAATATTATTACGAAACAGTTATAAGTTAACCGGTTTTTGTCGAATCAAACAACACATCAGTATAATAGTATATAGATATATATGAGAGCGTATAAATCATTTTGTACTTTGTATTATAGTCCGTTTAATAACAGTGGTTTTTATCATCGTTGTTACAACTCGATAACAATATAATTAGTGCAATGAAATAATCTCACACACCGTGATTAATACGCATATTTTATTTCATTGCATTGGAACAAATTTTAATAAAAATTCACAATCGTATAAGTACTATAAGAACCTATAGAACAAAAAAGATAATATATTTATGATGAATATTATAGTTACCACATGAGTGTCATGAACTCATGACTGTATTCTTATTATTGGAGATAATTGCTTGTGTCCCGGATGACGACACATACGCATATAGCTCATACCAAGCAAAATAATTACACAGAATGCTAGTTGACTAAAAAAACAAAAAAGTAAATAGGAACATAATTAGAGTAAAATAGTAAATAGTGATTACTCACTACTATTTTTTTTATACCATAGATTAAATATACTAAATGTATACTTAATCTATGCTACTACTGGGAGTGAGTTACGAACGATCACGAAGAACAGCTTTAGTAATCGAACGAGTAATCAGTAGTCAGAACTTGTATAAAAAAAATAGTACATACTCGAAACCGTTGAGAACCATTTTAGATTTTTAACTACCATGTATATGTACAAAAGTTTTTATAAATTACGATTTGCAGAACTTAATTTGTAGCGTTTATGTTGATTCGAGAGTTTATAAATCTATTATCAAACATCAAGAGAATGTGGTTGTGATTATGCCATGTGATTATTTTTTTAAAATATTGTATAAATACTTTATAAACTAATAGGGAAGTTATGACTGAAAATTAAAAGTGCCAACTTCAAAATGCCATAGTTTTAGTTTTATGTAAAATCATTTGGGGTCATACGCGATTTACTTTTGAAAATGCTAATTTTTGATTTGATAAAACTTATGTTTCTGTGTAAAAAATGTATATTATTGATTTAGTTGTTTAAGTTGTTCGTTAGCACTATATTAAATAACTTAAAAGAAAATTGAATGCACATTTTTATTTTAATCTATAAGCATCTTTTATTATGTTAAATGCCACAATTGAATAGTTGTTTTTTTTTCACTAAATAGTGATTTGTAATAGACTCAGTATTAGCCATTTCCGTCATAATGGTCGCAACAGCTTCAACGGGTGGCTCCTAGAAATGCCACTGAATTGACAGAAAAAATATTAGCATGCGCTACTGCTCTGCGAAAACTATGGCGGGTCGCCTGAGCCATTGGACCTCTTTGACCAACAGATGATTGTGTCCACCTGAACGGCCTCGGTTGAGAGATGACTTCTCCAGGCAGCAATGCTTTTGATGTAGTCAAGCTGTGATGTTAAGCAAATCAACAATTTGAGTTAATTATTAATGTATAATAATATTAGATATGATTTAATGGCACAACAGTGAATTGAAAATATTATTTTTAAAAAGGTGTTTAGGTGATGATATAATCAATCCCCTCTAAAATGTTTGCCATTCTGTAAACATTATCCAAAAACAAAGTGTAAAATGCATTTTCCCTCTGTTACTTAAGCTATATTTGAGCCACTCCACAACTACATCCACATCTCAATAAATACTTACCAATCATCGACATCATGAGTTTTACACATATTGAATATTGTTTGCTTGTACAGTTTTCTACACAAAATGTATGTTCATTGAATAACACGTATAAATAAAATGAGAACATATAGAAAAATATAAATCTTCTTTATTTCGTTGTCACGGATAATTTCACACAAGTTGTTAGTAAACGCATTTTGAATTTCAACCAAGGTACTAAATCAAATATGTTTTAGACTTGAACAATATCTTTTATGGAAAAATTAAATATCTACTTACAATAATACAATTTGTAAAAACTATAAATAGATAACATAGGATTTACATTTTTTGTGTTAAAATCCTTAAAGAATTATTGATAGACTTTGAATTTGCCACATAAATTTCTTTGATATTTCATCCGAATGATGTGATAAATACCTACAGAAATAAAGTCATTGTTTATATCATCATTTTAAACTTCTAAGTTAAAAAATACAATACTACATATTACTAAATAGAGGGACATCGACTTTCAAACTCACTTTAATCGTCCTTATATACAAGTATTTAACAGTTATTTTGTATTGTTTCAACATTAAATTTCAGCGGGGCTGTAAAGAAATACTTTATGCCGGTAACATGTTATCTAGGTCAATGAGATTGAAAGTGACACTTACAATATATATCACATATAACAATAATATAATTTAAAAATCAAAACTTATTTAAATTTGACTGGTAGCATAGTATATTATATATTTATATGGAAAAAATCACTTTTATATACAATTTAAAGTTGTTACTTTATGTACAAATTAAAAATACATTATGTTCAAAAAATTTAATAATTTATGTGGCACCTATATAATTTAAATTATTTTGATAACTTGATAATAAAATATAATATAAAATTAAGTACATCCCATGTTTAAAGTAAAAAATAAAAAAATTACTAAGAACAATAAAAAACAAATATATATATATTTATGTTGTTGGTATAATAAACGTTTTAATTCGTTTCCTTGATGAGCAACTTAAATAATAGTGTAATTAGTATAGAGAAAATAATATAATGAAGAAAAATATAATATTTTCAGTCTATATTTTCAGAATCATTGCTTTTGCCTCCAGTTCCTAAAAACATAAAATAAATAATTTTAATCAATACATTTATTTGATTATGCTACACATGTGAAAAAATCAATTGAAAACCAATTTAAAAAAAAATTAAATACTAACCAACTACATGACAAACTTCCACGTTTGCACCAAACTCTATAAGTTTTAATAACCAAGAAGTCTGTCTTTCTGATAATTTATCTTTTGGCCCCTTAACTTCCACAAATATACACTAAACATATAATCACAGGTAAATCATTACAATTATAAATAATAGCCAATGAGTAAATATTACCTTCTGCCTAACAGTGTCCCACACAATAAGATCTGGCATGCCATATAAATAAATTCGACCATTTTTCAATATTTGGTTTCCGATTGACAAAAATAGTTCAATTCCTACACACTCTAGTAATGTCTAAAATAATTAAACAAAAGCAATTGCATAAAAGCAAAAAAAAAGGTATAGTTTTAAATAATTTTTACACTTACCTTGCACTTTGGTAAGTTATCAATATTAATACATTTCCAATTTACTACTGATTGAGTTTCGTAATATTCATCACAGCGAGTTTTCAACATATCACATATCTGATCGACATTCATTAGTCTTAATTCTGTCAAACGGTCCTTTACATTTTTTTAAAATTATTTAAAAATTAATTTACTACATTTAACATAGAAAATTATTTATTTTTACTTGGATTCTTTGTTCTCTAATATCATAAAAATGACGTGTTCTCCAGTCTAAAGGGCAGTCTTGATACTGACTAATAAAAAGTACATGTGGCAGGGAACTATCATATATAATATCCCAAAAACACAACAGGAACATTGATTTTATAAACTGACCCTCATCATGAATACCTATAAAAATTAAAAAAAGAAATAAGTAATATTTATAAAACTTCTGTAAAATATAACAATATAAATTATAAATTAGATACTTTATTTCAGCACAAAGGTAGTTGGATAAATTAATTAATTGAATCCAGAGATTATATTATTGATATTTAAACAAAATAAATATGTGTTATTTTCAATTTATAAAACTAAAATAAGCAATGTGATAGTAAAATTATTACTACAGTATAAAACCAAATAAAATCTGCACAGCTATTTATATTACTGAATATAAATAAATTATCACCATTCAAAAATCCTTGACTTTTATAGTGAGATAAAGCAAGTTCTTCAACAGACATATAAAGAATATCTCCATTTTCAGTTTTCTTGGAATAAACTTGCTTACGACCAGTCGAAACTCTAAATAACAAAATTATTATATAAATGAATTACTGTTAATATTGTAAATAAAATAAAATTATGATAGGTATATTTAAAAATGTTAAAAACAGATTTTTTTTTTCATTCATATTTAATTATAAAAAAACCAATTTAATAGAATAAAATCAATTGACTAGGAGTGGAGTCAATCAATTCCAGAAATGTCTGTATCATCGTCTGATTAAATAACACCATGCAATTAATTTTTTTTATAAGTAATTAAATAATTCAGCAAATTTTTAAACAACAAAGGAAAAATTAATTTAACTTCAGTAGATTTAAATTAGATGTAAGACTATCTATTTACACTTTACTAAATTAAAAAAAAATGTTTCTCCTTTAATTAAAAAGAATAAAAATAAATTGATAAATTGAATAAACATTTATTTTGGTTTAAAATTAATATTATAACCTTTCAAAAATCAATTTTAATATATATATAAATCTAGTTCCTAATCATCATATAAAAAACAGTTTATAGCTTAATTTATTTCTAATGATAGATACAAATAACCCAGAGCACAAAATGGAAGGTAAATTATTTTTATATCATTTAAGTTATTAATTATTTACTATAAGTAAATAGGTAAATAATTGGTACTGTGCCTTTCTGTAATGGAAATTATTTTTCCACTTATTGTTGTACTAGGTAGTTGAATTTTTTTTTCTGTTGTGAATCTCAATAATTCTTCTTTTAGTTCATGATCCAACTTCCTTACTTTACGGTCAGCATATATCATCGCTCTATTTGACAACATTTGGCGTCCCAATTCACTCATAGTGTCATCCTTGAGGCCATTTAGTATTTCCTTTGCTGCCTAAACAATAAATTTAATAATATTAATTTTACTGTTCTAGGTAAAAAAAATACTTCAAAACTTTTTTTTGTATAAACCTATTATGATTAAAAGTAGGGGATATTTCAGAGATTCCCAAAATTTTTGGACTCACGGTATCTATTTTGAATTGAAGTGTCATATAAGAATATATAAGAATCATAAGAAAGAAATAGAAACAAATAAAACTAAGATAAATTGGAATGAATTATACGAGTACATATAAAGAACAAGTCTAAGGACTGCACTATTTAATAAAGTCATTTATTTATTTTATTATTATAATTTATTTTTATGTTTAATATTCTTTCAATATCCCACGGCATCCCTGAAAAACACTGCTTACAGTATATGAAATATTGAAGAAGTAATTTAGGAAAAATTTCATTAGTGAAGTATTCAAATATATTTTTTACAGATTTTTATTTAAAATAATATTATAATATACTCACAAGATTTATTTGTTTGTATTGAGATTCAAAAACTTTTGCCAATTCAATATGTAAATCAGGTTTTTTTGATATTAAAATTTCTTTGTGTTTCAGTAAAAATTCTAATACGTCTTTTGCTAAATTCTTATCAGTGTTCGACTTTTTTAAAATAGATATATTTTTGAACAATGTGTAAGCATATACTGATATTGCAGAGAATTTCCGTAAATAAGTAGGTAATTTTGAATATGAATCTCTACATACAAACAAAAATAAACACATAGTATTAATAAATTAATCATTGTTAATAACTCTTGTTCAATTTAAAAAATATTTACACGAGACATTTATCATTCACAGCAAATTTTAATTTTTCAAAAACATCCATCAATATTATAATTGCGTTTTCATGATTTTTTAGTTCTAAAGATAACTGAACTTCATGACGAAGATTTAAAGCAATTTTGTACCTAAAATGAACAATAATTTATACATATTTATATTTTAGAATAATATTAAATACATAATGTAATGAATAATATAGGTATAAATAATACAGCATTAAATATTTTATTTTTTACTGACAGCTATATTATTTGTTAAGTTAATTTATTAAATAATTAATTTTTATATTAAAAATTTGATGTATTATTAATGGTTAAAAAAGAAATTATTCCAAGTTATGCGCTAAAAAATTAACTCAAACTTCAACATAAATTGTAATTTAATTGTAGAACTAAACAATGAAACCATTTATATTTACTTAATTTTAGTATTAAGTAAATAAATAATCAAAAATATATATTACATATAAATAAGTATTACGCGCTAATATAAAAAGTATCTAATTATTTTCACAAAATAGTAAAAATTTAAAAATATGTTGTTATGAAAAACAATATTAAACACTTTCCTAAGAAAAATATTCTTACATGTTAAATATGTTGATGTCTCTAATATTTAAAACAAAAATAATTATAATAAATAACAACTTACATTTCTAAACTTTCTTTTGAATTGAAATTAATTGAAACTCGTTTCGCATCAAAAGAAGGAAATTTAAGTTCCTTTTTTTCAACAGAGGCAAATTTAGTTAAACAGTCACGAAATCTATCTTTTTCTTCTCCGGTAAAATATGAATATGACTCATATATTATACAGCTCATTATATCATCTCTTGATGTATCTGATAGTTTTAAACAATATCCTAATTTCTTTTTTATGCTAAAAATAAAAAAAATGTAATTTTAAAATGGTATAAAATAAATCTAAGAATATAATAAAACAAACCATTCTTTTAAATTAGTAATTGAATTTCCACAGAATGTCCTCTGTTTTTTTACTAGATGAATAAATGATTTAATCATTTCAGGTTTGGTTTTACTTTTACTGGAGATTAAATTGATATTGAATGTTTTTTGTAATTCTTTAAGTTCGGGAGCTTTTAAAATATTTAGTAAACAGTCAAGTCTACAAGAAGTAATATCTAAAATGTAAAAAAATGTATTCATTTAATGATAAAATATTTTTTTAATATACAATGAGTATTTTATTTTTACCTGTGTTTATTAATTGTTTAGTTTCCAATGACATTAAAATTCTGTCAAAATCAGCACACAAATTTAATTTTCTATATTTATCGAATCCATCAGGCCCATCTGAACGAATCCAATCATGTTTTCTAGCAATTAATCTTCCATAAATTTTAAGTTCTTCGTCAGAACAACATTCAATTTTAGACATTATGTCCCCTTTGCCAAGACAAAAAATTTCTGGTTTGAGAACAATAGTCTTAATAAATCTGCTATATGTATCACCACCTGAAATTTCTACTTTGTTTTCTAAATAATCCATAATTCTTGGACTTTTTATTGGAGTGTTATTCATAATTTTACTTTTAGTTGGAGTAACTTGTGAATCAAAATTTAACTGTTTTGTTATGTTCTTTTTAGAAGTGGGGCTTTCAATATCTTTAGAAGTTTGACACTTTATTTTTTCCTTTTTAAGATTTTGACAAATATCAGAGTTTGTTGCCGATTCAATTTTAATTGTTGTTTTAAGATTGGAACAATCCCTTTTATTCATTGAAAATTCAGATTTCTCAACACATTTAATTTTAGGATTCATATTTTTTCCATTTGACTTTTTTTGAATGGCAGATAAAATATCATCATTATTTTTATCTAAAATTAGATTTGCTCTCTTCAGAGTAGGTTTGAAATACTGAGTTATCAGTTTACAATTTTCACTTCCATTTGATTTGAATCTTTTTGATAATGTAAAGTTCCTCGAATTATTTCTGTTCTTCGAAGATGGTTTAATAGCATTTTGTGCTGGTTCGTCAATATTAAAACGTTTAGGATGACTTTTAATACTTGGAGATAGTAAAATGTTATTAATACATGTCTGTTCTGTTTTAATAGGTGTTATCTGTTCAGATTTAACCAACTCATCTTTACAAGTTAATAATCCTGGTTGACTTAGAGGTAAAAACTCCAGGTTTTTATTGAAAGGTAAGCGGATATGCGAATCATCAAATATTAAAGACCGCGAAACAGAATTAATTTCAATAATTTCATCATTATTTATCCTTTTGATTCGACTTCTTTTCGGCGTGAATGGTGAAGAAGAACCACTGGATGGCAATTCTTGAAATGCAGGCAATTTGGATGGAGTTTTAAATATTAAAGACCGCGAAACAGAATTAATTTCATCATTATTTATCCTCTTGATTCGACTTCTTTTTGGTGTGAACGGTGAAGAAGAACCACTGGATGGCAATTTGGATGGAGTTTTAATTGGCGAATCCATATTTTCATGTAAATAATGGTCAACTGAAAATTTGAATTTAAAAAAATCTATTTAGAAAAAAAAAAAATCAAAACACGAAGTCAATAAATAATAACAAAATAATTATAACTTACAAAAATAATTAAGAACAAAGGAAAAATTATCTTTTATCACAAATTTTGAATACTTGTTTAGTTTACTTTACAGTATTTATATTTAGTAAAAACTAAACAACCAAACCAGCCAATAAGCGAATTAGCGTTGAAAGATTTTTGAACATGTATGACAAGTGTGTGATTGTGTTGATTGTGATAATAAAAATAAAAACAAAATAATAATGGAGATATAAAATTGGCGGGAACGAGGTATAAGTTATATAGTAATCTATTTGCGGTTATAACCTAATATTCTGAAGTCGTGGAAGAAACCGCGAGAGGTCTCTGCAAGGTTCGTTTCGACATTGGTTACAAAGTTATAAAATTTCCAATGTTCCATACTTTAATTTTAATATTTTATTATTTTATTAATTTCATCAAGATTGTTGTTAGTCGACTCGCCATCGCCAATGACCGCTAATGCACCTTAAATAACACCCAGTAATTAGTAAGTATATAACTAACTATTATAGTATTATTGATGTTTTTGTAATATTGAAATGTCATAACATTATATTCTAAAATAAAATTCAGTCAATGAATAATTGACTTTATTATTGTACACTTTAATATGAATTGTCCGTCGGCCATTAATATGTACACAAAGTCGCATATAAATGTTTGATAGGATTACAAATATGTATTGTTTTAAAATTTATTATTTTAATAAATATACCTCTATCACTTTGGTATAAACATAAAGTAATAAATATTTAAAAAAAAAAAAATGTACACAATTGCTATTTATTATCTATAGATGTATTTTGTATATATTTTAAATGTACGCCATGTATAAATGTTAAAATGTCAATAAATTAGTCTAGCAGAGGAGTTAGAGGACATTGTAACTGTTAATATGACTCTACTTAAAATCAAATAATGATTCACAATAATAAGATTAGTCTCATCACAGTTTATAAGTGATGTATAAATTTTGACCTCCCTCAAATAAAATCTTATGTGTACAGTATGTAAAATTGTTATAGAATAATAAAAATGGACAGTGAAAATGACAATTTGAATAATGAGCGTTTGGCAAGAGCATTTGAACATAAATCAATGATTTTTACAAGTAGAAAAAACAAATTTATAAATGAATACAATCAAATATTTAAATCGTACACGGTATTTATAAAATATAAACTTATATACATAATGATTAATCTTAATAATTAGAAATAAAAATAAAAATGTAGGAAATTTGTGTAGAAACAGATACATTTACACAAAAAATCAATTCATTGTTATACGTTTATGAACATGAAACAAAGATTAACAATTTCTACCATAGTTACATCAATATTTCTAAAGGTAAAATGAAATATCTATTTTAAATCTGTTTTCAAATGTAAAATTTTAAATTTAATAATGATAGACCTTTAATTCAAGAATTTCACCAAAAATAAGTTTAAAACTTTTTTAGTTTAAAAAATTATGACTAGAAGTTGAATTATTATATGAAGTACATTTTCCTACATTTAATCGTTAGGGTAAAAAAAAACTTTTCAGCATTTCTTCTTATAATTATACAATGTTTTTATGTTACCTGCTCATGTTTGTAATAATAATTATTAAACAATATTGTTTAACAAGTCTGTTCTAATCGTTTAACAATTTTTAATCTACAACAGATGTTGACAGTCTTGGAGTAACAAATAGAGAAATACATTTCTTGGAAAATAATATTAATGAATTGACAAAAGAACAACGATTAAAAATAAGTATTGTTAGTTCCTAAATAGCTTTTTAATTTTAAAATAAATAATGTATAATATAAATACACAACTGTTATAGAATAGAAATGCGGCACTAATTTTACGTATGGAGAAACAACTAAATATGATTCACTTGAAGTTAAATGAACGCAAATCTCATTTTATCACTTCTTATAAAAAATATTTACTTAATAGAAATTAGAGCTACATAGTTTCTATTTGATTACTAATTACATTATACATTATTTTATTTTATTATATGTATTTCTATGGTGTGTATAAGTATAATGTATAAAATATAAGGCACCTAGTATTTTATTTTCTTGTAAAACTATAATAATGTGGTTAAATCAATATATTTAGTTTCTATGGTTATATAAACAATATATTGAATTTTCTTTCAAGTCAGAGTTTTTTTTAATTTTAGTTAAATACAACAAATCATTGAAATATTATTCATACACAGTACCTATTGTGATTTTATTTATTACTTAACACATAATTGAAATTTAACAATGCCTCCAAAATTGGATCAAACAGCAAAAAAGGCAACTAGACTATCATTAGTAAAGTAAATATTCACCTATAATATACAATTTTATTAAATTTCCATCATTTATGTAAATTAGTCTCAGCCGGGTCCAAAAAAACCATTCAACAAAGAACCTTCAAGACGTCAAGTAAAGATAGCTAAACCTGTTGACGATATTAATGCAGTTACATCTAGTGAACCTATTAAGCCGGATGATCAACTAAAATTGACTGAAGAAGTATAATTATTAATTATTTGTTAATGAAATATTTTATTTCTATGTAATTTCTAGAAAAAAATAATTTAGTTTTTCGTTTATTCAAATTTATTGAAATCATTAATATAAAACTTATTAAAAGTTTAAAATGTCGTTCTTGTGCAAAATAACTGATCCAGTGTTAAGACTAGATAACTATATAAATATTAAGAAACATTAATATTTTAATGTATGAATTTTTTATTTTTTTAGTTTGATAAAATTCAAAGTTATTATTTATAAACGTAAATCTGTATTTTTTTTCTAAATTGTTGTAAGCTTAAGAAGAGTTTTTACTTTTTTAAATTTTAAATCAATCTTACTACAATATTGATGATATCCTTTATTCACAGTTCACAGATAAATAATGAGTATTTATGATCTAGTTTACTTTGAAATTATGTATAAATCAATGTGATTAAATACTATTGCTGATTTATTATTATTCGTTTCCATACATTTTAAATCTCTTTCATCAATTAAATTAAAATAATCAGTCAGTTCTCCATTATTTTAGTTACTTTGACATTACTTATTACAAATTTATACCCAACACGATAGTATAATATTTTATTAACATATTTATTAGCCAAATAATATTACCATTGTATTTTAGGAATTAGATGAACCAATAAGCAATATTTTACAAGTCATAGAACCACCAGAATCAACTGCTCGAGTCGTTTATAATTATAAAGATGGTTCTTTTGTGTCATATGTAAAAAATGATCCGTTCATCACACTTATTGAATTGCCGTCTACATTAATTTATCGTGAAGAAAAAAACACCAATACCCAAAATGGTAGAGATTTTTACATCATATGTTATAAGTGAATAAATGGCCGTTGTAAGAATATAATATATGTATACAAATGTGATCAAATTTAATGTAAAATATTTAATTATGATTTGAGTTAGTTCATTAATATTGGAACGCTGAGTTATAACTGATAATGTTAATAGTTAACAAATAGTACCTAAATTTAATAATAAGGATAAAAATTTAACTTATTAATAATTTTTTAATTATTATACTTACACAATATACAATAATATTTATTTATTATAGAGGTAACAGATGACTTTACAAAAGACAACAAAAAAGAAATTGTACTCGAAGAAATTAATGAAAATAATAATAAGGAAGATCATACGACTGATATGGATGAAAATGTTGACACACCAATGCAAGAAGAAGGAGATGAAGCAGAAAGCGAAGGCGAAGGAGATTTTCCTAATGAAGAAGCTGATGTCGGAGAAGAAATTGATGAAGAAAAAATTTCAAAACCTAAAGTTACATCAGACTCAGATGATGAAGTTCCTGCTGTTGCAAAAGAAGAACCTACGACTAATATAAATTCATCTGCTAAACAAAGAACTGTACCAAAAAAGCTTATGAATCAATTTAATTTTTTTGAGAGATGTGCACTTACAGAGGAAATAATTTTAAGAGTAATACTATTTAATATATTTTGTTAGATTGAGCTATAGCTATAATATTTGTATGTTTTAGGATAAAGAAGCTCAAACTACACCCCCAACAAAAAATGATTTTTGTACTTATGCTACACAGTGGATTATTTATGATGCCTATAATGAAGATTATTTAAAGCAACAAGAAGAAAAAGAAAAAGAAAAAAGGGATAAAATAGCTGTACATGCAAATAAAAAGACTACTATTAAAAAGAAAACCAATGATATAACTGAAGATCAAACTGAAAAAAATATGTTGATGACGGCTAAATTTTTAGAAAGAATAATCAACTTAAATACAATGGATGCTATAGCTCAAGGTTAAGTTATTAACTTATTAGTAAAATACATAAGTTTTTTCAACAATATCATTAATATTATGATAAAATTGTTTAGCTTATATAATACCAAACTTAAATTTTATAATTAAAGTATCTACTAATTATTTATAGATTTTAGATATTATGAAGATCCATCTGATCAATTTAGAGACAGAGAAGGAACTTTACTTCCCTTATGGACAATGGTATATGAAAAAGCTGATAATTTATATGTAACTGATATTAGTTGGAGCCCTGATTATTTTGACTTGTTTGCTGTTACACTAGGGACTCGTGAGTATTTATAGTAAATCTTCTATATTAAAACAATATAATTTATTAGTGAAAATATTTAATTGGTTGTATCTATTATAGTGTTAATTATCATCATAAAACTATACAATATCCCTTGTAGTTTGTACAAATTAAAAGAACTAAAATTCTAATTACATTATTCGTAGATTTAAAAAATAATAAAATGTTGACCTTTTCATTATACCTTTATATATATAATATGATAATACACATACTTTTCTAGCTTCCTGTATGTGAAAAAAGTCCACTTATCACTTTTATTTATTTTTTAAATTGTAGCTGACGGTCATTTGCCATTAACCGATAGTCCAGACGTGGGTTACGTGTGCTTGTGGTCTTTAAAGAATCCATCATATCCTGAATATATAAATCAAACACATTGTGGAGCGATGTGTTTAGATTTCCACCGAAATCATGGTTTTCTCCTAGCAGTTGGATTCCACGATGGTCATTTGGCTGTATATAACGTTAGCTTGCCAACTAAAGAACCCCAATATATGACAGACGCAGTAAATACTAAACACATGGCTTGTGTAAGACAGGTATTTAGTATTTATATTATGTAGTATTTATTTTTAGATCCAGTGTATGAATTATGTTTTTTTTTTAAAATTAATTAGTAATTAAAATAACAATTTTAACTTTAAATCATATTTTATTAAAATAGTTAGCATAATACGTCTACCTATGTAATACCGTATGTACCTACATTGAATATGCTTAATAATTTTGACAATTAAAAATATTTTTAAACATTTTATGTATGGTGTACATACATTGCAATAGGTCTCTTCATATAACTAAAGTTATCTTTAAAAAATAAAATGTTTAGGTCATTTGGGTAAAAGATTTGCCTGATGGTGAGTTAAACTTTTATTCTATATCTGAAGATGGAACAGTTTGCAATTGGTTACTCATGCAAAGTGAAATGTCAAAAACCATTATAGTTACATTAGTTCTAGATATAGAACCTCAAATAACTCTTGGTGGAATTAGTGAAACATTAATTGGTAGGTATGCTATTTATTTAAATTATTTTAATCTTTAATTATTAATACTTTAATGTTAAAATACGAATAAAAATTATTTTATAAGGTAGAGGAACGACAATTGCATTCCATCCTGATAATTATGGGATATACTTGGTTGGAACTAATGAAGGCTACATATTCAAATGTAACACAGAATGGAGCTCATTTTTCATGCAAAAATTTAAAGCTCACGAAATGTCCGTTTATAGAATTGATTATAACAAATATGACCCGAACATTTACCTATCTTGTAGTGGTGATTGCACAGTTAAAGTATGGGAAGATAAATCTGAGTAAGTGTGGGGCTATGTAATAAAATTATAGAATTATAAAATTATAATTATAGTTAGGTGAAAAATTGAGAAAAAATTATTTTTAGAAATTTATTGCTCAAATAAAACTTAATCTTATTCTTATAAATTGGGTTAAATTGCAACTTTTACATTCATTTAAAGTTTTAGACTTTAAATGTAACCTAATATATTAATAACCAATATATGTACCTACAACATACATTTTTAATTTAATTTACTACTTTAATAAATGTCTAATTTCTGTTGCTCACCCATCAATACATATTATAAAAACTTGAAAACTGTATATTTATACAAATATATATATATATAGTTGTGGGACGTGGGTTGTTTATATTATATATAGATGTAAATATTAACAATGTTCAGACATTATATTAAACACAAGATATTATTTTTCGCATGTATTAATTATTACAAGTTAAAAATATACATTTTACCGATCCATTAAATATTTGTGATTAATATGGAAACCTTTTTTTTTTTATTTCATTGAAGTATACCTTTGTTAATATTCGATCTACTTTGGAGTGTATCGGATGTACTTTGGTCACCGTTTTCAAGTACAGTATTCGGAGTTATCACTGAAGATTGCGATGTAGTATTTTATGACTTGGACGCAGATAAGTATAAACATATTTGCCGCCAACCTATACAACCTGAGAATCAATATCAACTTACTAAATTGTCGTTT
The DNA here is from genome assembly GCA_948098885.1 of Drepanosiphum platanoidis. Classification (NCBI taxonomy): domain Eukaryota; kingdom Metazoa; phylum Arthropoda; class Insecta; order Hemiptera; family Aphididae; genus Drepanosiphum; species Drepanosiphum platanoidis. The sequence continues at coordinate 11,681,928 of OX402534.1, read as the reverse complement.
AATTGGCGTATGCCTGTAATAGTCGTTGGTAGTTCAAAGTAAACATTTGTATCTACTTAACTATTTGTAACTTTGATATTATAATAATTTGATATATGTATCTTTTAGAAGTACAATCGTCGCGTTAAAAATGTCACCAAATCTTCGATTGATAATGAAACCTCCAAAAAAGGGCAAGCATTACACAACGCAAATGTTAGAATTGGAAAAATTACATAAAGCTTTAGATTCTACTCGAGAACCAGATACTTTGGTGGTTCTTGCTGATGACGACACTACAGATTCATAAATGAAATCTAAGTAATTATTTTTTGATTTTTTTGGTAGAAAAAATTATACTATTTTCATGAGTGTAAATGACAATTAATAACAACTATAAATTTGTTGGTAGTATAAACATAAATGTAGAGACTGTAAGTGTATGGTTTATAATAGGTAAATAGGTATAGAGACACAAGTAGAAAACTAGCCAAGTAGTGGTAGTCATAGTGCTAAGAGATTTATAAATTAGAACATTGCTCATAAAAATAATTTAAACTAATTACCATTAAAAAAATCTATAAACGTGTAAAACTAAAAATAATTCAAAAACCTCCACCCAATATTTTTAATTATTGTAGTATGAAATATCATAATAAATTATCTAATAAATTTTCTACAATTTGAAATAATAATGTAAATTATAAAAACATAGCATTTAAAACTAATAATAATTTAATAAAACAAATAAATTGTAAAGCTAAAAAATATCTCCAACCTGTAATAATGCCGGTGTATATTATCTTAAATCTAGTTGTAATAAATTTTATATTGGTAAAACAAATAGAGATTTCAAAACTTAGATACGAAGATATCTCTGAAATAAAATTAAAAAAGATTGCTCCAATTACAAATTTCGAAAACACGTTTTAGAAAATAACCATATTATTAGTTTCGATATAAATAAAGATTTAGAAATATTAAATAACCAAAACAATAATTTTATAAATTCTTTATTGGAAGAACTGCATATTTATAATGAAGTCAGGAAAAATAAATTTAATAATATCATAAATGTACAAACAAATTTTAAAAATAATATTCTTTTTCAATATTTTTTAAATAATTGCTAGTAAATAATCAAAGAACAAAATCTTAAATCTATATCAATATATCTATAATTAATCTCTTTTACTAAACTTTTATTCCTCTATGTAAAAATAATTTTCATTTTATATTCAGTGCATTCTTTACACCTGATGATGAATTTTATTCGAAACCGGTTGTAACAATTTTTACATTCTTTATTATAATACTCCAGGCAAAACATATTTATTTATTTATTTTTTTATATATTTAATAGTTTTAATAAATTATTTTATGTATTTAATAATACTTTGTTATTATTATATGAGTATTAACCACTAAACATTATTTATTTTGTTTCATATTTTTCTACTGATATTTGTAAAAGTTTATGTTTATACATTTAACTTTTTAGGATTTTTTCATTGGTAGGTAGTAAAATAATTTGTTAAACGTATCAATTATGCTGTATAACAAAAGATAATAAAATAATATTAATTATGATTTTAACCATGATTATACAAGTAGATTTAGATACTATTGTTTTCATAAATCTTATTCCAAATTCCAACTATTCCAATTATTATTATACTCTTTGGCAGCAGTGTATTTTATATTTTTGGTGAGGTTGATATTGATGATTAAGAACAATTTAAACACTAAATTTATATTAATTAATGTAATAAAATAATAATGTTATTATCTCAAAAATAACTATTTATAGTTATAACTTTCAAGTTTAACAATTAAATTATAAAGAGTATTTAAATTCAATATTTGAAATCATTAAATTGAAAATAATTATAATATTATTTAAATTGAAAACAAAAATACATATAACAAAATCACAATCTACTTAGTAGTATGCCTTAACAATATAATTTTATATAATACTTTTGAATTTTAAATTATACATGAATGCTTATTAGTTATTAGTTATTACTTATTACATACAGTGTGTTCATCGATAAAGATGAATTAAATATTCCATACAAATTATTTTGAATTTGAATTGGACTTTTTTGACTCATTATTTAATCTTTCAGTTTCACTGGAATATATATTTCTTGGTCAACATGGGCTTTTATTTGTAAAAAGTAGATTTGATGTACTTATTCATTTTTTAAAACCAATTTGACCTTATTGTTACCTATGTAAGGTAGTGTATGGTATTATGGTATTGAATTATTTTGGTATATAATTAAAATTAGTCTTACGAGAATGATTTTGATTTTCGATCATATTATGAATCATGTTGCCTTGGGCAAAATATATTGCCACTGCTCTTTATGTTAAGAACTATAAATAATTTGAAAGTAGAGTAAGAATTTAAAAAAAGGGTTTCAAAAATTGTTTTGTATTTTATACAAAAATGTTATCTCTTATTTTTGTGTCTTGTCGAACTTTGAAAAGTTACGGTTTGTCTCCTTTTTTGCACATTGTAAAAATAAGTCTCATATTGAAATGTTTAAAACTCTTTGGTCAAGTGTTGTTTTTGTGTTCAAAGGTAAATTTAGAATAACAAGAATACAATGCAACATCATTTATTCTTATATAGACTGATTAATTTAATTTGTAATTAAAAAAAAAAATTTATAAGGTAACAATAACTTTAATTTTAACAGATTTATTATAAAATATACATGCTAAATAGTTTATACACCATTGGTTAAAATCTCTTTCATTATCGTTTAATTCATTTTTGATTAGTAACTACTTTATGTTTCGTTTATCTTAGTTTTAACTAAATGAATAGTTTACCATCAATAATAAATAATAATTACTAAATGTTTTATATATAAATAAAAGTTTTAGAAAATACGTTAATTTGTTTAGTGTTTTTAAAATAACTTGTATCGTACAATACATAATTGGGGCAATTAAAATTAATAATTTGATATTGACATAATTTATTGGTGGCATTATCACAATGAAATATGTTGAAATATATTGATATATTTATTGCAGGATCTTAAATTATATATAATAATGTATATATACAGTAATAATATGTATAATATACAATATTATAGTATATTATATTACTGTAGCATAGAATAGATTGACAAACCAACGGTTTTCTGAGAGTTAGATTTGCAACCTATTTAAAATCTAGGTAGGTATTGTCGAATTGAAATAGGATTTTAGCAGTTATCGGTTAACAAATACGCAATAATAACAAGTAGGTTGTTTTATAATTTTATTTGATAAAAAACTGAACCCTCGATCGAATTTGGTCCCGTAAGTCGAAAAACAAACGACGAGTAGTAAGCATAATTACTAATTAGTATTATAGATATTTAAAGATTAGCCGTCGTCTTAGTTTTTTTTTTCCAGGTGTTTTTTTGGTTTCGTTCGATTTGCGAGACACGAGAATCGTCTGTTCAACGGGTGTGAAACTTTAATAACAATATGCAAAACGAACGGTCGAAACGATCAAACGCACATCGTCTCCGTTGAGGCATAGACTTTCCGGCGAAATTATCGTGCTGCACGGTAATGGTGACGACACGATCGTTTTTGGGCGTCGGAAAACCCCGTGGCATCGGTTCGTTACCGTTTGTGGACACGCGCCGTACGGTAGGCGCGCGCCGGCCGCGTGGCTGCACTGCAACGCTGCGAGGGGGTGTACGCCAACAGCACCACCACCGGTCGCGTCATCGCCGCCGTCGCTTCGTGTTCTTTCGGCAACGCTGTCGGCGCTAATGCACGCATCGCATCGCTTCCACTATAGTTCCACTCTCTATTGCACCGCGAACGTTGTGTCGTCCGCAGCTCGTCGCCACTCTTCTCCGGAGTCCTCTCTTACGTCTCGCGACACCTCAAGTCTACAGGTTTTTCCCGAATTAAAATTTTTTTTTTTTTTACCGTTTATATTAATTGTAACGATTCCGTCGTCGCGACAACTACCGAGACACTCTCTCAGGTCCGCCGCCGCCACTAAACACACATTTGATTAGCCGCCAATTCGACTGAACGATGGCCGAAGAAAACGCACCAGCAACGACGGTGGCACCAGCCGCAGCCGGCGACCAACCGGCCGAGAAACCGGCGCCCGAAACGGCGACCGGAGAACAGCCGTCCAAAGCCGAGGGCAACGGCAAGGCGGCCGCCGAGGAACCGCCCAAGGCCGAGATGAAAGCCGTCGTGCTCACCGGGTTCGGCGGTCTCAAGTCCGTCAAGATCCTCAAGAAGCCAGAGCCGACGCTGGGCGAGGGCGAAGTTGTCATCAGGGTGAAGGCGTGGTGAGTGTTATTTATATTATTATATTTTTTCCATGTCCGGTGTGTCTAAATCTCGGTTTCTCTCCGCTCGTCGCGACCCTAACATATGGTCGCCGGTTTTTTCCCGTTCGCGCGCCTATAAATAGACGGAAAGCGCAGTGGACCGCGATCATCGTCGTCTCGATCGCTTCGCACGAATATTGAATATCGTATTCGGAGGAAAAAAAATCACCTCTCCCTAGCCGGCGAAACGGCCGGCTCGTTCCGCCGCGCGAACAAGCGACGTTCGTCGGGTGATTCTCGTTCGTAGCGATTCGCGTAGGAAAAATTCGCGTGCCTCTCTCTCTCGTCGCCTGGACTTTTGTTCGCATGACAATTACACGAACGCCGACGGGACGACCTGCCGTTCTCACGCTGTGTCTTGGTCGCCGCGAGGTGGTAATCTCTGTGCGAGTTGCGAGCGCACGGACGCTTTTTTCACGCGCCGCAAAAGATTTATGACCATGAGGATTTAGGGAATACGACGACGACGACGTCTGTAGTACGAGAGTCCTATTTCGAGTCGCCCCGAATCGTTACCGAAACCCCTCCCGACCAATACGCGTGCACTCACACGCACACCGACGTACCACGGTAGCAGCTGCCCTGCCGCCGTTCCCACCTGTTATTTGTGTCCGAACCTTTTATCCATTGTCATTTTATTTTTTTTTCCCGCTCCCCCCGTCTGCGTTTTTCATCCCTTTTTTTGTTGTGTACACACTCCCGAGCACACGGGGTTTATGGGAGATTAAATGGATGTTTTCATTTTGTTGACGGGGCGTGTTCGGTCTCTTTTATCCGTCGGTGACGGGCAAGACGTGTGTTATTTTATTTATTATTCGGCTCGCCGCCGTCGACAACGTGTTGCGTTTTCGCCCGAGTTCGCTTACAACGACGCGGCGCGCCGGCGACGGGCGGGGTAACGGCGAGAAAACTAAATAAAACATATGGAAGACGTTTCGCGCGCGAGTCTGGTACGCATTTTTTCTGCCAATTAACTAACCGACGAAATACTATCGCCTCGTTTTTTTTTTATCTACCGGGGTCTGGGGTACAAGGGCGCATCCCCTCCCCCTGTTAAGATGTGACGGGCGGTTTTTTTTCTAAATCTAGACACGTAACGGCGGTGCAAAAACTGCCGCTGTCAACGCGGACGTTGCGAATCGTATACGAAACGTGAACAAAGAGCAGCTTTTCAAACATTAAATTAAAAATATCATTATCGGCGACCGTTGACAGATGAATAGCGAAATAAAAAAAATTCGTCGGTTGTTTATGTAACGCATACTTATAATGTATCGGGTGTAAATAACGAAATATCCCTGGTCGTTAGGTGCGTCGTCGGCGCCGGACGAGTAAAGAAAAAAAAACCGCGATTATTATTAATACCGGCGTTTGTTATAAGACGACGGACGACGAGCGGACCAGTCGAGTCATTTGAATATAATATATGTATCTATGTTTGCGCGCGTGTGTGTGTGTGTCTAAACCCGACCGAGTTTTTAACCGTCGGATTTTGTTCAATTACCCGAACGAACCGAATAAAAATAATAATAGCTTTGTAAAAAGGGAATTGAATAACCTTGGCCCAAGCCGCGCGTCGCCGTCTGGGCTATCGAAAGACAAAATAAAAAAAAAATAAAAATAAAACGCAACAATGTATATAATATAAAACGACGTGCGCCCGTGTGCGTGTGCGTGTTTCGTGCGAAGGCGGTTTTATACTACTACTATTACTACTACTTGCTCGTTCGCCCGAAAAACCCGTTGAAAGTGACTGACCTATCACTCGCGCGAAAATATAACTTCGTCCGGTGGTCGCAACTCCCATTGCACAGCGGGCGCCACTGCACCAGCGCAGGTAATGGCCTCCGTGCATCGCGATAACGCGTGCCGAGTAGTGACGGTTTTTTACCCTCGGAACGTAGACTTATTGGTTGTTGTTTTTTTATTTTCGTTTGAAACGAATGGGTTTGACGCGCATTTTCGCATTAAACGCGGCGTTTTTTTAAAAATCCGTCTGCGCGTACTCTTTTAAACGGCGGCGGATGCGTTCGGTTTCGTTAGCGTGTATTTTTAGGATCTGTTATGGCTCAGGAAAAGCTCCGCTCCGAACGAACGGTCGTTAATCGCCGTACACGTTATTGATGATTTGAAAATAGTAATAATAATAATAATAATACTTAATAATAATCATAATATATTATGTTCCTGCACGCGCGCGTTCCGCTCCGCTCTTCTTCGTTCAATCCACACGCGTCCTGCCGTCGTAGTACGCGTTTAAAAATAATTTTCGGCGCGTGTTAATAAATATTTGGAAATGGAACGGACGAATCGTAAATTTTAATGGACCGACGACGACGGGAAAAACGAACGAATCGAAAGAGATTGGTAAATAAAATATCACCCATTACGGCGTTCCCGTCGTAAAAACGGGCGAAAACGTTATTGTTCTGTGCGGGTAAGAGGGGCTTCTTCTTCGTCGTCGGCGTAACCGAATGACGTTCGTTGTGGAGGCGGGGGGGTTGGGGCGAACGAAATAAAAAACTAAAAATAAAATCCGGTTTATCAGGAGCGTAAAATTCGCGAACGTGCTTCGAAAACGTCTTCGTCGCGTCCGGTCGCCGCCGTCTCGTTAATTATCATTTTTACCGACGACGACTTCTGTCGTAATACCATTGTGATGTGTACCCCGGCGATGATAATGCCATAATGTTACGACATTTTAGTTGTTTTATTATTATTATTATTATTATTTTTTGCGAACCGAACTTTTGGGCGTGTTTTTATCGTACTAGGCGGCAGCGGCGCGGCTCGCGGTGATGCCGCCGCCTCGAGGGGTGTTTTGACCAAACCTGGCAACGCCGCCGCCGCAGCCGACGACGACATCGCGCGGGGTACGCGTGACGAACACATGTTGCGACGAATGGTTCGACGACAACGGCGCGCAACGGGTTCGTTTTCCGACCCCGCGGCCGTCGAACTTACGCGTCCTACTGCGTGCTACATACACGTTATCACGTATCCTCGGAAAGGGATCAACAAGTCCGACGGGCGTGTGTGTTGTACGGCTGCGTACGGCAGCCCGCCCTGCCCCGACCGCTCGTCATACACTCCTGTTGCTCTCGCGCTGCCGCCGCCGCCACCGCAGTTTTTATTCTTCTTCTTGATCTCGTTTCCCTTAAGTCGCCGCCCGGAGACGATCGAGCGCCGCGTATATTTTCCGACCCCGACGACGGCGCGGCGACGTACTCGCACATAAATCTCTGTCGCGCCCGACCGTCCATCGCTGTGCTGAGTAACGAGCTTTCGGAAATCGTTTCGTTTCCTAATTGTGTTTTATTGCCTGCCCCCCCCACCCTCCCCCTACTCTGCTTAGAGAGTATAAAAACAGTCGCCACCGCGTCCGGGCTCAAGGGTTCGATGTTCGCCGGTAAGGAGGTTTCGAGGGTCGAAACCCTCGCGGCGGCGGCACGTTTCGGTCTTCATTGAAAACGCCCACGGGCGTTTACGATCTTGAAAGACTTTTCGCTTTATTTTATTATGCAGTTATTGACGTGTAAATTGTATTTTTCGCGTTCAAAAAAATAGAACCCTTATTTATTGATGATAATATTTAAAAAAACCACCTATCCAAACGTTATTAACAAAATGTCACCGCACGTCTTTCGATAGAGGGAAACACTTACACGCAAAACGCGTTATCGTCCACGAAACCAGAAAGGGGAATTTTTTTCTCGTTAATTTTTGTGTGTGCGTGTGTACGGTATGCTTGCGCGATCGATCGGTCGATGTGAAAAACACGAGCACACCCTATTCTCTAAAGTGGTTTTTTTTACCGTTGCGTCCATCGTTCGGGCCCATCCCCACTTATACATGAATGTGGTATTGGATGAGTTATCAGTCCTCATAGTACCGATATTATATTTTGTTGTTACGTACGTTTATACACGAATATTTTTATTTATTTATTTATTTATTGTCGTGTTGTTGTCAGTTATTCGGAGCTCGTAAAAATCCCAATTGATTTAATAAAAATTACCGATTCGTTCGTGATCATCTGGTGTGTCTTTATCACTATAATTCTAACTGTTATACAGCATCGATTCCATAGTCCCTTCTTAAACATATTGTACAGCGAATTTCGTATTTTTCAACAACGTCATGAAAACGTCATTTCCATTTGTGGAATCCACAAACGATTTATTACAAACGCCCCATTCTGCGTTTATCCTTATTTTTATTATTTTTTTGCTTTCGTGTAAGCGTTTTTTGTTATAGAATATCAGGAGGAATATTAGCCAAACTAGATATCTTATCGTATCGACTTCACGTAATCATTTCGAGTAAAATATTTTTCTCGCGTTATGACTGGGCGTGATAAACACGAAATGTATTTCATCAGATTTATATCGAATAAGATCTCGATTGATCGGTGCCCATATTATAACGGAAGGGAGTGATCAAATATCTCACCGCAGGGGAGTGTTGCTAGAAATAGCGAGGGAATTTTTTCGAAGTGAAATACTTGAAATATTTTTTATTCGTCGTAGTATAAATTACAGTATAATGTGTTTGCACGTTTGATATTTATTTAATTCGTGGCATTGTTTAACTAATGACATTTTTATACTATGCTGCATTGATGAATACGCGTTTACGTTATTTGGAATTGACATTAAAATACTTCGTTGAATCGTGTTTTATGTACGCAGACACAAGTGTTATTGTGACAGAACATTCATATAAAACTTTCGTTTTTCTCTTGAAATCCATAATATTGAATTAAACTCATAACAAATTGAATTCAGTGTAAAATGCTCTAATATATTAATCAATTTTAATAAATAATGTAATAATCTATAGCGATTTAAACGTCTTTATTGCCTACGAATGTACATGCTATTGCGACATAGTTATTTGTCATTATTATTTTGTAATTTCCGTGGTTGCCATGTTAGTCTGTGTACTGTACATGGACGATAGTTATTAAAAAACACAATAATTCATTAGATCTACATCACACAATCATCATTAAAATATTTTATTTTATTGATTTTTTATTTAAATGACATTATTAGACATCTATACAGTTTAGTAGTTAATTTGTTTCTCGAGATAACTTCTGAGATATTTCATGTCAACAAGGTATTGTGTGTACTAGGTATTATTACCATATTGAATTTGATTAGGCTATATTATGATTTATGACATTAATTTATTACTGCCTTTATTTCCATTGAAATTCCTATTCGAGAAAATATTTCAATTAAATAGATTATTAAATTTTGTTTCTTTATTTTATTAATATTTGATTTAGATAATAAAATAGATTCAGCTGTAATATATTATATTCTCGTAAACTTTTAACAATGTTAAAAATTTGTGAATAATTTTATACTGAAATACACAACAATTAATAAAATCAAATGATAAGTATGAATAAATTATACTATAACACTCGTACAAATCTTTTTAGAACAATTTAGTAAAAAAATAAACTGCTATATAATGTTGTTACATTAAGAATTTTAATTCAAAATTCCAAATAAGTGAATGTATTAATCATACGGGTTTTTACCTAAATAATGTACTTTTTAAGTAGTAATAGTTTCCATTAACATAATGTACATAATTTATATAAAAATCAATTAGGTACCTAGTTATCAAATATGTAAATCGCTAAAAAAAAAAACCTTAATAATTTCAAAAATTCCTCATTTATTTATTTACTGTTTTTATTGATTTCATTAATTTCTATTCATATAATTTGAGAATAACATGGACTTAATAATATATTCATGTATATGCATGATGATGCAATACCTAAATGTGTCATCATATTATTATCGATTATCAAATTATATTGATAGCATTTATATGGAATGATATGTACACAAAATGGTATGTCGGTCATTTTGTTTAAATGATTAAATATTTAATTAATTTTAAATAAGAATTCATTACATAAGTTTTTATTTCTAGATCGTTCAATTTCGTGTAAAATATCTGTAATGGTTCAATTGATAATATATTCAATTAAAATTTAATCATTTTCTCGTGTCTTTATGAATATAGAACGTGGACTAGTTATTATTGAATAGTTCTGGCCGTGCATTTTCATAATGGTGCATACCGCGGTTAATAACATATCTAAAACGCACGAGTATAATAGAAATGGTCACTATCGTTACCGTAGAATCTCTAAACAAATATATTAGGTAATAAAGACGCCGAAATCTTGGTTGGTTTTGTGATTAACGTTATATCATAGAGAGTAAACAGGTTTTTGACCCTACAGTACGAATAACTTCAATAGCTAATTCTTCTTTTATTATTAATTTAGTATGTAGAATAATAATATAATGATTTTGGTTTTTGATGCCAGGATTACGAACAGATGATTTATATTGTCATGTCACCACGTGTGTAAACACAAAAGAATTTTTTTCTCCATATTATATACTAGTCTATCGGTTTAGGCTTTGATTTAGGCTAATAAACAATAATGTCGACAGAGAAAAATAATAATAAAAATGAGGTCGGGACGTCCTCTGAACAACAATCAACGTTTTTTCGGATAACGTAGAAAAAAAAAATTACACACACCTAATACCACCTATACCTACGTGTTATATAACATCGAATAATAGAAAACTAAACAAACGCAGTAAAATTAATAATTATGATGAAAATATAATCGAATTGGCTTTTTCGTGTCGAACACGCCGCCGCCGCGACGAACACGGTTTGACCTTGTCCGTTTGTACTATGGCGTCCAAAACTCCAAACAATCCAAACGACGGTGACACCGATGCCCCTTCGTTTTTCTTTTGATTTAGTTTATTTTTTCGTATCGAATATATGTAGCACGACTGGGGAAAAAAACCGTCCGATTTCCCCCGTACTCTCGATTGTGGTGAGCGGACAAAGAGAAATCTGCTTCATCGTGCCGCTAACACGATTTCGGATTTACTGTCGCGGAGCTACGCTAGTTGGTTATAGTTTTTTCTTGACGAAGAAACGTTCATCGGCAGTATACAAGAGAAAAAAGTCACGGTCGTAGCGTGTCCGTTTTCCAATCGAGCACTACCGTTCGTTTCTCCTCTGCGAAATAATAGATTGATAATTATTTAGGTTCTTTCGGTTTTTATTTCGTCTCGACGACGATATTATTAGTCGGGTTAAAAGGGGGGAAAACGTCCGTCGACGATTAAATCTCGCTGGAGAGGTAAAAGATGAAATTGTCGCGGTTGTTTGAGCGCGCGGATACGAAAAACTTGGCGGTCTCGCGGCAAAGCTTTTAGCCGGGGACAGTGTCGCGCGCACGCGACACTCCGAGGCGGTCGTTAATCTCTTTTAAGTGTTTTTCATTATAGTTTGGCAGAGCCGCGAGATATTATTATAAAAGCGTCGGGAAATGATTTATAGCAGCGGTGGGGTATAACACAGCGACCGCGCGTCGTTACGGTTTAGGTTTAGGAGAGAAAATAAAAATCGAAAACGCGGCGCGTACCAAATTACCGTACTCGTACATGTATTTTATACGTTGTCGGCTCGAAATTATAATGTACCAGAAGGGGGGATTATTTCAATAGTGTTTAGACGTCGTGGTTATTTATCTTTTCGACGATACATGGCAAGCTCGAGTCCAGATGGTTATTCGACACGTGTGTAAAGGAAATGCGAAAACGTCGAAATTTTTTTACATATAATGTTATTAGTAATATGATTTCGGGTGATTCATTGAACCGTGAAAACAGTCACCCGTTAGTAAGTGTCTTGTGGGTATAAATAACTCGACACTAAGGGATGATTCATTCGACGTAAAGACGCTCTATTTCAAATGAATCATCCCTTACGTGGCGAATTATTTCCGTTCCCTCTCTCGTGGTTTCGCGCGTGCCATCGTATGATGTCATCGAAATCGACCAGACTCGTCATCAAATTATTATAATTATTTTCATCGTTGTAACCCCGTTGTAGTACATTTATATATATATTGAAAATACTGGGTGCGCAGCACGTATATGTGGAAAATGTGTTCGCGTATAATTCTGTAATGTACTTTATTTTTTTATTTTTATTCGATTATATATATAAAAAAGTATATATATATACCGCGTCGACCGTCATCGCGTCCGTATGTATATAATACATAATTTAGTATATAGTTATTAAAATATGTATGTAATAATATGTAGGTGACGCGTGTGCCCGCGCGACGGCGGCTGGCGGCAACCGCGTTACGTGACTGTACAACACGTCTAGACACGTCGGCGTCACAGACAAATACGTATTTTTCTCTCTCTACCATCCCTTCCCGGCGGCGGCTCGTCGCGTCGACGTCGTCGTCGTCGTCGTCAACCCTCTCTCCGCGAACACAACCCATAACTACGCACCCCTCTAACACACACACACACACACGTGAACACTTACCTTGGCCGTAATACTACTGACGCCCCGTGTACGGGAGGCGAGGGGTCGTGGCGGTTTGACTGTTAAAACACGCGTAACTACCTACGGTCACGCGACGCCGCGCCGCCGCCGACGAATGCAAACCACCGCCGACGCCGCGCCGCCCGTCTCCGTCGTATATGCATACTATAGTATCGTTATTGTTGTCTCGCCCGAAATATAAAAATCGGTCCGATAAAAATAGCGGCGCGGCGTTACGGCTCGCTCGCTAGCGCGCGCGCGCGCGCCCCCAACCCCCTTAGACGCGTCGTCGCGTCGCGTCGCGTCCCCGGCGCGTGTGGCACCATGGCGGCGGCGACCGCGTTGGCGACGCGGTGCTATTTGTGCCATTCCGATTGTTGTTATGCACCGTCCGGAATTCGTTCGAAATCGCCCTTTTGTGCGCCGCGCAACACGCCCGTTTCGTCGCGATGACGGCAGCGGCGACGCGACGACCCCGCGACCCCGACCACGACAACTCTGTCGCCGCCGCCGGCGTTTTTCCATTACAATGCCGAAGGACGCGGCGAACAAACTCATTTTCACGATGACCTACCCCTAACGCCCCGATTTTTACGAAAACGTCGCCGCCGTGTCGACGATACATTGTATGCGTATTTTCGCGCACGACGTACAATAAAGATCGTTATCGACGTGTTTCCGTTTGTATACGATGCCTATATAATAATGATATTGTACCCGTGTTGTTTGTTCGCCGTTTTGGCGTTTCTATTTTTAACTCCTTTTCAACGCGGCGTTGTATGCACGAGTACAACCCTCGTTTTCGCCGCGCCCGACCGGTGTCCACTCTAAAAGGATTTTAAAAACCGCCTCGAACCACGATAACCGACTGCTGCGGTCGTCATATTGCGACTCGTATATTTTGTTAATATCGCTAACATCGCCGATTCAACGTTGACGATGGGTCCGATAAAATCGTCGTTCTCTCTCTCTTGTTTTATTTCTTTCCTCGTAGGATTGTAGTAAAGTAAACTTATAGTTAGTAGGCAATTATTTATGTAAAAGCGAATTAAAAATAATCGGTTTTGTTTCTCGTTCTCGATAAATTGCATAATAATTCTCGTTCGCTACGACGATCGTGCATGTGCGCGCGGGGTTTGCATTCATTATCCGCACTTAAGAATACCATCGAAACGAAATAGCTTATTTATGCAAATAAGCCTGTGTTCGTTAAACGAATTTTTTTTAAAAATTTTTTCACATTAGTTATTAATCTCGATGGTTTTATTCCAGCGGTTTGAATTTCCAAGATCTAATGGCCAGACAAGGCGCGATTGAATCTCTGCCCAAAGCTCCGTTCATATTGGGTTTCGAATGTTCGGGCGTCATCGAGCAGATCGGAGAAGGCGTCGAAAAGTTCAAGGTGAGTAATCATAGCTCGGTAAACGGAGAAGTTTGTGTATAAGTTCATGTTACAGTGATTCACGACCATCGACCGTGTGATACCTATATCTCGTTTTGTATTAGGATGTTATATTATCTCGTAGTGTATGGAGTTCAGCGCCGATACGTAGGCGTATCAATTTTCTAATGTTCTTGCATTTTATTATATAATGGTGTATACTACTATATAATATGTGTGTGTATACGCGATTCCCCGGTGTCGAATTCTTTTAATAAACAAATGAAACGAAAATAATACTCGCGTCATCGCCCACTCGAGTTTTTGACGAAGATTAATATTAATACATCTTACATTATACGAGTCACTCGATACGCGAGCAAAAACCGTGTGTAACACGGCTTAATTTAAACTATTTTGTCGGTCGTAGTCTGTAGTACATCGTCGGTTTTGCATCCTGCACTCGAGTACTAAAATGTGATCTCCTACACCAATATATACATCGTCGTATCCACGCATGCGCGCCCGGTTCGGGTAGTAGTTAAAAAAAAACAATAATAATAAAAATAATAAACAGGGTTTAAATTTAAATTCTCTTCCCACAGCAGTCCTTTATCGGTCCGATAAATGTGTCGCTCGACATCAACCGCGTGTCCACATTGTGTACACACGCGACTGTCAATAGGGACGAGTTTATATTCAGGCATAGCGGCGGTGTTTAAACATGTGAAAACGAGTCGAGGTGAAGGTGCGGTGTCGGCGACGACGACCTTATATAATACTGTATATACTTATAATAGAATCGTCTGTGGCAGATAATATGAATACAATGTTATCATATAGAAGACACCGCCGAGTGGCGTGGCAAACGTAGCCGACGGTTATTTTCTTAAGTGACGGACGTGATATTATACACACACACACACACATATGCTGGGAGGGTCCGGCGTGTTACAGATAATAATAATTAATCTGTAACCCGCATTGAAGCGCATTCATACGGATTACTAAACCGCGCGCGGTATGTGTGAGATGTGTTGTCGCGACGTCGCGGTTGATATGAAAAAAAAATTCTTTTTTCTTTTTATTAGACTGTTTTTTAATGATACGTTGCGAGGGCGAAAGAGAGGAGAGGAAAGGAGCTGACGCTGACACGACCGTGGCTATTACTTTGGATAATGTGTGTGTATATACTCTATACTCTATAGTATCGTGGAAGACATTTGTGACGGCGAGTGCATAGTGGTGGCACACGTGCAGGCTGTGTGCGGACCCCGAAAACGTTACTGCGATGATGTTATATACTATATGAATAATAACGATAATTGAACCTTATTGAGTTTAATTATTTAATCGAATACATACACACACACATACACGCACCTATGTGTCCGATGATGGGCTGACGGCCATTAATACAATAATTATTAAACGTACGATTACTATCTCCCGGGAAAACAGTTTATTGACAACCAAATCGATATTGTGTTTGGGGTCTCCCTTCTGACGCCGCCACGTAACATACTGTCGCCCTTATCGTCTCGAAAGTTAGGTCTTAAAACGTCGTTAACGATTTTTATACTATATTATTGTTGCTGCACGCGACCGTTTCAAAGAATGTCTCTCTGTCGCGTCGATCGAGCTCGGCGAATGTTGATTAGCACGCGACGACGAGGCGAACGATCTAGAAAAACTTCCATTTTTTTTAACTCCATCAAAAATCATTACGTAGAGCCGTGTGTAATCGTCAAAAACGAAAATAAAAACATACAGTATAAAGAAATAATATACTACTGCGACAACAGCATCTGTAACGATACGTCTTCGAAGTGGGTGCGTTAAAAAAAGATTTATGCGATGCAACAGATGCAAACCGTTAACAAGACTATGGCGATGTTTATATATATGTGTGTGTGTGTGTGTGTGTGTGTGTGTGTATGTACGTGAAGTTGATTCAATAGTGTAATTTGTATTATTTGTAATCTGATCTGAGAGTAGTGTCACTGTCACAACCGTTGTGGTTGATAAAACCCTTCAAAAAAACCTCAACTCCCTTCGAAAGTTCGAACTTATATCCTTTGACGACTGTAGGTTTGCAATTGTAAAAAAATGTTAGAAGTATCACAATACAAAATCGTCCAAGAAATATAATACAAGAGAAAATATGTTTCATAAATATGAAAAAAAGAGTATCAAGAACACACCAGACAAGGGTTTCTATTTATTTCACTTGTTATACCTTTTTCGTATGACGTTCGTCACTTTGATTTCATCGGATTTTTTTTTAAATAATCGACCACAACGATTGAAAATATAATCAATTTAGACGAATCGAATATAATTTCTTCTATTTTAATAAGAATTGAAAATATCGAATACCCGTCGGCTGAAAATCACGTTTACTGTTTTGTTTATAATAAAATATTGGTACTGAGTTTGTGTCAGTCCACACCATGGGCAGGGTAAAACTAGTTTTACTCTCCTTGATCCGTCGTCGTTGATGTTATTTATAAAAGATTAAATTAAAAATAGGATTCCGAGAAGCATTTTGTCCTCTCGCTTCTTCCAGTATAATTACGCCGCAGGTGCTCGTAAAAATATTCTCTTTTTACTTTTTTTTTTTTCGTTTTTTTCCCCGTTCGTGTCCGACAACCGGTTTCCTCATATTGATTTTTAAATAACAAGAAAAAAAAGTCCTTCTCCCACGTGCAAATTGATCGTAATAATAATAATAATAATAATAATAATAATAATATAGTAATAAAAACAATATTATTATTATTAGTATACGTTGAACACGACATAACATTCCATAGCTGCTGCCGCTGCAGTATTATGACGCGACGCATCATGCGTGATGTGTAGTCGGAAAAACGAACGTTATTACGTTCTCGGATTCGGATGCGTATCATCCAATACGTGTATAACATTACAGTTGTGTAATATAACTAATAACAATAAACAATAACGATTATGGTAATAATAATCATATAATATCGGCGTTTTTCGTGTTTTAGGTCGGCGATCGCGTCGTGGCGTTGCCCGAGTGGCGCGCGTGGTCCGAACTCGTCGCTGTTCCGGCCAAGAACGTGTTCGCCATACCGGAGGGCCTTAACTATGTGGACGCCGCGGCCTTGGCCACCAACTACATTGTGGCCTACGTGTTATTATTTGAACTGGGTGCTGTCAAGCCTGGCAGCAGCGTAATAGTGCATTCGGCCGGCGGTGGAGTGGTAAGTTCATTTTAATTGTTCATTAATAATAATATTATAATAGTGATAATAAAAGTAATAATAATAGTAATAATAGTAATAATAGTAATAGTAATAATAATAATAATAATAATAATAATGATGATGATGATGATGAGAAGGAGCGCGCACATTCACCTGGTGCAAGCAAAGCGCGTGTGCAGTCTGATGAATTTGTTTGTTTTCCCGTGTAGTCAGATTTCTATCACTGCACGCCCGCTAATTTCATTTTTATTCGTGCCTACTGCTCCCCATAATGACTACACAACACGTTGTCGTACGTGTTGTTGTTGTTTTATCGCTATTGTTGTGTTCCCCGACTATGACTACGGGTGTATTATTTTTTACCTCTTCTGGTATTCCGTTTGTTTGTTTTTTCGTGTCGAGAATCAGTAAGAACATCGGTATAATAATACCCACTGATTCAGCGGTGTTCGAAATATGTTTGCTTTTTTCAGTTTTCCATTTCTCGTGAATTTTATACTACCTCGTCGTCGTTGCACGTTAGCTTTTCTGATGACTATTTTTACTCCAAATTATGTGCGCATTGTTTGTTTTTCATGCAAACGACTGCAAAAAGATTCACGTGGGTATGGAAGCTCGTGGCGTGGTAGGCAAGCACAGCATAGTTTTCCGCTATTTCGTTATTCTTCGTTTTTATCGACTGGAAAAAAATCTCGTAACTCGCGTCGGAAAACATGTGTTTATCCAGCGTTGATGTCAATTGTTTTTCACCATGATAAATCGATTATGAATGCTCTCTCTTCTGCGATTTTCTCTTCGCTACTAAACGCTACTTACGCAGCTGTAATTTTAGCCATTAGAAATCTTACGATTTTCTCACAAATTACTTTTGGGATATGGCGTTTTTAATGTTAACTGGAAATTACTATATTACAGTAGTATAACTGTATAAGTAATGAAATAATTATGCATCAACCACTTTTAATTAGTAAATTGTTAGACACCCTGTAAATTAAATGTATCCAGTGGATGATGATTTAAACGTAAAGTTATAATTAATAAATTTGTTTTTAGATTTAACAGTCATTATTTGTTTGTTAGATATACAATTTATTCTAACACATATTACGAATTCTAGAAATTTATAAAATTAGTACTTTAATCCTATTTGGAACATGTTTTTCACCATGTAAATAATTGTTGAAATATTTTATCAGCAAAAAATAACCTGTACTTATGCAGTATATTATGTATAAAGATTTACGCCTATTTTTTTAATGAAATATTATGTTTAGTTATAAAAATCCATGTCTTGTTTTAAATACATTTAGCGTATTAAAATAAACATACCATCTACCTATACTATAGGTCCTATAGACACTTATACTTAGTGATTTCTTAATATATTGTTTAATTCAGAAAATTCCTTTAATTCCGAGGTAAATAATTAAACTATGATTATATTTTTAAATTTTTTAGTTGCCTAATGAATAACTCATACATTTTAAGTATAAATTTATTTTGAAATCTATATAATATTGTTTGTTTAAATATTTTTTCATAAAATTATTGATTTATTTAAGGAATACAGTGAATATTATTATTAATAAGTTCATAAATATGATTATTTTTAAGACATCAAGTGGTTTTAATTACGTATAATTATTTAAAAAATTTTAATGAGTTATTATTGTAATCCATCTTATATTTTACTGATTTGTTTGGTAGAATTGATTAAAAACAATTTGAAGAATTTATACTATTACGCTACACATGTAATCATCTCCTAATGTTGGTACAGCATTTTAAGATCTAAGCTATAAAAGTATTAGTTGCTAATAACTACTTATAGTTATTTAATTCAGTACTGATTTAAACATTTTGTTTAAATTTGTATTGTATTGAAATTAAAACTAATTATTAGAAGTGAAAAGAATAAATTGTATCCAAAAATATAAAACATGTCCAAAGAATTTAAAATTACATTTTTATAAAAGTTTGTTTGATTAATAATGACTGTAAAATAAATTATGGGATTATTTGATTCACAGGGTCAAGCAGTTGCCCAACTTTGTAAAACTGTAGATGTCACTGTTTTTGGTGTAGCATCTAAAAGTAAACATGAAGCTTTGAAAGGAACAATTGATCATCTTTTGGAACGTGGTAGTGATTATGCTGCTGAAGTTAGAAAGTAATTTATTTAACTAAATGAAAATTATAAAAATTTGATAACTTCTAACATTTTGTAACTGTGTTTTAGGGTTTCGCCAGAAGGAGTTGATCTCTTTTTGGACTGTGTTTGTGGTGAAGAATGTAGCCGTGGATATTCACTTTTGAAACCTATGGGAAAATATATTTTGTTTGGTAAATATAATTTGTTTTCAGTTTTATATTTTCATTTTTTCTTTAAACGTTTTTAAAATGTTATTCTAACAAAATCTATTTAGGTTCATCCAATATTGTCACTGGAGAGACGAAAAGCTTTTTCAGTGCTGCAAAATCTGTAAGTTTGAGTATGAAAAATCAAAAACAATATAATCTTGATGTACAATGTATAAATATTTTTTTTTTAGTGGTGGCAAGTGGATAAAATTTCTCCATTGAAATTGTTTGACGATAATAAAACTCTTATGGGATTCAATTTGAGAAGATTGTTGTTCCACCAAAACCAATCAGAGTATGTGGCAACAATTTTCGACAAAGTAATTGGTTTATGGAAAGACGGAAAAGTGAAGCCAGTTATTGATTCCACTTGGGCTTTTGAAGATGTTAGTATTTATTTTCAAGTATACTAACTACATGGTTATTTTTATGTTAATAAATATTTTAATTGAAGGTGGGCGAGGCTATGCAAAAGATGCATGATCGGAAAAATATTGGAAAAATTGTTTTGGATCCAAGCTTGGAACCAAAACCAAAACCAGCTACACCAGTAAAAGGAAAATCAAAGAATGCTGACAAAGAAAAGGAAAAGAAAGAAGAAGATTCTTCTGCTAATGGTACTTCTACTCCAGAAGCTTCAAGTCCTACGAGTATGTTCTAATATTTATTTGATTATTAACGATATTGTTTTTGTTCTTTGCATATTTTGTGATCTATATTTTATTTTCATGTACACGTTTTTATATTTCATACATTTCATGTTTATTTTTAATTCTTTATGTAGCCTGAAGATGACATAGGCCGAAACATGAAGTTATCATTTCAATTTTCATAATACTGCCACAGCCCTTGTGAATTTTCATTTTATAACTATACACATTACACAGTCACTTTTTTCTATTAGTATTTATTTTTATCAATATTTATTGTGTTGTCAACAAGTTGGCGATAGAATTAATTCTGAATAATAAAAATTCAAAGATAAAATTTACTTTTGAAACTTACCGATTTAACTTTTCACTACAAAGACTAAAATATATATTCAACTTAATTTTAAAATAGTTTCAAATAATACTGAAAGTACACATTTTAAAATAGAGCTGTATCATTATTTGTCATTATATTTATTATTAAATTTAAAATTTCCATAATTTTTAGTAAATAATTTGTGTAATTAATTATGTATTTAAAGGCATATAAGTTATATTATAAACTTTGAATTTGTAGTGAATAAATAACATGAAATGTTAAATAAAATTTTAGATACCGTGTATTATATATAAAAAATACTTGTATAATATATTAATAATAATTTTTTTTTCAGCTAAAGAAAAAGAGAAGGAAAAGGAATCTAGTTGAATGCTTTAGGGAACACACATTCTCAACAATTACTACCTACTTATTTAATAATAATAAAATAAACTTCTCATTAGAGCTTTTTTTGTGTCGTATATTACACTTTAGTACTTTACAATAAAATACCAATTTTTAGTCCCTTTTTTTTTAGCAATGTTTACATATTTATTTCAATCATTTGAGTAATGACAAACCTTCAAATTTATAATTAGTCAAATAATATAAATACCTATATATATATATAAACAAAAGTACTATTTTATGGTTTTGATTAATATTACAAACTTTTTATCTAAGCAACAATTTACTAGGCTAATTTATTACTAAACTAAATGTGTACCAAATATTATGTATACCTTCTTGTGTGTTAATTTTTATATAATTTTTTTGGTTCATTTTGCTCGTACATCTCAATGCATTTTCTATTATACTATATATTATGATTATTATTATTATTATTATTATTTTTAGCTTAAATTTTAAGTTTTATATTATACTAAAACAAAAAATGATTTATTTTTCCATTATTTTTTTATATACAATTTTTAAAACTGAAACTTATGGGAGCTACATAAATAACAATATATTTTGAATTTATATACACATATTATAATATTAATTACATGATATTTATATCAATTGGATGAATTTTATTGAAAAAAAAAAGAAAAAAATTATAAATGTGTGCGCGAGTGTATAATATTTTTATCTATATTTACACACATATTTATTTATTTATATGTGTATTATTATTACTATTATTATTATATATTATTTATTGTGCTGTTTAAACTATTAAAGGATATATAAGTATAATATATATTTATATATGTATATTCAATAAAATATTCTACAAAAAAAAAAAATGATAATTAATAAATTTTAAAAATGCAACTATACTGTACCTAATATTATATTTGAAGTAACTACGTACGCAAGCTTGTGATTGAATAATAATATATATTTTAAATTTATTTCCAATTAATGTATTTGTACTATTATCATTTAAAATTATTCTGACAACAATATTGTTAAAGAATTAAAACTGATTATAAACTATGATTATACGTTATGATTATGTTTTTCTTTTTATCAGATTCGTCATCAAAAAATTGAGATCAACTTCTTTTGACTTTTAAATATTCGAAGCTGAAGTGAAAATGTATATCCTTACAGTATATTGATTTAATGTGTCAACTTTCGTAACCAAGAAATCACCAACATACTGAAACGAGGGTTTCTCACAATGTGTTTTGATAAAGAACGGAAAGAATATCAGAGTGATCAATTAAATCGGGACCCTTGGTGTACCAGTTCAAAATTCAAGTTTTTTATTGACAAAATACAAATTGAATCATTAGATGATATTTAAATAAAAGCTAAAGACTACTCGTATTTACCTGAGTAATTTTTAGTTATCTATTATTATTTTAAGTTATTGTTATTGGTGATGTATTGTACATTTTATTTACGAGATTTAATTTTGATTTGTATGTATAAAAACAAGAGTGTTAGGCTTAAACTTGATCCTTTATTACTGGGTATCTTGCCTGCTTTTATTATATTCATTCAATAACTGTTTGTGGTTCATGAAAAATGTGATTGACCGGTGAACAATATTATATTTTAAAGCAGACTCGATTCGTATAGGTTTGATAGCAATAAGTGTGCTTCAGGGGCACACTGACTGGCTAATACTTTCTTCTGTTTTTTTTTAATTCGATTTTTATATGTATCACTGAATGAAATTATCACACAGTATTTATCGTCATGTTTGAATTGTCGTTGGACAAAAGCAGTGAGAAACGTTTTATTGATTTGTTCACCAGCCGTAGTTTATTTTTATTATCGAACTGAACCGACCGATTTGATTTGTTTTAGGAACGTATTTATAATATCTAAATCGAATTGATCTTATGAATCCAGTTGTGACACAGATGCCACAGCAGTAACTAGTAATGTTTCGAACACCATTTTGGCATAAAAAATCCAGTTTCAGAAACGACTTGTCCATGACAACAGGTAAACCTATTTTTGTTTCCTCGTCGTTTTATTGTATTGAAATTGCGCAATTATTCCAGTTTCAAGTCGTTGAGAGCAGATGTTATTCGCGTGGATAGGTAATATTGTTTTCTTTTTACATTAATTTTCTAAACTCTTGTTATATCGACGCGTAGTTTATTCTAACAACATTAACCATGATCCAAAAATTACAGATGGAACCGCCCCCGAATATAATACATTGCATTACGTTTTGCATTTTTCGAATTTTTACTATTAATCTTCAATGGTATTCTTTTTATTAAAACCTATAAAATCCGCACCATAGTTATGAAATATTTTCATTTGAAATTGAACTCTCTGCTCCAAAAAATAATAATAATTGATTTTCGTCATTTCAATAGTATTATTTTATTTTTAAGTTTATAAAAACATCATTGCCCTTTTAAATTTACATTAAAGTGTACGATTCTAACGCCCTCTCTCACTGCCTCTCCCCTTAAAATTTTTTAAATTTGTTAGATTTGAATTGGCCATCATTAAATTGAAGTACGATGGTTTCAACATAATTCTGCAACCGGGGTATTGCAATTTTAGTTTCAATACACTGTACTAAAACATCATATTCATCACTGTCATCTGCGCTGTCCTCCGATGAAGAATATAATATTATATCACAGCATTGTTCTATAGCCCACATAAGTACACCATTTAAATTATCCATTATAAGTTGGTAATACAATTTAAAAATTTGTGACAAAAGTAGGAAAATATCAAATTTGATGGACATCTGTGGCGCGTACACAATACTTAAATAAGAAGTATATTATATTTAATTTACTTTAATTTTTTAAAAAAAAAGTTTTCGCGAGTCTGTCAAAGCGATAAAAAACCAATTCGACCAGAAGTGATCTCGTAATAAAATTATAAGTATCAAGTGAGAAAAAAAAACCACATACAAAATTTATTTGAAAAAATTGCAAAAAAAATGTTTTCCGTCGACGGGATCGAACCCCCGACCCCAGACGCGAACATTACAATCCGCGGTCTAACATTTCGCCGGCAGAATGACAAATCTGTGTTAGGTTTAATTTAACCTAACGAAACCTAACGAAACCTAACATATTTGTCGTCTGGCCGGCGCGAAGATTACAATCCGCGCCGAAAAAATGACAAATCTGTGTTAGGTTTAATTTAACCTAACGAAACCTAACGAAACCTAACATATTTGTCGTCTGGCCGGCGTGAAGATTACAGTCCGCGCCGAAAAAATGACAAATCTGTGTTAGGTTTAATTTAACCTAACGAAACCTAACGAAACCTAACGAAACCTAACATATTTGTCGTCTGGCCGGCGCGAAGATTACAATCCGCGCCGAAAAAATGACAAATCTGTGTTAGGTTAAATTAAACCTAACCAAACCCAACTTAACCTAACATATTTGTCGTCTGGACGGCGTGAAGATTACAGTCCGCGCCGAAAAAATGACAAATCTGTGTTAGGTTTAATTTAACCTAACGAAACCTAACGAAACCTAACGAAACCTAACATATTTGTCGTCTGGCCGGCGCGAAGATTACAATCCGCGCCGAAAAAATGACAAATCTGTGTTAGGTTAAATTAAACCTAACCAAACCCAACTTAACCTAACATATTTGTCGTCTGGACGGCGCGAAGATTACAATACGCGCCGGCAGAATGACAAATCTGTGTTAGGTTTAATTTAACCTAACGAAACCTAACGAAACCTAACGAAACCTAACATATTTGTCGTCTGGCCGGCGGCGCGAAGATTACAATACGCGCCGGCAGAATGACAAATCTGTGTTAGGTTTAATTTAACCTAACCAAACCTAACGAAACCTAACGAAACCTAACTGATTTGTCGTCTGGTCGGCGAAATGTTAGATCGCGGATTGTTATCTTCACGGGTAAGGGGTTCGATCCCGTCGACGGAAAACATTTTTTTTTGCAGTTTTTACAAATAAATTTTCGGATTTTTCATTCGAATTCTTTCGGAGTTGAATAACATATTCGAGATTAGTGCAACGTATTAATTATAAGAAATAATTTATGAGTGTTAAATCTACAAAATACAACGTTTAAGTTAGGTCAAGTTTGATCACAATACCTAACCGATTTCGATTTTCGGTCGGTCCTTTGGGAAAACACTGTATGCGATGTAAAAACGTTTTCTCTTGTAGATTTAACACTGATAAATTATATTTCAAATAATTAGTACGTTGGACGGGCTAAGAATATTCAGGTAGGGCGATTAATACTTGTGAATTCGTTTTCAAATTATTAAATGCACCATGCTATCGAAAAAAAAAAAACGATTCTGAGTGAAAGAGCCAGTAATAAAGCGTTTCCAGACGTTTTTATAGAATTTTAGCGAAAGCGGAAAAATATATATAAAATTCGAAATTAATAAAAGTAAATAAGTTGGTAGTACAATTTAAAAATTTGTGACAAAAGTAGGAAAATATCAAATTTGATGAACATCTGTGGCGCGGACACAATACTTAAATAAGAAGTAAATATTTAATGCTGATTTTTGTTTAATATTTATATTCATGAAAAGTGATAAACTGATAACACGAATAAGCGCTCATACCGCTTTCCACTTGGAATTGTAATCAAAGCGATTATAAACGTGTCTTGCAAGTGGAACGGTTCACAAGCGTGAGCGCTGTAATCGTGTAAGCGTCCAAGTGGAACGCACCCATACTCTATGGTGTGCACCAAATAATTTCAGGAGATAAACTGGGAATATCATTAATGTCTTTTACTATTGGTTACACTGCCGGATACTAGTGTTTATCAAACAAAACACTGTGTCTGATAACGAGCTGGTACAAAGGGAAATAACAAATAAAAATCGATAAACTTCGTTTTTATTTGAATGATATTTTCGTTCATCGTTAGTAGACTTGTTTCATAATTGTCATTTATTTTTCAATTTCGTACGTTTTCCATCGAAAAATGCAATTGTATTCAATTAATTATCCTTGTTAAGATGTGCATTGCGCTATAAATGGAAAACGACAAGGGCCCAACGTCAACAGATCCAAAACCGTTGGATGATCGGAACGATAACAAGGAAAACAAGCTACATTCGTTGAAAGAAGTTCCGAAGAGAGGATTCGTTCAAATCAAAGAGTCATTCAGAACATTGAAAAATGCAAACAGGCTCCCATCAGTTATTGTTAAAGGTAAGGTGACTATTTTAGTCTGTAGGAAATTACTTACATTTCAAGAGGATTTGTTGAAACTTATGATTCTTTGTCCTATAAGAAATACCTATACTATTTACACGTCTCGTTAATTCTCAGTCTAGTTAAATATATTAATAAACCATAATATATTTTATTTACATACTTATTCAAATAATTTATTAGAACTAAACATTTATTGTACCCAATGTATAAATATTGGTACATTAATGATTTTTTTTAGAGTTTTAGTTAGTTATTTTATTAAAGTATTAAACTACAAATAGAACATTGAACCTTTGTATAATACACATTTTATTTCATATTAGAATTATAATATTATAATAAATACTGACATTTAAAAAAAAATTAACTATGATGTTTTTTAATTTCAATAGATATTCATTTTAATAAGAATATTAGATTTTCTGTGATATTTGATACTTAAGATTAAAAATTGCTCATAATTTTAATTATTTATACAATCAAATTGTATTTAAAGTTATTAAACATTTTTTTCATACAGATTATTATTGAATTTTATATTTAAAATCAGATTATTCATAATGATGTAACATAATACACGAACATAACATTTAAAATTACTATTCATATAGTAAAAAATGGTTCAAAAACATTTAATCAGTTTAAATATGGATGTTTTTATTTAATAAAGATTCCTACTGTAAAAACTCATTAGTTTTTATTGTATTAGTGTTAAGTTACTATATATATCTAATTAAGTGGATTGGTGGAATTTAATAAATTAATTATGTAATTATAAAATACTTTTATAAACAAATGAAAAAGTTTAAATAAATTTCATCATTATAATGTCAATAATGATATTATCAATGTATAAAAAGTTATGAAATATTTTTAATTATACTATCTAATCATTCACTTAAACTATTAATGATTGTATAAAAATAATTTTTTACCATTTAAACCAAAATTAAAAGTATTTGGGTTGATCATTTAAAATAATATTTAAATATCAAAAAGATTTTTTAATGGAAAAAAAAAATCATTTACTAATTTGATCGTTATTTTATTAAATCTTAAGCTGCGTCTACACCTAGCAAACATCTGGGGAAGCATTGTTCGTTAAATGTTTGATCAATGTTTGTCAAACGTTTGTTGAACAGTTTATCAAAATAATAAACATTTTATTTGTTCGCCTATATGTTTGCGTAATTCATTAATTTACAGTTATGATTATGGCCAACTAATCGCACATATATAGATATACGGGTTTCCTATTCATAGTTCACATGGCACGTGACAGTTATTAATTTCATTTACAAATATTAACTACTATTTTTTATATATTAATTTAAGATGATACCATAGGTGGTTTTGACCAAATTTCAAGAAGGGATGATTTAAAATATCAACTTCACTCTCAAATATAGTTACCTCAAATTAAAAAATAATACATAGTAAATAAACAGTTATTTGTATGAAATGGTTTTGTTTCTTAAAAAATGTTTGCCATAATGTTCGAATTAGCTGCGAACAAAATTGTTTGGGAGCACGTCTTTACTGACCAAACGTTTGTGAAATGTTTG
Organism: Drepanosiphum platanoidis; assembly: GCA_948098885.1. Taxonomy (NCBI): domain Eukaryota; kingdom Metazoa; phylum Arthropoda; class Insecta; order Hemiptera; family Aphididae; genus Drepanosiphum; species Drepanosiphum platanoidis. Next base: position 11,654,039 of record OX402534.1, on the reverse strand, counting down.
CTAGGTGTGGACGCAGCTTTATGTTTATTTCAAACAAATTGCTTAAGTGATGACCTACATCATTAATTAAATGAGATAAATTCACACACACACACAAATAAAAAAATTAAAAAAAGTAGGTAATTAATATGATTCTTAATTTTATATTTGATTTATTATATTTACTTATGTGCAATGAATAATAGCACCGACAATTCAAAACCATATAATTAACTATTGACAAACTGATCAATGAGTCTTAGGTTATTGATTACCTATATAGATATTATATTCTTATAGATACCTATAGATTATAAAGATTAATAGTTTTGAACAGACAGTTATGATTTTTTCGATATAATATTAAATTACAAGAAAACTTCAAATCGTTTTTTTTTTTTTTGTGTGTGAGTGTGTTAAGACGTGTGTAAATACGAGTTCGCCACGATTTCACAAAGTTGTACTACCATAAACAGTTGTAGGCCGTGTGACGTGCGTTAAGTTGCATTGGAGTTATTTGACTTACGTTTGATAAAACACCTACTTATCGGTAAATTGAGTTTAAAATTCGCGATTGATTACAAATTACATAATCGTATTGTGCACGTGTTTGCGAATACATCCGACACAATTGTTTCACATTTAATTATCATTGTTATCGAACTGATCAAAAATAAACCAGTGTATCGTAATAATTTACTACTGAATTATTTAAAGTTAAGAAATATTTTGCTATCGATAGTTGTGTAAAAAAAAAAAAGAAAACAAACATCTACCTATATACATATATATATATATATATATATACATATACGCGCGGCAGAATTTTCTCGCCATATTGCTGTACAGACTGAGTAATATTGATTAATTTTGTCTATGGGGTGGATGGTCCGTCACCCCCACCGGGCGGCTGTATATAAGTTTGCCTATAGTCGGAAACACTTCAAAAGTAACATTTTTCAAAAGAAACAAATCGTCAATCGTACAAAATGCAATGCATAAAATAATATCAAATTAAACTCATGCTACGTTCGTAATTTTTAATTGAAACCATGCAAACGCTCAGGAGAAAAACCAGTCCGTTTAAATGTAAGTTTTTTAGTGTAGATTTATCGTTTTTTTTTTCGTTTTTTAACGTTTATTATTTTTAGCATTCTATAATTTTATTTCATTTGTTTTTTATCGTTTTATAATTAATAATAGTAATATTAGTCGTAAAAAGTGAAACATTTTAATCGATTTTTGAAAAATTCTTAACCTTACAACTCTTAGTGTAGATATTACTATTTACTGTTATTATTAAATCTTTTTGTAGCAGATAAAGGTGGTGCAATGCGATTTATGGGAGATGGAGTTAGTTTCAAAGCTAAGCTTATCGGTATATTGGAAGTTAGCGAAGCTCGAGGAGATAGAATGTGCCAAGAAGCGTTGTTTGATTTAAAGATAGCAATTCGGGCTGCCGGAGAGCACAAACAACGCATAACTATAAATGTAGCTATTGATGGGTTGAAATTGAGAGATGAAAAGACTGGGGTAAGTAAAAAATTTATTATTTATTGCTGCAGTGTTAACATTTGTTGTAAAATACAGGATTGTTTATACCACCATCCAATACATAAGATATCGTTCATAGCACAAGACATGGTTGACTCTAGAGCATTTGGATACATTTTTGGTTCTCCTGATACAGGCCATCGATTTTTCGGCATAAAAACTGATAAAGCCGCAAGCCAGGTAATGTTAAAATATATTTTTAGTTCCATAATTTCATTAAAGTATTTTATTTTATTTAGGTTGTTATAACCATGAGAGACCTTTTTCAAACAGTTTTTGAATTGAAAAAACAAGAAATAGAAAAGACCAGGCAACAACAAATTATGAAGGGCAGTGGACTTTATTTAGAAGCTCTTGCTAGTACAGCATCTAAAATCGATCATGTATGTATTTTTGGTTTTATTTTACTGTTATTAAATTTTCCATATACTCATTCACTGTTATTTAATAATATTGTTTATAGGCCAGTTCTAATGATGATGGATCTAAAAGATTCAATCGTGATTTATCAAACATGGATAAATCTGAGTTTAAAAATACGACTCCAAATGCCAATGATCTTTTAAACTTAGAACTTGAACTGAATAATCTACAACAAGGGTTGTCACAAATGGAGAGTATTACTCCACCATCATCTGATCCGTTTGGTGATTCTTTTACTACGATTCCGACTGTCACATTAGCAAAGTTACCACCACCACCTAGTTCTGGAGAACGAAGAACGCGGAATAGTTCAGCAACTTCAAGTGGACAACCTGAAAAACATTGGTTTGATAAAGAAACTGAAAGTATTTTTAGTCTCACAAATCCTAGTGAAGTTCGCCAATCTCTCCAAGCATCTGATTTTAAAGTAAGTTAATTATTTTCATCATGAAACATTTAGTATAAATTAAAAAAACCTTGATGTAAAAGGTTTATAGCCTGATCATATTTTTTGTTCAACATACTAACGATTTAGTGATGCAATCAGAATATTGAGAGTAAATTTTAATTAATTATTAATCATTAAGTTAATTGAATATCAATTAAATTACACTTTAAAATTTTTAATTTAAATTTCAAATAATATAATTAAAATAATAAATAATCAACATTTAAAAATGTCTTAAATATGTTTGTATTTCAATATATTATGGTATACTGTTTATATTTGATATTACATTTTTAATCTACTTAACAGGGTACTAAAATTAAATGTTGATTAATAATAAAAATCAATAAATAAAAATAAATTAAACCCTGTAAATGGATTAATATTGTATTCATGCCAAACAGAGTGCTAGATTAATTTTATTAGCGATAAAGGAAATTCATCCATTTTTCTATTTATTTGATACGCATAAATTGTATTGTTAAAAATGTCCATATAAATAGTGTAGGAACCTTTTGTTAGATAACCTATTATTTTCATTTAATTAAAAAATTGTTTAACATTGTACCTATTTCTATTGTTTTAGTTTATAGTATTGGAAATATATTATTGAAAGTTTTATAATAATTATAATTTAAATTATTTGAAAATTGATAATTATGAAGTATATTTGAGGAATTTATTTTGATTATCATGTGTACAATGTTATAATTTTATTTGCATTTAATGAAGCTTTTTATAAAAAACTGAAAAAATATGAGATGGCTTGATAGTATAAATATATATTACATTTATATATGTACTTTATTTTTAGGTCATTGAATCAATTAACCGAACAAGTCCAACAATTAAGTCTGATGTATTTGACGTGTTTACTGAGTTAGATCCATTGGGAACTGGACGAAGTAAACCTTATGTAGATAAGAAAGACTTCTTTCAAGAACTTAAGAATCCACCCAAAAAAATTCTAAATCAACTTGCTGGACATGAAAGTGAAAAAATCTCTGAGCAACAACCTCAAAGTTTGCCAGCTAAACCTGTGAGCCATTCGTTCTCTTCTGATCTGTCATTTAAAGAAGCTAGTGGGTTCAATGAAGATCCATTTAAAACTGATAATTTTAATAAATCTCATGATTCAAATTCCATCGAAATGGAGTTTGCAGATTTTTCCTCGTTTGAATCTCTAAAACCTGTTTCACCACAATTGCAACAAAAATCTCCATTATTAAAAAGTGATAGTTCATCATCACAAAATTCTGCTCAAGGATTATTAAAGGTTTCTCTTCCACCAGAAACCCAAAAGCCATATAATATTTCTACGTCACCTAAGTATAATCTAATGTCTAAGAATAGAACAAAATTAAAAATGAGAAAAACTCCAAGTCCAGATTATTATAGAAATGAGGACCCAGTTTCACCTGAAGATGATTATGCTGTTATGAAATTGATGACATTGCCTCAACGAATAGACGTTGCTCCTGAACCTCCTCCAAGACCTTCATCTTCATTAGAGCCTCCACCTTTACCACCTAAAAAACAGCAAATACCTTCTAAAAATGTGAAACCAGTGCGTACTCGCAACAGCCATTATGATTATATAGAAAATTATGTAAGTTCCTATAATGTATCATCTACACAATTAGAAAATGAAGCTCCACCAATACCATTGCCATCTAGAAAACCAAAAAATGATATTAAAAAAAAGAAAGAAGAACTTGACTCAGAATATTATTTAGTACCGGTTTCAGTGAAAAAAACTAGCAGTGAATCAAAATCAAATGTATCTACTTCACTTGATATTACATTAAGTCAATTAACAAAAACAGGGTTTAGTGATTTAGCAGATACTCTAAGAATATCTCCTACTTCCTTATCAAAGATGACTTTAAAAGAATTGACTTTACGTTTGTCCAAGTTAACTACCAATGGTACCGAAGAAACGCAAAGTGTTCCTAAAAAGACTGAAGAAGATAAAAAAGAACCTGAAAAATCTTTGTATGATAAATATGCTGTATTTAGAGAATTATTAGATGAAGAAAAAACTAGTGAGATTGTTGTTAAAGAAAATGATAAATATGCAGCCCTGAGAGACATACCTATTAAAGATTCTAATTATAAAGAAGAGTCAACAGAACATTTTCCAATAGAAGAGACATTAGAATCAAATCAAAGTAATGTTTCAGAACAAAGTGTTGAATTAAGTAACGATCAAGTGTTTGAACATGAAGATGAAAAAATTATTGTTGATGAAGCTGTTGAAACTAAACACATTGAAGGTGACAAAGATGATGATGATGAAGATGATGATATAGGAGGAGATGAAGAAGAGGAGAATGATTACAAAGAAGAGACCTGTGTTATTGAAAAAGATGATATAAAAGAAGCAGCCGAACAAGTACTTTTTAAAGAAGATGTCAATACTGTAACAGAGAATCCTGAGCCAATAGAAAATAATGCTTCTCAAACACTGTTTGATAACTCTCAATGTTGGGCAACCTTTGATGCCGAGCCAGAAGTTGTGAAAAAAGTTAGTTCTCCTTGGTCTGCAGATGATCAAGAGCCACCAATTCCTAAGCCAAAAGTTAATTTGAAAAAAGTACCTTCTAATCGTAGTAAATGTTCATCTAGTTGGGACGATTGTGAAGAATCTGAAGATAATTGGGATACAGCGAAAAGAAGTTTAGAAAGTTCAATTGAAGATTTTCCTCGAACTGAAAATGGCTGGAGTGATGGTGAATCTATGTATGAAGATGAACCTTATTATGGAAGAAAACATAACAGACGAAGTAATCGCAAAATATCTCCTCGGCATCGTGAACCATCACCATGGGATGAAGGGACCAGATACAGTGATGAATGGGAATCGCCTTACATGTTTCCACCACTTTGGAGAGTACCACATATGGAAGATGAAAGAAGAAGATCATCAAAAGATGACAAGAGAAGAATTTATGCTCGACCTGATATTGACAGAAGAGTTCAAAAAATACCATCTACCCCAAACTGGGAAGATGAAAAATATCAGATGCTTAAGTATGAACGACGTAGAAGATACTATGAAGAACAATATAATTGGGATCGATTTGGTCCACCAATTCCAAAAGGATTTAAAAATTATCCCAGACCACCTATTGATAATAGTGATGAAGACGATGTTAAAATGAGGTATAGAATACCAAAAAAAAATAGATATGTTTCTTCAACAACACCTAGAAAACCAAGGAGATCATATCATCGTCGAAGTGATGGCAGTGATGAAGACCGTAACATTCCACCTAGAAAACCTTATAGTCAAGAAGAATTAGACTTGAGTGAATCTGAGTTGGAACAAAATTGGTCTAGAAGATCAAAAAACAAATGGTCATTGAAACGTAACCAGACATCACCTTTTGATGACAACTTCACTCCAGATAGTCCTGATTCTTCATTATTTACGAAAACAATGAGTACATGTTCTGATTTGGGATACCTTACCAAGCCATCTCCGTCCACTAGTTCAAAAACAAATAGAAATGCAAGAAGACCCAAACGTTCAGATAGTGGTCACAGGTCTATTGATTCAAATTCAAAAGTCGAAGCTACAAAGCGTTCTCCATTTGAAGATGATTTCACACCAGATAATGCCGCTAAAGGTAGTATGTCTAGTGAATTCAGTTTTAAAGACGACGATGTATTCACTGCAAAAGATATAAAAATTCCTCAAGAAGAAGTATCAAGTTCACCTAAAGAGATGAAGAAATCCGAGTCCATAAATATATTTGCTAGAAATACAGATCCGTTTGAAGACGATGATTTTTTTTCTCAAGAAGTGTCTAGTAAACCAAATTTAGCCTCTTTGGAAGAGGCTATTTCAGATCGTGAAAGTGAGGAATGGAATAAACGGCCTGATCGAACTAAAAACGAATGAGACTATCATTATGTGGTCCGGCCTAAAATAAAGGGGGCCACTCGTAAGTTGAGAAAAGTTTTTAAAAAAGTAAATAAATTTATGAACAAATTATTTTAATTAATTTGTTTTTAACTCAATACTGACCAATAAACTCCTTTTTTTTTTTTTTTAATGTTTAGAAACTAATAGAATTAATTTGTATCTAATGGATAAATGAGTTTTTAAGTTTTTATGTTAGAATGCAAACTTTGTACTGTGTACACACATTATGGTAGAAACAAATTTTAATGACTACCATCAAAATTGTTATATATGTATTTATTTTAATATTTATTTCACAAAACCTGCTTCATATTCACTGTCATTGAAATAGTAATCTCATTAAAGTTTTATACAGCATTATTTGCTATCAAATGTGTGCAATACTAACATTACTAATAATTTAACAATTTACATAAACTCATGAGATATTTTTACTCTTGACATAGATTAATATTGTACATACCTAAAAATACTATTAATTAGGCTTTTTACTGTACAATTATTATTTTTTCGTTTTTGAGTTGACTCATTGTCATGTTTTTGTTAAAATATCTATGTATAATTTTGTTATAAGCATCTTTGTTATACGTTAAAATTAAATTGATTTTTAAATTGCTAAATTTATCAGTTATAGCCCTCCATGTTTCAAAATTATTACGTACTTAATCTATGCTCTTAGTATAATATGTATTGATGTTCCTTTAAATAGTATTGTGTTTTGTGAATTTTTTTTAACGCCATTCATATTTTTAGAAAAAATGTTCACCATTGTTTTAAAACAAAATATCTATATAACCTTATTATACAAATGAAAAACAACAATATATTTATTTATGGATAAAGTTTAACATAAGTGGATTAATCCATCCAATACAAAGAAATTATTTTTAATTTTTGCTTTATGTTAGTGCCATATATACGAGTATATATATATATTATATATTAGTTTTGAACGATAATAATTTTTACAATTTTTTTTTCTCATAAATTATTGAAAATTTAAATTGTTTTATTTCAAAATCCACTTAAGTTTTGCATTATTTAAAATTATCGTATAATTATTGTACAAATAATGTTATGTTTGTCCTATGTTTGGAGTGCAATTTTTGTTTAGTTAAATGAAATTGTTTCAGAATTTAGTTATTCAAACATAATTTACATATTATTAATGTTGTTTATGTAAAATCTACTTATTTTTTGTCGTATTTGTTAACCAGTTATACATTACTTATCTATCTTATGTTTGTAATATTAGTTGATTGCATCTCATTTTTGTATAAAAAAAAAAAAAAAATAAAAGTAATGTGTAAAAAAATGTTTAGATACATTGCGTTTTTGTCTAATAATAATTTTTTAGGTAACATTATCGATGTTTACATAAATAATATAAACATTTAGCCATAGGATAAGCCATTTTAGCACAATATACTTGTCGTATTATGTTTTTTCTCCTGTTACTTATTATTTTTTTTTATTATATCTACTGGATCATAAATTGTTATTACTGTGAAGTAATCATTAGCATCATAACATATTATTTTAATGGTATTCCATGTGCAAATTTGTTCCAAAACTTCCTTTAGAGATGGGGCAGACTTTATGTCTAACTTTTTTCTTTCCAATGATAACGTTATGATTACATTTCTTTTGATATTGAATGGGAAGAACGCCCAAATAATTTGTTTTTTCATGACTTACGATGATGCGTGATGTAGTAAATATTCCTTTTGCATGAATGAATGTTTATTTTAACCCCACATTTAGTTTTTACTCATTAATAATTGCATTATTTTTGCCTTAGGTAGCATGTCAAAAAGTGAACTAAAAACATTGAGAAAACCAAATAAAAACTTTGTATGTGATATTGTCGTTGGAATCACTCTGAATATAAATTAACGTATATTGGTAGAGCATGTCTTCAGGAATCCTAATGGTCCACGCCGAGGAGCTGTCGGAAATTGTATTAATTTCAATGCGCGAGTGAGTTAATAATGAAATCATAAAAACATTGCCATCTTGAAAAACTAAATTCCGTTTACAGGAAAAAGCAAACAAAAATTAAAAAAAAGGTTATTACTATAGTTTTACTATCAAATGTACTAATGTTATCTAGTTATGTTATGTTAATCTGAGTATTAAACATGTTATAATTTCATCTATTATTGGAATAACAAAAATGTAATTGAGAGACCTAGTAATCGGATGTTATTTCGTTCAACAAAAAAAAAAAAACATCCCACTTCAATTAATTTTTTTTATACAATGGTAGTATAATATATGTATAATACTATTATTGTATACGAATGACATGACACCCTGTTACGTATTTGCATTCTGCATTGCATTTTTGTTATTCCAAAAAATAATGTTAAATTATTATAGAAGTTATGCAATTATATACAATTAAATTACGACGTACTAAATATTCAAATTAACTAAGAATTAAGAGACCTAACTGAATGACATTAGTACATTTGTTGACGGCAAGAATATAATAGGAACTTGTTTTTAATTTTTGTTTGTTTTTTTGTCGTACATTTATCGTGAAAATTTTAAATTCGGCGCCAAAATTATAACATCTGTATCGTTATTCCGTGGTAAAATTGATACAATTTATCACGACATAAAAAAAAAAAAAACCGTACGACGTACTGCAAAGGCACCTTAACCCGGGTTATACCCGGAACCACGGGTTTTCCCAACGACCGTACTTGGAATCGTCGTCGTCGTTTTTAACGGTTTTTTCGCGTAAAACTTTTATTGCTGCGTCACGTTCACGATACGCGCAGTCGCCAGTCGGTAATTACGTAGTTGTCGTCGCATAATAGTGCGGTGTTTTTTATTTTTATCTCGTCATCGAATCGTGTTTGTTGTTTGAAAAACCGTCGGTTCGAATGTTTTCAATCGATCGATGTCATGCCACAGCAGCCGGGTGGTACGGATTGAAGCGCGTTCGAAATAAAAATAGCGTTTATGTGGCGAAGACCAAACGGCGAATACGGCTGAGAAAATAAAATGGCGTCGATTCCGTAAGTACCTATCCGTCTAACAATATTATTATTATTAACGTTAATGTTTGGTTCGAATGTTTTCAATCGATCGATGTCATGCCACAGCAGCCGGGTGGTACGGATCGAAGCGCGTTCGAAATGAAATAGCGTTTATGTGGCGAAGACCAAACGGCGAATACGGCTGAGAAAATAAAATGGCGTCGATTCCGTAAGTACCTATCCGTCTAACAATATTATTTTTATTATTAACGTTAATGTTTGCGGAAAGTCGTCGAAAGGGAGGACGCCGTAGTGTAGTGTATGTATATACGAGTACACAATACAAATGTATAATTTTATTATACGTAGATCATGTTTAATTGAATTGATGCGCGCGTGTACCTATTTCGTACCTTGATACGTCGTAATTATTATGTACACAAAAATTAATTGATTTATTTAAACAAATTCAAATTCTTTTTTCAACACAACCGCGATTATAAATAAATAATTAAAATACAATATTTCAATATAAAGTTCGACGTTTGAATTTCGCCGTCGGTTTGTGGCCGTGTTAGTCATGTTTCTGATTAGGAATGAAAAATATTAAATCGAAATAAATAATAATTGTGTAGATGTAACAAACGTTCATCGTAAAGCGTATACCTACCTAATTATTGTCGATTTAGTACTTAAAATACTTATCTATATACTACGATCACTTTTAAAATATTTTAAAACAAATTAAATTTATTACTATTTAAAATTTTATACTTAACTATGATAAGATATTTTGCCCATCTAAAATTTTAATTAATTATACCATTGCTCCAAGGCAGTCAATTGTCATTTAATATTTATGCTATTCAATATATTAATATATATATATATATATATATTGTATGTATTTAAATACAAATCATATTTTTTTGGAAAAATACTCAATGAATATTTTACCTTGGCAATAAAAATAAATAAGTAAACATCAATAGTTTTAAGATTTCCCCGTGGGTGAAAAGAAGAAAGTCGTTTTTGGGCGAAAGGAGTTATAGTGATTTACCACTGCATATACCTATTTAAAGTTAAAAAATGTTCCTGAAAAATTGAAGTGTTGTATACGTACAATTATAGCGATATTTCTATTATTTTTCCTACTTTTCTGATAAACCATATTAATCACTTAGAATCGTTTTTGGAGTGCAAACAGTACATTGATTTCGATTTAATAATAAAACTATACAAATACGCGACTTAGACTAATACAAGTGAAATAAGCGTGCAGTGTCCGCGACGTCCAGAATCCGTATCCTGTCTGTGTTTTCTTTTACAAGTTAATACTTTCTTTTAAAGCACAATAATGGAAATCGAATATTTTATGCTGCTATCTTTTTAATAATAATTAATGATAAATAAAAAATTACCGCTGTGCTCTGATCCAAAGTATTAAAAATAAATAGCACCTTTACATTTAACGATGTTCAAAACACGAGTATATACGTTATAAATATAATATACTAGTTATCTTGTACACTAATAATAATAATTAAAATGATTTGCTGACAGAAAATACCTAAGATCTTTATCTGTAGTAATAATTATCGTGTTTTACTTTTTATTTGAACAACTCTCCCCCCCCCCCTCGGCCCTCCACGCAGTAGATATTTTCGAAATCTTTTACAAAAACAATCCATTTGCCTGTAGATTTGTTTTTATTTTTTAAAAGCTTGTTCATTGCGTAAAAAAATATTTCCATATTTATTAAGTTACAGAATATATATCTTATCCCACTTGTAAATTTTTTAAATCGAATATGCCGTTGAAAAACGAATTTCTATACTATTATATACGGTTAATCGGGGACGGCGATGACAAAGTGATAGCTACCATGATGTGACTATATAATTTACACAAAACGCGTCAAACCGTTATTTCGCGATGAATATAACTGGTTTTCGACTAAATCGAATTTTTGTTTTCATCGTTAATCAAAAAGTATTGATTGCAACCCGCTGGGACTTTTTCATTTTTATCGAATACTTGTATGGCTATTCTCTACAGATGGTGTAAATTTCAAACGGTTTTGGCTTTTTTTTGTGCTATTATAGACATTTTAAATTATTGCAATTTTTTTAAAATTTATTTTCGTAAAATGTCAAAAAAATATTTTGGTAAATTATTGAAGCTTAAAAATGTAATATAAAGTTCCTCATAGTTCACTAAGTTCACCTATTATTTATTGATAAGTTTGTGATATTGGACCATACCGTAGAGGCGTAGACAGTGGTCACGGTCTAAAAGCATAACAAACTGCGTATGTGTGTGATCGAATAATAATATAAATCAATCGCCGTCCACGATTCTGCCGACACATTGAATGTTATGAATTATGATTGTTTGAATAGTTTTTGTTATTCTTGCCTCGACGAAGTGAATTGTGCGACGCGTTTGTAATATAATAACAAACATAAATATAATACAAAAATATAAATCGAAGATGATAATTACTGCTAGTTGTTGAGCGTATAATATTAAATATATATATATAGTACCGGTATCTACTATCTACACAGTACACATATATTACTATTGTTGTAGGTCGGTTGTGGCACCTGCGTTGAATTTGTCGCGGATTTAAAGTGAAATGCTACTGAATCCGCGTTTCTCCCCGCGCGTATATAATAATAATAATAATAATGTCATTTTCATCGTGTCAATCGAAACGACAGCGAAACAAACATATCATACGAATCGGACACAATAGGGTCGGCGCGGTGGCGGTATATGCACAGCACGAGAAGACGAATTTACCTATACATATTGTGTATTAAATATACAGGGTGATACATTGGTTTTTCGTGCCGTAGATTTTTAACTATATCAATTACTTACCAACAAACGTTTAAACATGGTATTTAAAAATCTAATTGTAATGGTTTCTAGTCCTATACGTGCGTTGATTTGTATACAAATAAGAAATATAGCAATTTCAAATAAGATGAATCTTTTTGGATCACCCTGTAGGTGTACATTGTATACTATGTTTATAGATATAAATATAGATACGAACGAGAGTGAGACTACTATAAATAAAGAATATACTTATATATACGTGAAACAAACGACTTAAATGCCGAGCACGTCCTCTTCAACCTTCTCACGTCGCGCGCACATCATCGCGTTCCTGTGGCTGCTATATAGTTCAATAGTGAAAATATACCTCCGTCGGCACCTGAACGGAATATCAGTGTCAACGCGCCGAAGACTAACAAAAATACAATGACAATAACTACTGTGCGTGGACAACGCGTAGTATACATAGTAGGTAATTGGTTACATTTTGGAAACTGCAGTGCTCCGCGCTTGCAGCGACAGGCGGATATGCCGCGATGCAGCTATATTATACACGTAGCCGACTATATCAAGACGTCAAGAAACCGAAAACTATAATGTAATTCTTTCGACGACCCAATTCGTTTGAAACAATAATATAATTCAATATATGTTTATATATTAAATACACATCTCGTGCGAATACGTTATTTTGCGGCCGCTATCTACTGTCGCGCCATTTTCTCTTTGTTCGAATACAATTCCGCTGAATCGCCGCAAAAATTCCGAACTTGATGAAACTACATATGATACCAGGGGTGGCAAAGCTTATTTTTAAAAAGTGGCCTAGAAGCTCTACACTTTCGTTTACTAATAAACGCTCTCTTGATAGAAGTATTTCAAGAACTTATAATACAGTGGAACCTCGATAACTTGAATCGGCTGGAGACCAAACAAAAAATTCTAGCTAAAATAAGACCTAAAGACGGATGATTTTCAGTATTACAAGAGGCAATAGTATTTTTGTGTAAATGTCATGACGATATTTATTGCATTAGAAAACGAAAGATGTTTATCATAAATCTTTATTATAGGTCCTATAGTTATATCCGGCACGCGGGACGAATTTGATTAAAAATGAGACTGATTTTAATAATATCGTATTTGATAAACACGGAAAGAGTGAGAACACCGTATAATAGACTTGGTCACTGTGACCGAATTGCGGTCTATTCCTTTTATGACGATTCTGCGGTTTATCTGGGAGGCAATCGGTTTTATCCCAAGTTTTCGTGAACGTGGGTGTGTATCATTATATTCTCGTGCACAATAAGAATATTTTTAAAAAATCAACGCCTTTTGCTAGTCGCTGTAGTGTATGGTGTATATGTTGTCTACGAGCAGACTCACGAATCCGCGGTCTGACATCGGTTTAATCGATGCGGTTATAGTATTCAAATTATACATATTTTGTAGTTGTAGTAGTATAATGTGTTAAGTATCCTCATGTTATCGATTTCACATTAATATCATACATCGAAAAGTCCACGGGCACACTACGAAGAATCGAGGTCAAGTTCATGTGCGAGTTCGAAGATTATTATCATCATTATTATTAGGAGGCGCGTATCACAATGAGACGCGCGAAGTAGCCAATATAATTAGTTGCTGCAGGCTGCACGAAACTGTTGAAATTCAAGTACATATTATATTCAAATTGGTACTCGTACAAAAATAGTTATTTTTTCCTACGACGAGCGTGCGTTGCACCTTATACTGGGTAATAGGTATCTAATAATATCGTTAGTTATCGTGCAACTTGTAGACGATTACTGTATGACGTATTATACACAATAATAATAATTATGGATTTGACGAGATCGACTCCTTACATCTCCTGAATTTTATTGTGACCTGTTGCGTACTCCTCTCACCCTTCCATTATTATAGGAGACATCGATTCGTAAAATGTAGGCTATACGTGTTTATGATAATTGTTTCTAACGCATCTGATATTTGTGTTTATTATAATATGCTTAACACGCTATTCGTATATGGTATAGGTGCAAAAAACAGGTCAAATAGAGAAAATGATACACTGTTAAGTCGAAAATAATAGAAAATGATCAAAAGTATATCCGCGTATTGGAGTTGACAATAATTTAAAAATTATTATATGTGTAAATAATATTCGTGTACGCGTGTTTTATGTGAAATAAGTTTTTATTTTTAACAATAACGATGAAAATTAATCGATTTCTAGAAATACACATACTTTGAACGTGTATAGTATAAAAACCTGCACTAAAGAGAAGAGAATATATAATTATAACATCGGTATTCATTTTAAATATAGGTCGAGAAGAAAGGCAATTTGATATTTGAACGTTTAAAATTAAATCAGTCATGCAAACTTAAATCCTTAATCCTTAACTAAACATCAAAATATTAAAAAATATATTGGACATTGTATAGACAAACAATAATTTACTGGCTTCTTGATTTAAGACATTTGATTTAAGATAATTGTGTTGGTATTTAGTCTATATTAATTTATTTTACAAAATAAACGACAAATCGTTCTACATTGCGATCAATGTATCTAAGTATATTAGAAGAGATAAATTATTTAAATTATTTAAAGATTATTAAGAAAGATAGTTTCAAAAACTCTAAGTTTACAAACATATAGTAAATTTGAAATTAAAGGTCATTGGGTTATTACTTATTATATAACTGGAAATATTGTTCGTGATAAAACGTATGACTGTATGTATATCGTTTAATATGAATTATGTGTGATGTAATTTAAGTGACTAGAACGTGATTAAAAGTAAAAAAAACAATAAAACAAAAACGAGGGAAACGTATTTAACTCAGACAGAAAAAAGTCTGGGATTTATCTGGGACGACCTTGATCGTTATTTCGTTCCCACGACGTTGTTTACAAACTATTTAAATTTGAATGAATTTACCACATTAAGAATATCACATTATGCGTCGGTCGGTCACAAAAACTTATATAATTCATGTGTATGCCATGCACTCGTATATGTTTGAATGTTCAAGAATTTAACTATACGCATGGGAAGTGAATCCTTTTGGTTTGTACCGACTGTACTTTAGGTGCATTACAGTTGTAAAAAGTAACAGTGGATTATATGACCGTAACGACAATGTATCCTCTTGACGGCGGTTTTCAGCAAAAACCACTAATCTATGAAAAGAAATGAAAAAATAATAAGAACAAAAAACTAGTCACTTACGCTTTCTAGTTTCTACATCACGTCCAATATTCAAATATAAACATTATATTATAGTATATAAGTAGTTAGGTATGTATAAAAACATATTTTTGGTTTATGAATATAGTGTTATTTTTCAAAACAAATACTTGTTTTTCTGAAAATTACATTTTACAATAATATTGCGGTAAAATGAAAATTTTTATTTACTATTTGTGTTATATAAATGTATAGGTATAGTGTACCTATTCATTTTTTATGTATATTATATGATTTAAATTTTATTTACATCTGATTATTTTTTTTCTAGTGAATTGAGAAGAAGATTGATTATATAGTTGAAAGAAAGATATATTCAAAAGTAATGTTTAAATAACTTCAAATAAATTTATTTATTAACGTGAAGATTGAATATTTATGTAAGTATCTTTATATTTATGTAATTAATTTGGAATGGAATGGAATAAAATATTCAGGAGCTAAGCTTTCCTAAGTCGTATTTATGTTAGTAATTACTAATTACTATTCTTTAGTATTCTTTTAGTAAACGGGATATTATATAATAATGCTTTGATTTGTCTACTCTTATTCTGTGAACAAATTGAAAGTTGTTATTTAGTGTTTATAATAAATTTATTTGCACGGTAGTCAATCACAATGTATTATGTCAGGCTTCAAGGATTATACCTATTTTTACATTTTTAATGTTGTAAAAATGATCAATGCTTCTTTTTGCGAACATTTTTATAATGTTACCACTACTCCACTGTATTATATACCTATGGCAAACTGTTTTGAATTTCTATATTCAAGTGAATATCTCTTAGTAATTTGAGTTTTTAACATTTTTATATTATTTTTTCATATTTATTTATTATTGGGCCAACATTTGCCGTGATAATTATTTAAAATTAATTTTACTTCATCAGTCATAAGTTTTCTACTTATGTTTTAATCTTATTTTCTGACTATTGTTATACTGGGGAATAAAATAAGGTCTTAGGTTATGGATATTTAAATAAATTACCTAAATTAAGAATAAATTACGAGTTATCCCCATAACATTATTTTTCAAATGATTTCTTTTTAAGAATGAAATATTATTTACATTATTATTGAATTAGTTAAAGTAGTAGAAATGTATAATCATAAAAATATGCTTTTAATTTGTTTATACAGCATGACGATGTTAAAAAAATAAAAAAAATAAATTTACATTTCTAATCTGATCTCCAAAGCTAATATACCATATTATAGTTAACGATCCATAATTTATCTTTTGTTAATAATTCGAGATTTTTTGTCAAGGTTTATAAGCAAATGCATTGTTACATTTCGATCCACTTGTTCAAATTACCTTTATCAGTAGGTATTCTAAAATGGCACGTTTTGTTGAAAATATGAACTACTCAAAGTTTCCCACAAGTAAATAAACTATTATATTTAGTAATTAATAATTATACTAGAATTTAGTAATTATACTAAATTAATAGTTCTGAAACGACCAAATCATGGAGTTTCTCGATCAATAACATTTTACTTAAAAAAAACCGGTTGGTATTTTATAAATATTTTAGTAAAATTATTAATTGTGTAATTTTTATTAGAAAAACTTGTTTTGGAGTTATAGTTCGTAGTTTTAAAACTCGTTGTAGATGCAAAATACGTATATTTGGTGTAAATTCAAACCATGGAGAGTTTCACCTAATAATCACACTAAAATCTCAGATTGTGCACTTGTACTCCCTCTCATAGGATTAAAGCACCATTGGTTTAAACCAGTGATTCTCAACCCTTTTCAGTCGATCGCCCATTTTCTGAAATAACTGACTACCGATGCTTGTGTCAAATACAATACAATTTGTTTATTATTTTTCCGTCGTTCCGCATTCCAAATCTCACCACCCCCCTCCAACGCCTACTTCAAACCTACTAAAATCGTGCTAAAATGATTTTTATGGCAATTGAATAGGTCGTAGAGATTCAGTCAATGTGGTCAAATAACGTACATAGTAAAACCACAACAAATGTTCAACTACGTAGATATGTATTTTCTGAAAAACTCATGTATTTAAATTAACTGAATTTAAGTTATTAAAATAATTATTTCTATTTTATTACATACTTTATAAAATTCATGCAACAAAAATATGACGTATTTAATCTTAAGGTTGACGTTAAACCTTAAAGATGTATAGGTATTTACGAGTATAATAGACACTTTAAATTTATTTAAATTAAAAATTGCTTTTATTTTTCAAGATTTTTACAAACTTGTATAAATATATTATATATTCTAGAAATAGAATCTAATCAATAAAAGCTGAATAAATATAAACAATTTATTTTTTAAATATATTTATTATTGTTAGGTACCTCTTTAACAATTTCAAAATATAATCATGGATGTTAAAAAAATGAAATAAATTAATAAGAGGTTTTTAATAGTAAATTTAATTAAATATATTCGTTCCAGTTTTATTAATAAAATGTTTCACTGTAAAAAGTCTGAAAATTATAACCGTTTATTACCTTATCAAATCTAAATTATGTGTACTAGATTAAACCGATTATGCTTAGACTTTATTTATCGGTTACTCGTATTTGATTATAACTTCTACATCATTTTATAAGTGTGTTTGAATATCATGTAACAATTTATTTCTTAACAAGATTTATATTAAAATTAGTTTCAAAGCACAAATTTAAGTACTTAATTTATTTTAAAAAAATCTTAATATTTTATTATTTACCTATTATTAAATATTTTATTTTCATTATTTTGAATCGGCAAATGTTCATAGTACAGCCAATCACGTGTGTTAATTATATAAACATGAAATATAAATACACATTTTTGATTAAAATATATTTTAGGAACCCAGATTATAGAATGAAATCATTAAACAACGCTCTAATTAAATGTAAGGTATGCTGCAGCTGCACCTAATATTACAATTTTCGCACATTCATAACTAGAACATAGAGATAACCCCTTCCCCGAGATTTTAAATTTAGTAGTTCACGATAATTATTATTCGATGCCATTGGGTTATACTCGATCGCACATTATTTATCCATCTCAATAATTTATGTAATAACAGTAAACTAATAATATTGGCTTAGGTGTTTAATACTACTTATAGTAAATTATATACTTTAAATAGAGTATGAGAAGGAAATTCATTTAATGTGTTATATAAAACGATTGATTATTTAATAAAATATGTTATTTTTCTTCAGCACTACACTTCATCAGCTGGTTTGTTTTGAAATAACTAGAACATAAACATCTATTTAATTTTATTCTTTCCCAACAAAGTGGTTTGAAATGATTACACTTATATGTTAATAAAACTATCGATTTAATTGGAACAAACGAGAGGTTAAAAAATAGTTAAACGAATTTTTTTCGAGCGATTCTCTTAATTACATGAACGTATTTCGAATACTTTAATTTCTCGATTATTCCTATCACGAGTATTTCTACATATAAGGCATGTTAAATTTGATATATTTTACCAAGCAACTTTTAAGTATTCAACTGTTTGGTGACACTGATTTGAAAAACCGCACGTGATTTTATTTAATAATTGTTTTAGTAACATCATTTGTATTCTATTGTCATAGGTATACAGTTTATACACATAGAGAACAAATTAAATTAAATACTTTTTCTTTTTTTGTTGAATTATAATTAATAGATATTTAATAAAATATATTTAGTTTAACACCGAATAATGTAGGCACCTATTAGTGTAATGAAAACTACTCATAATTTAATGTAGATACGTTTTATCTATGAGATAAACTTATACGGATTTGATATTTTGTTTATAATCAATTAAATTCAGTTGTAGGTATAGTACTGAATTCTTATGAATTATTATTTAAAATTGCTTTCGGTGTCTTGCATTTTAGATAAAAGTATCTTTTAATTTGTTTAAATAATTTTCACCTTACCTGCTATATTTTCGTAAATTTGCCTTAAACAATTAAAAATCCTTCTATCTATGATGGTAACTGTTACGTTTTCTATAAGTACCCATTCACCGTGAGCTCTTCTGAAATTCTGAATAAACGTATTGTGTTTTTTTTTCTATTACGTACGTTTTATCATTAAGCTATTAACCGTTGGACAAAATGAGGTAATAAAAAAATCTACCTATAGTGTTTGTGAGTAATTTAAAATCGTGGTAACACTATTGAAAGTGTATTCAATCAATTGCAAGAATAAGATTTGTATTAATTATAGTCTATCCTACGGATGGTTGAATAACATACTATTTAGAGCAAATGACGAATCACTATTACGTTTATCTTCATGGTGTAATGGTAAAAATATAAGTTTGCATGAAAATCGTTAGAACTAGTTTAAAATATAGTTATCTCATTTAGTTTATAGTCACTTTGAAGAACCAAAGTACCTTTTTTAGTGATAAAAATAATAATTATGTATTCATTAGTAGTATGTATTCATAATTTAGTCTTTGAAGTTATCAATTCATACATTTTAGCTGGATATTATAATATTTTAATTTTTGTAAGATTTAGTTGATTAATTTTTACGAACAGAATGGAGTTAAATAATATTACGTTTTGTGTCTAAAATATTATTTTTTTGGAATAAATACTAATAAATTGTTTAAATTAAATTAAATTTTTGAAATAACGATATCTTATATAAATTATTTTAATCTAGTACTTAAATCGTACTTGTCATCAACATTAAAATAATAAATCTGTGCAATAAAGTTGGCTATTCAGAATGATACAAATGCTGTTTGAGGAAAACAATTATTCTAAAAAACAATAATTAAAAATCTACTTCAAATAGTAATATTTTTTTATTATATTTTTTCCTGTTTTGGCTCTTATTGTCAAATTTTAGGTATAATACTAAATTTATATATTATTCTGTTATTAATGTTAATACACGTGGTTAGAAATCCAACATATAATTTTTTAGTTTTGTACATAATTGTTTATTTGTATATAATTCCAGAACGTCCTGCAATATTAATGCTACAGCTGTACTGCAAACTATCTGGTTACAATAATTATCTGAACGCATTGGGCTTACAAGTGATGGTTATTGAACTCGCGACCGAGACGCTTATACCGTCCTTGTTCGTCGGTCCAGATATATCATGGGGACAACACGGTATGTACATATATAATATACAAATAATGAAACGGCTAAAGATCGTTATGCAATTTTGGACTAGATTCATCTCAAGTGACCATAAAAAATCTCCGCAAGTATACATAATACCCGCATACGAAACATGCTTAAAAACCTGTATGTGGACATTGTGCAAGATGGGAGTTTTCGGAACAAGAAGGTGAGTTATTTTGCAATGTTTTATACACACCTCATACGTTTTTATATTATTTGTCACATAAACCGATGTAATACAGTTTGCATAAAAATTTTAGTCATTAAATAATTAAAAAAAACGCGTAAGACTATGTTAACAGTAAATATACGAGTAAATAATACAGGTATAATATAGGAAAATAAGTACACATTTATAAAATTTAATTTTGAGACTTGGACGCTTATAATACAATATTTAAAAATTATCAATAACACTATGATAATGGATTTATTAGTTGTTTTATCGAATTATTCATACTTGTTAATAATACCGTTACATACAAACAGACACCAGATACATTAACTTGATTCGTGACCACACGAGTTTATTGATTCATTGAATTGATTGTTCAAATACCAGAATTATCATTGGAGTAAAAAAAAAAAATTTACGATTGAAAAAAAAAACAAATGCGTTCGTAACGATATTTTTCAATTTATTTTAAAAAGTGGTTCTCAAATATAATTGTCTTGCGACTCTGATCACGATAGTTAATATTAGAAAGTGGATTTAAAATTAGAATATGTAGAACTTGAAACGAAACTCGGGCTATTATAAGGTTTTTTTTAGCGGGTACGATTTGATCAAATCAATATGCGAGTATCTGTATGGTTAACTGCAGTTTTGTGCAACACTTCCGATTAACCAAACCAGCAGACACTAGCTGTATATATTAATGTATTACATATATTATATACATAAATTGTACATATATTTTTACAATCTTAATCATGTGTACATAACTGATTCGTGTGAACGATTTTCGTGGTGAAGCGAACGCATATAAATTATATTATTATTATACTTTTATTCATACCCGTCTACACTATTTTCAATGAAATAATGAATAGAGACCAACTAAATATAGTATCATACATGAAGCATATAATAAATATAGTGATAATTCGCATACTCGTTCCACCAAATATGCTTGTATATAAAATTATACCCTTCACTTGTTATAAGTCCGCGAGAAACGCATATATACGTTATACGTCGGTACGTTAAGCACGATAATATTTAAACAGTGTGATTGCAGCTGTAGGTATATTTATAAAAAATCTTACTCTAAACATTTTTGAGTTATTTTCTGCTTTACGAACACTGCAATAATAATATTTACGCCTTCGGTTTGGTATAAATTTCGTATCTTCCGTTATCTGGTTAACTGTAATTTGTATAACACTTCTTAAATGCCGTAAAGATATTTACCCTGGGTAAGTCGTTATCGGCTCAACCAGGCGTTTTTTAAGGCCACTGTCTCTCATTTATCTATATACTAATAGTGCATTAATATGTATCGGTATGTATCAGATGTATTATAGTAAAACTATAATTTTCATAATATTTAAGACGATAAAACAAAAAATAATTTTCCTCATAATATTGTATGACGTCGAATGTAAAAAATTGTATCTAAAAGTGTTGATGAGGTATATCTGAAATTCCTTTAAAGCATTAAATGAACTTTAAATTTAATATATCTATAATCTATATACTACGGAATATAACATGTTTATATAAACTGTTAAACTTTTAACAAATATTTAAAATTTTACTATTCTATGTCTCTGTGGTAGACTATTTAAACAGTTTACAATAATATTATTGGATTTATTATTTATGCGTATACACTTCACTGCACAAGTTTTATAAAATAAAAATTAATCTATTAAAGTATTATTCATGTTCAATCGGAAATTAAAATCAGTAATCGTTTAGAATTGTGTGCGGTGAAAACTAAGACGGAAATGCGTATACGGAACCAAAAATCCTTCCGCTTATGACGATTTTCGGCTAATCGAGTGAAATAATCGTTGTAGTTTGAAATAAAATATAATTCTAATTTAAAGCTAGACAGAAAACGGAGACGTTCCAAAATTACCAAATTCGATATTAATTAACTTTGATAACGCTGAATATCGTATTTTTGACGACACAAAAATTAAAATTTTTAATAAGTTATAGTTCAAATAACAATTTGAATTCTATTAGGCCAACTTAGTTTAATTTATGTAAACTGAAGATGGCTTAGGTCGGAACTAGTAATAACTAATTATTTTAATAATATTATTGATTTTTTATTAATTTCCAATATTTTTGAGAATATGATTATTTACAAAATACATTTTTAATAACTATTATCAATTATCGTGTGAGCTTATATGTTAAAATAGACATACAGGGGTAGTGTTAGTTATGGTTTCGGACGTGCGCGTTTGCTTTCTTCGGAGGAAGATGACAATAGAATTATAAAAATGTACATTTTTAATCATATAATATATATATATATATTTATAAAAATGATTAAAAATGTACCACGCGCCCTGGCGATTGCAGGACGATCTGGTTAGTGTAGGTACCACCCATATATATATATACGTATATATACTCGTAATATTAAATTTCCTTGCGATATTTGTGTAGAGACGAAAAGAAAGGGGGGTTTACGCGTGAGTCCTCCGTGTCGTTTTGTTGTACACAGAGATATATATAGTTAACTATATAGCCTACTTTCTTTTGCCGCGCCGCCGCCGCCGTCGTCACCGTATACACATCGGAAACCGACCAATAAACCCACATTCGATTTCGTTCATTCGACTTGTCGCCGGCAACGCACGCGCACACCACCGTTGTACTTTTTTATATATATTTTTTTTTATTGTTGATATTTACACTTCGCGCCGTTTTACAGTTGCGTATAGTCCACGCGCGACGTTCACGACGACGGGACGGTCTTTACCTCTCGGGTATATACGCGAGTATTGCAATTTATTCGGTCCGTTTCATTTAATTTTTTTGCACATCAAAACGTTTTGTCTAACTCTGAAGTGCGCATATACTTTAACGTATTATATTTTTTCGTATTGTATACTTTTCCCCGTCTTTTGCGTGGATAGCAACCACTTAATACGTTCGTCTCACACTATCGCGTGATCCTGTACACGCATATCCTGAACTTCAACATTGGTTTTCTAGTAAGTCTATATTATACGCTGAAATTTTTTCCTCTTAACAATATATTATATTTAGATAAATCACATCATGTTATATGTGTTTATATTTATATATTTATACGTGATTGATTATACGTGTGTATAGGTGGGTACATTTTACTTTTAATAATTTTAATGATACATTTCATGAAAGCAATGGGTCCAATATTCATTTACATATTGATTTAATATAAAATTACCATTTTATCGTCAAGTATTATAATTTTATTGGAATAATATTATTCGTTTAAAACGAGTTGGAATATATATTCCATTCAAAAGTGAAAACTTATTTGTTAATCTTTTCGTAAGGATACTGCAGCACTTTCGCCCAAATTATTCTCGAAAAATTGAGTCCGGTTATTTACTTTGTTATACGTCGCGAATACACGTATATTTCTTATTTAATGTAGTGTTGACCAGATATGGTAGCATTTTCTAATAAAATTGTATTATTGTTTTATTTCAAATGAGTTGGATAAGTATTTAGATTAAAAAAAAAACTAACGACTGATCGAGTTTTATATTAAGGTAGGCAATCAATCATCAAAAACACTTTCTTATTGGCTTTTCAGTGAATGTATGTTGGTATTAATAAAACATTTACAGTTCAAATTAATTACTTAAACTTTTGCGATAATTTATTCAATTCCTTATATGTATGTATGCATTTCGATTTTAAATAGATAACAGTAAAGTTTTGAAGTACCTATATTCAATATGGTTTTTTTTTACATATTTCTTAATATATCTTAATTATTAATAAATGAAAATTACTTATTTTCAACATAATTTTACAATTATGAATTTCTAATGAAATAAAATTACTGTCAATAAAAATTATCTGTATAATGAACTCGCTATTGGGTTCCGGTTCTAGAAATTTACAGAATTTAAATCCGGATAAAAACAGACCAGATTATCTCTCTTAGTTGATATTTACTTGTCCAATTTTGTAGAAACGTAGAAATTTATAATAACCTACAACTTCTACCCTATAAAAATAAACAAGTATTGTTAAATTTAAAGTAAACACTTAAAGTACCATACATTTTATATTGATTTAAATAGTATTATAAAACAATTATCGATTAATAAATTAGATCTTATTAGATTAAATTTATTATATAAATAATAATATAAATTTATTATTAATTAGATTAAATTAGAAATTAGATATCAATAAATTAGAAATGTGACGTTAATAAGTTTTTTCTAAAACAAAAAAAAATATTCTGCTCGAGTTAAAACGTTTGTTGTCTAACATTTAAGTCTCTGAATAATAATTATAATTATTTACCTACAACACCATTTCATTACGAAATGTTGGTAGAAAATCACTGTAGTGTGTCGATGAAATACATAGGAATCACGGATTTAAAATAAATAAATAAACGAACCGCACGCATCTTCCTGATTAGATACTGTCGTTACGTAAATGGATTGTGTCTTTAATAATATGCGTTGCATAAAATTAATACGCTTCTTGTTTATGACGAAACTATTATATGTGCACTACCTATATTTTAATTACAGCGCGCTAGGTATAGTGTATAATACAATGTCAATTTCTTTTAAATATATGTTTACCTATCGATTTCTAATAACATTTTTAAATAATGTTTATTTCGTATCCGTATTTTAAGTTGATAGATAATCATAATAATAGTCGTAGTATACCATATAAAATAATTTAGTAGAATTAAAGAATTTTTACCAATAAAATTTCATCTTAGTTACATGTTAATTAATATTTGACAATGATATAAATACAAAAAGAGTTTTTTTAAATTTAAATGTATAATATATATTAGATAATTCGACACACATAGCTCAGTAAAACAGTAAAATGTATTTAATATTTATTTATTTAAAGATAACTTATAGCATATACATAGAAATATGATAGAAACAAAAATAGTTTGTGGGAGTCTCCAAGTGGAACGACTAAGACATGGTTAGAGTTGTTTAAAGCGGGGATGGAAACATTGAATTATTAGCTTTAGAATTGCTATGACTCTGATCATAGATCATAGATCTGACATAGATTGAGATCTGTGGATGCGATATTCGAGAACACCCCATATCATGATCATTTTATAGGCTTTAAATAAACATGGAAAACAAAATATTGAAATGAAGTGTTTGCTCATGAGTCATGAATAATTGTAAAAATAAATTGACATATTTATAATCTAATGCTTTGAAATTATATTCAGATATACTTTACATATTTATTTAGACAAAATAATTCTTTGGTCCGATCAAAACACTACCCTATTAACATTGTTATACCTATAAGCTATTAATAATAATAGTAATAAAATTAAATAACATTATATTTTATGTTTACGACTGTCTATGTTTATGACGTATAGATCGTATAGTATATACATAATATTATGTATGCGACTCATGTGTCATCTTACGGTTATTTTATATATTAATCACTCAAACTCCTCTCATTCAATAATAATTATTTCTCTTAATAAGTAAAATTCGTTATAGTATTCCATATACGGTTCACGTGTACGAATCGAATGGCGAACCGCAGTCCCGTTTTATTACCTATCTTGTCTTGTTCTAAGTGCTATTCGCATTCCCTATATTTTAACTAGGTCATCGGTATCAAGCAAATAATTAAATTTAATCACTTGTACTTAATATTACACTTTGTAATTATTAATATTCGGTAAAATTAAGTGTCTCGTTATCATTTGTTTAAAACCCTTTTCAAACTCTTAAACGAATAATTAACCATAATATCATGTCCCAGCTATTAGCGGCATCCCTTATTCGGTTTTAATTTATTATTAACTTACAGTATTTCTATAGAGTGATTGTTGGGTCTTTCTACTTTAAATCCGTTTCTAAAAAGCATTTTCGTAAATCTATTAAAATCATTTTTCATCGTATATAACAAGTATTATTAATTATACCTATAGATAGACGTTTTCTAGTGTTTAAAATGTAAAAGAAATATGAAATCATTTTTTCTAAAATTTTAATTTGAATAACGCGTTTTCTCAATACTATCTACTGTTATTTCACATTTAACCATATGACCCTGTAGTTAGGTATAATGATTATCTTACAACTTGACTGCATAACTATATAACTAATCACTTCAATACATTGTTTCGCATACATTAATTTAATACAGGGTTTAGATGTCCTAAAAAATAACCACGTGTTAAGTTGAGTGTAAAAATATTACTAATAATACATATTTAACTCTTCAATTTAACAACATACAGCTTTGAATCTATAATTTTCGACTTGGTTACTTCCGAACGTTTGAATTAACTCGTGTTGACCTCGGATGAAATTGCCATATTATTTTTACGTCGATTCGTATAGTGTTTTATCAACTATGTGTTTGGCGGTGAAAGCATAATCAGATCTGCTTGAAAATTGTTGGCTCTTCTGTATTCATGTAAAATTTGAGAAAGAATTTTAATATCCTTTAACGATACATCGTAAATACATAATGTGCCTCACACTCCCATGTGATTACTGATTATTTAAAATATGAGATCTGCACCAATTTCTTGACACGAATCGGGAGAACTTTTTGTTTTAGTCACGTATTATAGGATTAGGCTTCATTTTACGTGACCAGGATGTACGGTGTTGTTATATGCAATGCACATCAAGGTGAAAATTATTGTCACTTTAGAAAATTACTGAAATTCGACGATTGGCATTTTAATTAGCGGTAGTGTGTTTGCGCGGAACGCAAGGCGAACATTATTTTATTAATATGCGATGCACGTGATGGTTTTTTTAAAAATTTAATGTTCAAGTGAAACCCGACTACTTTTCTTTTGTAGTTCATCGGTATGAAATTAAGGTCTTGACGTCACATTTTATATTTATGTTGAGGATTAGAAATACCAGTGCGTTGTATACATTTTAAATAATATAATATTTTCTTTTTTTTTTTTATGAAATCGTGAAGGATTTGCTTTTATATCACAATTTTATAGGTCCATAATAAAATATAGTATTAATAATGATTTATGATTAAGTTTTCGTGCGGTCTTTTGTTCGGTATTTTATACAAGAGCTTTGATTGATTTATCATTGATTTCGTTATCTTTTAAATTATACCCCGTAAAATAAAAACTATATAATTTCAATAAACGTGGCAAAAAACCGTCTTGAAAAAAAAGTTTTTATTTCAAAAACTTTTCAAAATTGTATACTCTGTGTTTCTATGTAATTTCACAATGTAACTTATCTATTATGAATAGTCGTTGAAGTCATACTCGTAATATTAATGTAGTGACATTTAAAATACTTGTTGTTTTTGTCCGATGAGTTTTACTAAACGATGTTTTCTTCGTTTACTTACAATAGTGAATTATGTGGATTTCTGTAAACACAAGATGCCGATGTTAAACTGACCCCGTATAAATGGTTTCTACTGGTGAATTTTACAACACGAAATCGGTTGAGACGATTAAACCGTCGAGAGTGCAGGTCGGAAAAGACAATAATGTAAACATTATGCGGCGGGCTCGCGCGCGAGAGAATTTTCGAACACCGCCGGAGGAAGGTCAATGTCGCCGTCGCTATTGGCGAGTGAAAGTATAATATATTATACACTAATATATAACCTTCACTGGTGCTACTACGTTCACACTCACACACGTGCTTTCTTGGACGACACGAGGTGCTCGTGTTTAACAGTGTAAACACGCACATCGCGTACCATTGGCATTTTAATTAGATGTATACTCGTAAAAATACTCGGCGACGTAGTATAAGTGGTGTATAGACTACGTGTTGGGTTTTTATTACTGTTCATCACACTTTTTATCACACATACGACATGTCCTCGAGAAAAGCCAATTGTTCGCGTTCATTCATACTTTGCCTACGACGACGCCGCGAAGCCGATTGCTCCATCGCGCGCGTGCGTGTGTACATGTTTAATCGTTTAATTGTTTTTTATTTATTTATTTGTTATTATTGTTTTTTCTCTCGTAGACTCTCGCGCTCCGTGTGTGTTCCGTCAGGACGGCGCTGTGCGTTACGCGTCTCGACGGTTTTAATTGCCTAAACTGCATCTCGAGATTAGCCATCGCAGAGTTTACATAAGAAAACAACAACAACAAACAAACGTTCCGCGTGACGTCGTATTCGCGCGAATCTATTTTATCTGGAATATATTATTATATTAGCAAATTAGTGTTCACCCACTACAGTGTTCATAATACATATAAATTAAATATGCAACAAACAAAATTACCACCCGTACACCCACCCGCGCGCGTTAGACATCGTAATGCGTTATTTGATATTCGTATAACTGTTGGTTTGACCGAGCCCGCGCAATAAATCCACTTGCGATTTAATTTTCTCCGACGTTTTCTCGAACGAAAACTAGAAACTCTTGTTAAACAAACAGATCTGACTACGATCATACACACGATATGATGTACTACACGTGTACGCATCACTCATTATAGACGGTATAATTACATTGAAATTAGTCGTACGATTTAATTGTTACGTGTGAATATAAAAATATCAAATAAAATTAATAAGAAACGGCAGACTTATAGATAATAATCAATTTGGCTCGAGACTAGCTGATATAGTACCTACCCAGTTGTATTTGAGAGTTTTTGTTTTTTTTTTCTTCATCATTTTTCGGTTTTCTGTTTTTGCTCGTCGGTGGTTTTGATGGATATTCATTCAACGAGTTTAATGTAATAATTTTTCAATATTATACGTCACATTATATTTGATAATGGAGTTGAATAAGCAATTTCTATTGACGTTTTTATGACAATAATATATGTGCGTAAAATTCGAGCGTATTAAATAATATTATTGTCACCAATGGGTTTATTAACAATAAAAATAAAAAAAAAACAAATGCGAAATTACCAATAAATGTGAATTTTACATGTTTTATTGTGTCATACACTTTCCTTTTTTTCGATCGTACGTGAAGCAGTTTTGACTAGATGAATACAAAATGACACATTCTATACTGTTAAGTAGCAAGACAAAAGAACAGGAAATGAAATTTTTTCCAGACGAAAAAATGACAAAAAATTAGAATCGTTTAGAAATACTGTAGAAATGAAATATTAGCATTGATGTATTGTAGAGAGAGAGAGAGAGGGGTAAACAATAAAACGTTTGATAATAATGGTATTTAGGCCGTTTGGGATTCATATTTTAGAAAAGAAAAACTAATATTTCCATCGTATTTATCTAAATATTGATAACCGAAGAAAAATATTCATAAACTCCGTGAAATCTTCACTTGTTAATATTCCTTTTTATAATGATATTTTATTAAGCCAACTTAATTCGAAAGTGATTGATTTTTAGTGATGATAAAACTGTACGTTGAGTGAACTATCTCAGTTTTTAAAATTTCAATCTATTTAAAGCATATAAATAAAATCTCTAAAAAAAAACATAAAACTTCTGTATTTGAAAAACGATTTTGATTGAAATATTATTTTGTATAAACTCGAGGTAGACAATAAGACACTTAAAATATGTATTTATCATTTTGTTAATAATTTTAAATGTTATATGTCACTATTACCAGACGGGATTCAATAAAGGAATAAGGTAAAAATATATCATAATAATGATATTATAATGATTTATAATATTTAAATTATTTTTTGAATAGTCATGTATTTTATCGCTAGCTCCTTATTGACTTCGTGTATACAACTAGTTGTACGCACTTGTCTACAATGTAGTGTTTATACATTTCACCGGTGCGTAGTGATGATAAAATATAATAGGATTTATTTTAGTAATAGAACTTTCACCGGAATAAACTTGCAGCTTAAACATTAAAAAAGTACAGCATTTAGATTGCAGACTTCATGTATCAATAGTCACTCAATGAATCGTAAAACAGTATTATTATCGTCTATGCCAGTGGTTGAATTCATATTAAAGTACAGTTAAAACATCTCGAACACCCGGATACTCTGTCATTCGCGATGAACAGTAGACGGATAACATTTTTGGGTTTTAAATTATTCAGATATTGATAAAGCCCTTACATTTTGCGGGTCATGATGTTACAAATAGTTGTCAACGTTCCTTTATATATACTCAGTAACTTGGCGTTTTTGTAGAGTGCAGGTGTACTTTCTTTTCCTTATACTTGTTTTCATAAAAATAGTTGTGTTTAATATGTAATTTTTTTCGGATGATTTCTTTTTATAATTAATGATATTCTCATTATTATTTAAAAAAATAATAATGGGATTAATACATTTAAAACCATGTGATGTAATAAATAGAAAGTAGATGTGTTTATTGTATACATATTTTAATTGAGGAACTATATTGAATAATAAATTTGAATAGGTAATGAACGATTTCGAATTAAACATGGTTAAAACAATAATACCATATTACGTTTTTTTTATTTTTTTATTAATCTTACGAACTTAAAAACAAAAACTTTATTTAACATGTTATTGTATGTATTTCAGGAGTAAATGGGGTTTGCAGCTGAACAATGAGTGTAAGGATTTCTGCTTGTTGGATTTCTTTGAGTATCCTTTTAGGTAAATATTTATTAATAGATTTGTAGGTGTTCATAATTGTTTGAGTATTATTAAAATTATTTTTTTACAGGATTCGTTTTATTCGTCAAAGGCGAACACTTCTATTTGCCTAAGGAAAACAATGTGAGTAAAATAAAATTATTATTATACACAGAATGGATTTAATAGAATTATTTTAATTATTAAATTTATTCTATTCTGTGGTAAAACTGCAATGTCAAATTCTCATGACTAACGTGTTATTATCTCGATTTGATTTTTGTTTTAGATTTTCTCTAATGACTTACAAGATGACTGGGTACCAATATCTGGCATTGACAAAAGATCGACCAGAAACAACCAAGGATTCACGCAGGTTGTGCACATAACACCACCCATCCGATATCCGAACCGGCCGTCGACTCAACAACAAGCCGCTTCCAATAAAGTCGAAGTGTTTGCTCAACCACCACCCACCATACTGGGTTCCTTTAGTGAATTCGGTCATTCGACTATCGAAGCTCGAGAGCCGGCACACACGTTAAATTTCAGACCCAGCTACAACTTTGATAGACATTATGAAGAAATCAACGATCGACGTTTCCAACAGAACGATTACCACGAACAGGAAGAACAAAAGGCTCCCGCGATCGTAGTGTTCAACGCTCAGCAACGTCATCCGCCGCAAAATTATCAAAAACCGCCGCCGCCACCACCACCTCCACAGTTTTACCAAAACTTCCAATACCACAGTATAAACCCCGTCAACAGCAATTACAATGGGCCTAACATTAACATCAACAACGGCCAAAACCCACAAAACAACAACAACCACAATAACAACAACAACAACAATAACAACAACAACAACAACCACAACCATAAGAACTTTGGTTTTAAAGAGCTGCAGGTCGTACAAGAGCCTCCAAAGAGACTAACGCCGTACTTTGTGCCCAACGACCACATATTCCCTAGACCGCAGGGCAACAACAAACAAGTGTACGCGGAACAACGGCCTAAACCTTATCTGGTGAACCCCACGGAGCCGTTCCAGCAACACCAGCAGCAATACAAGACGTCTACGGAAGTAGGGACCACGGGGTATTTCCAAAAATACCCGGGCCACGTCGAGGACCAAAAGTTGTACCCACAAATCTCGAATTTCGCCAGACCGTTCGAACAGACAAGCGATCAGAATGTGTTCATAAAACCCAATCAATACGTGCACAACTTGAACGTGGGCACGGAAGTACGTTTCGGGCCGGATATCGGCGTGCAGTCGACTAAACCGGTGTCGGTGGACTCGACCGCGGGGTACACGCACCCCGCGACCCGACCGTTCAGCAAGTTCCAGACGCCGTCGCCCAAAAACGAGGAACTGTACCGGATATTCCCGGTGAAAGAGGTGAACGCGCTGCCCGCATTCCTGCCGACCCCGGTGAGCACGCTGGGACAACCGCAGCAAGCTACCGGTCGCCCGAAGACGCCGTACTTCAAGGAACCGTCGGGCGGCTCGTCGGAGTACGACGCGCGCGAGGAACAAGACGAAAACGAGTCCGGCGAACAGTACGACATACTCAGGAGCCCGACGAAACCGATGTCGACCACGACCACGACCACGGTGGCGCCCAGGTTGACGCGCAAGAGAAAGCCCACGACGACGACGACCTCGACGACGACGACGACGACAACTACGACGACCGCGCCGCCGCCGCCGCCGCTGGAAGAGTACGACGAGTACGCGGTACCGAACCGGCAACAGTTGCAGCTGCAAGAGCAACAACCGGACTACCAAACGCAATACCAATACCAACCGCCACGCCAATACCAAGCGCAACACCAATACCAACCGCAACACCAATATCAATACCAGCAGCAAGAATACGAGACGACGGTCAGCACGACGACGACGGAGCCGACGAACCACCACCACCACGCGGTCGGCGAGGAACGACCGGTGCCGCCGGTGTCGGTGAACAAGTACAAGAAGAAAAAGCCGGTGCCGTCGTCCAGGCCCAAAGAGCAGCAGCCGTCGGCCGAAGAGCCGGTGGAATACGCGCCGGAACGGGCGACGATCGCGCCGTCGAGCCCGTCGACCACGACCACCGTGGCTCCGACCACCACCACCACCACCACCACGACGGCGGCCATCACCACGACCGCGGCGGACGTGCGGCCCAAGACCAAGACCAAGTACGGCAACGGCACGCGGCCGCGGTTCAGCATCAAGGACTACAAGACGTCCACCACCAGCACGACCACGGCGCCGACGACGACCACGGAGAGAGCCACGGCCGGTCGGCGCACGACGACGACGCCGTCGCCGTCCGCCGCGGACCCGGAAGAGCCGCAGACGGCCGTCCGCAGGCCGTACAAGCCGCGCGCCAGGCCGGCGAACCGGTACGCGAGACCGTCGGCCGCGACCACGACGACCACGGAGGAGCAACCGCAGCAACCGCAGCAGGAGACGACTACGGAGCCGGCGCCGTCGCGGGCCACGTACCGCAGCAAGTACAAGCCGGGCAAGTACTACAACCGGCTGAGGACCAGCACCGACGCGTCGGCCACGGCGGCGGACGACGTCGAACAGGCGGCCGCGACGGAGCCGACCCGGCCGGCCGTGTACTCGGCCAAGCGGCGGACGCCGCCGCCGCCGTCGACCGTCAGGCAGGCGCCGGACGAGAACAACGCGCTGAGGAGGAGCTCGCCCGCCACGCCGCCCGGCGACAGGACGTCCGAGCTGGACGCCGCGTCGTCCGAGGACGTGGACTACGTGGCCACCACGGTCGCGGTGGCCCCGTCCCCGCCGCCGCCCAGACACAAGTACCACACCACGTACGCGACGGAGCGGCCCCTTCTGCCCATCGAGTCGTTTTTCCAGTCGTCGTTGGCCGCCGCGGGCAAACGGCATCACAACCGACGGCGATGATCCGGTGTCGCCGACCCGCAGTGCTCAAACGCGTCTCTTGATTTCATCGCGATACATAATACATATTTTTATTTAACGCTATCGCTATCGTCATCGTCATCGTCTTTATCATGCTTATTATTATTATTATTAATTATTAACTATTATTACGGTTTATGGCGACGGACGAGGTTAGATCCGACCACGCGACGCGGGATTTATGTAACGTTAGTTGTTATAATAATAACAGTTAATACTATAATAGTACGACGACACACACACGTAGGTATAATATTGTAATGTTCGTGGGCCAACGACCTGCTGCAGCGCAGTCATCCTTTCATGTGTGTCAGTGCGATATCGCTCCGGCCAATATATATATATATATATTTATAGATAATTCCGATTCTTCGCTGTTAAAATACCGTTTTACATTTAATTTTTATTTCGATATATATCGTGCGCGCGCACGGTCGGACGATCTAGGGCTTTCGCGCGATCACACTCGAATAAAAAAGAAAAATAATATCTTATTATTACGTTGCCGTCGCCGTAAACTGTACCCAATCACTGTTCTGCGACAATATTAATACGTTTTTTTAAAATATTTAAATTATGTCTGATTAATATTTCGTTGTGACATTATCATTGTAGTCCGTAGTTTAGTTTTTAGAACTTACTGTACAAATGATATTTAGTATTAACGCGTAGCTTATATTTTGTATTTAATTTTGTTTATATATTATAGGCATCAACATTATGTAATATGCGTACCCATGTACGCGTAGTACACACAATTATTTATTTGCATTTAATAAAAGGATATTTTAATTATTAGAGGAACGTTGGGGTTCGCCCGTTCAAATTGAATTTCTAGCTATAGACAATATCTATAATGTGTAACAATGCTTATCAAGGTAAAAATGTAATTATATTAACATGTTTTAGGAAATACAAATGTTTATAAATACTGTATAACCCATTGAAACATGGACACTCATAGTTCACACATTGAATAACATTAATAATCAAAATAATATATAAATTTAATTAATTTATAATTTAACTTTAATTTTTAATCATTGTACTAAAAATGATATGAATCTATTATAACAACAAATAGCTCTTTGAAGTAGATTAAAAAAAAGTATATCATAGATCGGTTATAATTTATAAATGTTAAATATTTTACAGCATTGATATATTATTATACTCGTATGTTATTTTGTTATAATTTGATATTATTATATTTTATAGGTCGTAAATAGAGCGACAATTGGTTTCATAATTACGCACGCTTGAATAGCATGAAAAACTTTTCGGATCAATGAAAAAAACTAATCAGTTGTCACTAGAGTGAATAAAACCTGAACGTAAATAATTGTAAATTGCAAAAGAATATCGAAGAGAGTTTTCCATAAAAAGTTAGTCATTTTAAGTAAGCTTAGATATTCTTTTATAATTGTTTTTGAATTAGTCAATGATTGTGTCCAAATTTAAAATATTATCGGTGTAGAACCGGTATTCGTTAAAGTACGATTAGCACGAGTTCACAAAATGCAATTCTATCATAATATAGTTTTTTTTTGTTATTCATCTGAATAACAGAAGATATGTTTTCTACTATATTATGGT
The DNA here is from genome assembly GCA_948098885.1 of Drepanosiphum platanoidis. Taxonomy (NCBI): domain Eukaryota; kingdom Metazoa; phylum Arthropoda; class Insecta; order Hemiptera; family Aphididae; genus Drepanosiphum; species Drepanosiphum platanoidis. The sequence goes on along the minus strand of OX402534.1, from coordinate 11,618,176 downwards.
CGTTAAATTCAAGCTCGTGTTTATATTGTACCTTCTAAAAAAAAAATAATGATCTATAAATTATTATTAGTACATTGAGAAATAAAAATAAAAATGTCCACAAATTTAAACAACTTGAACCATTAAAGTGATAATATTAAATATTAAATCAATACTAACGAATTTATATATTATAGTTTTACTAGAACACACTTGGAGTTTGGAACACGATAAAACATTGAATACATAAAATATGAATAGAAAAATACAACAAAAATTAGTTATGGAAATATAAAAATAAGAAATTAAAATATCAAAAACGCAACACAACGGACATTTAGACGTACTACAATAGAAATCAAAAAAGTATGTAATAATATTTATACTTGTTAATTTCTAAAATACCGCCCTTATATATAAAAATAGTAGTACATTTTCGTGTGTAATTTAGGCTTATTATTAATTAGGTACGTAATAGAGTATATTATAATATTAAGTAATTGTGAAATCAAAAAAATAAAATTCAACTTTTTCATCTTTAATCAATCGAGATGAATTGATGTTTGAACGCCTATATAAAGAAATCTAATGGACAAAATTAAATTAATAGGGCTCGACTCGGTCGTAGGATTATATACAGGGTGTTTCAGTATGATTTGAAAAATGTAATAACTTTCGTTTTATTCGGTGTTTTTAAACATCAAGATTCAAAAATAAAATAAATGTCTTAAGCCCATATTTTTGTAACGTTATGTTAAAATATTTATTTAAAAAAAAACTTAAAAATGTTAAATAGAACAAACAAACAAACATAAATTTATCTCTCAAATCATACTGAAAATGCCTAATATATGCATTTTAATACTAAAACGTCATATCGATGTGCACTCTTGCAGGGTAATAATTATTGACAACATTCTTTAATTTTTCTCTCTTATATTGGACAATAGTTTGCAAACAGCTAATTGTCATAAAACCCACTAAATATTATAGTGTCACTGTTAGTATTATTTATAACTTTATAAGCTATAGTTTCAGCTTTCGGGCCTTCATTTTAAATTTCACGCAGTGGTTTTATAGAATTTTACTATGTATTTCGTTTAAACAAACACCGAATAGTTTAAATAAAACTGAAAAAATGGATTATTTATCATTCTATCTCGCATCAATCGAGTCGCTCCAGTAAAATTTTAGAATTGATGGGATTCAGAACAAACCGATACTTCTGTAAACAACACGCATAGGAAAAGAAAGAGAGAGAAAGGTTTGAAAGTTTGAACCTAGCAAAAAATCGCGGCAGCGTTCGTCGATTTCACAGCACACGGAACTACAGAATGGCGCGAAAAATTAATTTTTAATTTATTACAAGAAGGTCTCATGTAAACGATTAACGGGAAGATTAACGCGCCGAGCGAAAACTATTCACATCATTGTGATCGGTACAATAATAACACGTACAGACGACGAGTTCTTAATAATTACCTATTACTAAAAGCAGTACACACGGCACGCGGACGATCTCACTTTAGTGTTTCAAAGGACTACCGAGAGGCAAATCTTTTCGAATTTAAACCAAACCATTCGAAGACAGAGTTGTCATTGTTTCGTTTGAAAAAATCAGTACGACCCAACACGAAGTTGGGGTATTTTTTTCGTGAGAAACGAAACGACTGTCCGTCGTGTTCTGGACAGGGCACCGACTCGTAGAGAGTCTCGACTAGGTCGGAGATAATGACAAGGACGAACAGATCACGGCAACAATACGGTTCAAAATTTGTCGACACGCCGGGGCTTCGATTCCCGTACGTTCAGTCTTATCAGACTTATCATGGACAGTTCCATATTCGGTAGCTGAGCGCTGCGCGTCATTCCGTCTAAACATAATAATCACACGAAGAAAGTCGACGTACCACTTCGATTGACTATATAAACCGCAGCGAGAACTGTAATTACCCGAGCGGCTGGCACAGAGCCTCTATATCATTCTCGTACAGTGACTATACCGGTATTAAGCAACATGATTTACGCATCTACGGAATGATTACTTCTTGTCGAACGAACTGGATGTGTTCGGAATGGTGCACATAAATATTCGTACACGTACGATACACGGGCAATCAAACGTTGGACTTTCGAAATCCCACGTGAAAACTCGCCGTAAAGATAATTTCTGTAAATTATTACTCGAACGGATCGGCGGCGAGCGCGTTCCGACAAGACGCCCGACCAAGCACCCGATGGTTGAGAACAATATTTTCGAGTTCTTCCGAAGACAAAGTGCTCAACCTGATTCGAAACAGAACGGTGACGGAACTAGCGGGTATTTTTTTCCAAAAATCGGCGTAAAACCCATCGGCTGTACACCGCGAGTGACTGTGAACGCCTGCAGTAACGAATAGCGAAAGAACTACTTGGCCGATTGTTTTTTAAATGAAAGAATTTCATCCAAGATCGCCGCTGTGAACGCGCCATCGCATGACGTGGATTGAATCCCTAGACGTTTATATTTAAATTTGCACTCGGAGAACGCCGCTGTCCGACCTACCTATAGAATATTATAATGTTTATTCTTTATTTTAAAAATATACCATAATGTCCACACTACCTAGCCAGTCTCGGTTATGTAATTTTTTTTTTCATTCTATTCGATTACATAATGTTGAATTAATTTCTTATCTTTTAGTCTAATATTTTTGTTACAAATCGTACGAGTAAAATTAATCGCACACACACGTCATATTGATATTATCACTTTCGACTGTATAAAATAAAATACGATTATCCAATATAACGAATTAATTTAAAACGTTATTAAAAATCAAGTCTGTATACATACATATTATATTAGATTATGTTTTATCTCTGTTTGGTCTATGCAAATTATTTATTTTTTTTAAACTTTAATGTAACTGTTTCCGTTTCGAGTTGTTTCAATACTATATCAACTGAAACCCGTATAATAGTGCATAATATTTACGAAATAAGTATATATATATATATATATATATATATATATTATGTATGTAATACATACTATGTATAATATATTATACAAATAATAACATATTAGGCACACTTTGTTTTGTGAAAATAAATCACACGGCGTGCATTAAACCTATTGTTTATTTAATATTTATATAACCTTTAATGTGTAGGCACGGAATGGCGGTGGCGTTGTGTTATGAAGATTTATCGATATAATATTATAACAATCATGCCAAGTCGGATCGACGTTAAAATGCACTTTGTCAAATCTCTTTTCACAAGTGAGTAATATATACTTATACCGTTTCGAAATGAAAAATTGCACTACAATCATAACGAAGTATTAATTATAAACAATATTATAGATACATGATATATGTAAGTATAATATGAGTATACGCGTGGGTGTTTATGTCTACGAAGTAAAATACAATGTACATTATCCACTCGGACCGCGAACCACCGACGCGTATAAAACATTATTATAATATACATATATACAAATAGGTAGATCATTAACACGTATATTATATTATATGAGTGAAAAACAGTGAAATATAAAACGTAAAATCTACCAGATATACAGAATATATATATATTATAATGTGTATGTATATAAGGTAGATGTTATGCCTATCCGTTAGGACGGTTTCGAAACGAAAAGTGTTACTTAATGAGACGTTAACATTTTTATGATAATTGTTACTAAAATAATTACACGGGTAAAAAGTTATAGTAGTCCAATTAGCTACCTGGGAGACAGGCTTTTTCCACCAAGGTTATTTCGTACATATATGTATATGTATATATATATATATTCGAAGTGTATATATACTTTCTCCGTCGCGTTTGCTCGAAAATGGCTTTCACTGTGCGCACAAATCCAAACACTCGAAGAAACGATTTCCGTTTTAAATGTACACCGTAGTGCCGATGACTTGGATCCAGTTGGATGTGTATTATACTATTGTGTGTGTGTGTGTGTGCACGTGTGTCTGAATTTCTCCGCGGGTTCGTCCCGACCGAGGCAGATGTAATATTATAATATGTATTGCAGCCTGCGCTTCCTTCTGGAGTCGACGTTATCGATTAGAGAAAAAGAGAGAGAGACGCAGAGAAACCGATTTATCTTCATTAGGACACGTATTATGGGCGACTGTTGCAGAGTCGTATCATTTTATCGTCTGCGGCCGCGCGAGAAACGACGACTACCGCTGCGCATACCAAATGCAGCGTTGCATTGTCCTGTGCCTTAATACCTGTATGCACAACCCCGACGACGTTTTTGTGACCCCCGTCTCGCGTTATCTGCCCGACGAATCGTTTACGTCGATCGTGACTCGGCTCTCACTTCTACTGCGTAAAAAAAAAAACTACCAAAATTTAATTGCGAAACTTTTGGCTTTCGGTATGCATGGTTTATCCGCCCGCCGTTACACGTGCACTGCACACTGCAGCTGAATAATATTATTCTATATCATTTCTCGCACACATAAATATCGACACGTGCCCTATATAATATTATCTTGACGTCGTTATATTTACGCGAACGTGTCACAATATCTGCAGTAACAAGTTCAATTTGTTTTTCGAGTTTTTTTTCTCTCTCGATACGTTCGTTAGTGGCGAAAACAATAAATACGCGTGCGCGCTCAAATAACTCGTATTCGAGTTATCAGAATCTCACGCGGCGGCCCATAAATCAGGGCTGGCAAACCCGTGACACACGCGTACCCAAGGTCGATCAAATGTTAATGACACGCGAATATTTATTGTATTCAAAATAAAATATATACTTTTAAATTATAATTTATGTGTCTGAAACGAAAATAAAACAAATAACGATACCTGTCTACCAGGGGTGTCATTTCAATATTTTCTAAAATAGGGCCTAATAATGATAAGTATAAAACTTTTAAGCCTATACAAAAAAACAACCAACTCGCTTCTCTCGCTTTATAGCCCAACTGTAATTTTATACTTTTTTACAATTTTTTATCAACCAAACTGTATCGCGGCTCGTAATAACTCTAAGGGCGGCCCATTGTGAACCCAATCAGCCTGCCCAAAGCTACTTTAAAATCTACTATTGGGTACATACATGGCCCTGTTCTCTCAAAATATTAAACCTTGTTTTTGAACACTCGTTGTTTTTAAGAAACTTTTATATTGGATGTCTATGATTGCAGGTAACAAGTGAATTTTCTTCAAGTCCGAACCTAAAAAACGTTTGTTAAATGGTCGCTTCTAATGTCATATTGCAGCAGTTCGTATCGAAATGTACACATATAATTGAATGAGAATCGTTTAAACAATAACGCGTGATATTAAGGTAAGACTACATTTTTTAGAATTACAAAACCGTACCCACATAACAATAACACTATATACAATATACGTTTATTCGTGGTCATTGTTAAACATAATTACTTTATTGTTATTATTTTGCTGGTGCTTAAACGTAATCGTTTGTTTTGTTTAACTCTAGTCTATTGTCGTTCGCGCGTACTATAAAAACGTACTAATATAGGTTTGCTTAAAGTATAGGTATATATATACTCGTATGTCTATAATTCTATATATATATATATATACAAGGGGCAAGGGCGGATAGTCATATTTCTTTTACCGTAGTTAAATAATTTCATCATTTTAACATGTAATTTTTGATTCACTTTACCCAAAAATATAGCTGGAACCGCCACTGAATATAATATGCTATAATGTTCTGATTTAATTAAATTGTAAATTAAATAATAAAGTTTTTCTTTTTTCATTACTAAATAATAATAATAATCAACATGAAACATGTGCATATTTTACAACATGTAGGTTTTTGTATAGTTAATTGTTTAGTTACATAAGAGTGGATTTAAATGTAAATGAAATTTCTTTCCAAGAGCTCTAAAACATTGATTTTCAAGCACAAAATTCGTCTCATATATAATGTATAATTGAAAACAAATTAAAATTTTATTTTGCATTTTTTAAATTTTTCTTTAATTTTCATAGACATATATTAGTATACATATAGAAAAATAGACATTTTCGTGGGTAGTAAGCCTGATGGTTTACTATAAAAAAAAAAAATCACTCTGTAATCTGTATAAACTATATAACAGGTACCGTACAAAAGATGTAATGTAGCATAACAATTGTTATTGTATATTGATATACAATAACACTTATGTGCAGCGTGCATTTTTCACACGCATGCCTATTGTTTTTCGAACTTCTCCGGCTTGCGTTTGTATCGAAACGCGTGTGCGTCCAAAATCGATATACCGCAGTGATCAATAAATATAATAATATACAGATTGACTTTCACGGACCGCAACCGCCTCGTCGCCGTTAGGTAATGGTGCTCGAGTAATTCCGATTGTTTTAACGAGAGAATTGACTATCGATAGTTGCTGGACGTTAGGTATATTATGCTATATAGATCGGCGCGCAGATCGAAAAACGGCCGCGATACGGAAACGACCGACAAAAAGAGTATATATATTACACTGTGCCGCTGCAGTTTCCGAGTTGCGCAACGGCTGCGGCGCGCGCGTTTCGTTTTCTATGTAACCGATATACCTATACATATATATATATATATATCTAAGTATATAATGTAATTATGCAATATGCGCTATACTCGCGGGCTCGGCCGCGGGGCGTTTGTATACATTTCAGCAGCCGGCTGCAGAAATCGGTAGAAGTGGACGCGTATAATAAAGTCGTCGTCATAGGTTTTTCTAAGTCTATACGCGATACTTTGTATAATATATAATACCCGCGGTGTTTTACGGTCGACACCGTTGTGATCACGTCGTCGCCGTTATAGTATAATACGATATAATAATAATAATAATGTTGTCGTTTTTAAATTCATGCGTCTTTCGGAAATAAGCGGAGACTTAAACGCGTATTACCTTCTTGCCGTTTTGAAACACGCGCTAGTCTGCGAGTCACGTGCTCGTGTCAACTATAGTATAATATATTGTGACGAATACGCCTATGCTAGGTATAGTCGCTTGACTATTACGAGTATTTTTCGAATCGTGGCTCCGGGGCGACTTCATTGAATTCGAGACCGTAACAATAAAAACCGTCGACGCCACAAGCGACGGGAAAATTCATAACTAAAAAAACGCATAGCGAAATTAAGTTTTTTCTCCCGCACTATTATATACTGCGGTGTATAGTATCGTATCTATCGAATGGTTCACGTGTATTCGGTTATGAAATAATGAAACTTTTTATTTTGAAAATCGTTATCGTTGAACTTTGAGCTTTTGCTAATGAAAAAGGACGCCCCGCGTAAAATGTTTTTGAAGGTTCACTGTTAATTATCATTGAAATTTTATCCTGCCATTACTATACGAGTATCAATACACTTTTCGTTTTATCGATTATCATTATATAGCAAGTATAAACGTTGTTCGATTTTCAACCATTTTAATTCCTGAAGAATATCATACACTTTTAAATTTGCATTCTGCTGGATACTGAAAGTTTATCGATTAAATTGAGCGCCATAATAAAATGTATAAAGTACTTTCTTTTTCGATTGTTTTAACGATAACGTTTATTACTCGTGATACGCGCATGTTACATATTATATGCAAGAACGCATTTATTCGTATTGTTAAGCGCGCCTAATTTAATGCGTTGTCGTAGATTTAGTTTCTAAATGTTATTTTCATCATCGGCTTTATCATTTGTACATCATCTGTATTCTTCGCGGTTTTCGTTGATATCTACCGAGCGTAAGGTTTTAATTATACGTCTGTGTTCGTAGATAGAACATAAAACAAACATGCTCCATACGCAAATAATAAATCTTTGTATTTTTCTCGCCATTTATTTACACAGACGACTGAATGCGCGTAGTTTTCTCGACACACAATTTCAGCGAAAACGATACGTATCTAAACTTTAAACATTTGAAAAGAATATACATATACTGTTTCGTCGTGCTCATATTATGATAAGTTTATGCATAAAAACATGTGTAAAACAAATTATATGTATATATATATATACATATGTAATGTGTATGTATAATGTAGATTTGGTCTTGCGATATCTCATAGACAATGTTATAATTGCTGTGTGTGGCGAATATACGTACAATTCCCGCAAACAGTTCGTGAGCAGTGCAATTTTAGGTGTCGTTTCGAACATGGAACGCCCGCGACGATTAGAAAAAAAAGAAAAAAAAAGTGTGAAAAATTTGACCTATTGCAGTGGAAAAGGTTACAGTATAGCCTTGACTGGGTCAGTGGGATGTGAACCAGAATTAAACGATAATAATGCACATTGCTGGAACTCGGGACTCGCTGCCGCAGAGAAAGCATTCACTCGCGGCCAATACTTATACACACACACACACACACACACACACATTATTATACTAGACTGGGTGTGGTGCACTGTTACATTGCGGAGACTCGGGGCTAGGCCGCACGGTTAAATAATGCGTTTAACCAGATTAACACGTTTGTACACGAATATTGTTTACTCGTTGGGTTTTTTATTTCTTTTCTTTTACGTACGAAATTCGTCAACATGACTCGATGTTAAATGTTGTAAGTCATTCTGGCGTTGTCTCCCCTAGATATTTCCCCGTGGAATTTCGCGCACAATGTCTGATAAAAATATTCGAGTATATTATGTTGTCGTCTCGCGTGTCTCTTTGCGAACGCGTGAATATTGAAAATATTATAATATTTTTGAGCATGGGCAACAGGCGAAAATCTCGTAATTGTAGTTACATGTGTTATACGCGCGTGTTATGTAATGTGTAAAATTCAACGTGGGCACGTTTGATTGTGCGCGCACCCTTTCATCGAGAGTATCGAATTTCGTATCTTAAAAACTACACCTGAATATCGCCGAGATATTCTCACAAATACGTGTGCCTAATATGTTATGCACAAGACTATTAAATCCGCTTACATAAAACAGCACTGTCGCTGGTGCAGTTTTACCGAATTCCGAAGTATGAACGATCCAGTAATTAGCCAATACGAACGTAATATCACGTTTATTAAATCGACGAGCGCGAGCGAAACACGGGGCTCTGCGAAAAGTGATTTCATCGCATTCGACCGTATTTGTCATCGTGTTAAATTGATAATTATAAAAACACTTTAAGAAGTACCGCGCATAATACAATATACTGTAGAGTTATCGTTGATTTTCATACTCATGGCACGTTATACCGAACCGGAAATAATTCATCTCGGCTGTTACGGTTCAAATTCTCGCTATTCATCGAAACATTGACCTTTTCGTGCCTACGTCGTCGCTGTTATGGTACCACAACGCGCATTAAAACGATTTTTCAATCCGGACGAAAATAATTTCTCCTGATACTCGATCGTGTGTACATAAATTATTAATATACCGCGGCACATTGATGCGAAACATTAATAACGTAGTTTGATACTTGTGATGTATTTAAAAATTAAACGTCTTATGTAACCACACACACACGCGCATTTGTATCGCGGATCGTGATGGTTGAAGATACATTATTCACGTTCGACTAAACAACAAAACGCCGTATAATATTATTACTGTCGTGTAGTTTAATTATTTATAAACAACGTCGGAATAAATTATACCAACCAAACGTGCAGACGGATAGATTCGTTCGTAGGCAATTCGTTTTCATCGTCCGGTGAACACAAATTATGTTCGCATCCGACTTTATGAAAGTTATAATATATATTTCGAAGCCTTTACGTGTCCTTAAACGTAATTTATCGTGCCATATTGATTAACAGTTGTATAACACTCTAAATGTAATCTCATATCTTAGCGTGTTTGCGGTGCGCGTATATGAGTGTTGCGGACAATTTGTATAAGTATATTCGTTGTTCGTAATATCGTATTATTCTATAATATATGATATTATTATGACGTAATATATAGAACTCTCTATTGAGAAATAGAAATCATAAGTAGGTAGTAGTAACCTTCATGATCTGTGATTTTACTCATATGACCATTTCTCTTATCAATTTGTACTTTCAATTTGTTTTAGTTTAATGTGCCTAACCATGTGTGATTCTAAACGGAATTTTCCGTATACAACTTGGTTATTAGGCCGTATAAAACTATTATAGTGTTTTATTTCGCTTTAGTATCAGATTAAAATCGAGACGATTAATATCAATGCTTATTATACAAGTACCTATAGAGAATTGTAAAAAAAAAAATTATGAAATCAACTAGTCAGAACTTATGATTTTCCTATAAATACAGTGAGCTGACAAACTTTTATCAGATCAAATCAAAGGACACATTATTTCGATAACCATACGGCGAACACTATGAACTTATGACCATCGCAGACAACAAATGTCGACGATAAGTGTTTTGCTTTTCATTCGGATCCAAATCGAACTAAAAAATGGACGAAGAATCAACAAAAGTACTTAATATCGTGTGCGGCTGTTAAAAGAAGACTTGTATTGTAACCAATCCATCACGTGGTGTCACGTACTCGTCAGTTCTTACCAAGTAACAACGCGACCATGCATACATACGCTCTCAACTAAGTAACAATCTTCTTCCGATCGACGGCTGCAGGCACACGGACATACCTCGGCGAGTGCCCCGCAGAGCGCAAAACAGTATTATCACTATGACGCTATCACGACCACGGCGATGACAACATTGTATAGATTGCCGAGATGCGGACTCGACTGTCTTACAAGCCTGTACGTGCGGTATTATATTCTACAGGATTATACAACTAATGAAAAGCAAATATATATATATATACATAAAGGATAATAAAGGTGTTTACGGGATGCGGTGTGCCTACCACGCGTTGATGTTATAGATCAAATTGCAAGAGACGCAGGACGGTGGCTGATAAGGTTGCCGGCAGCAACAATGGAACAATGAACCGAATACAATATAATATAATCTTTAGCATACCATATTAGCTGATATGAGTGTCGTAACTGGACGAAAATGTGCCAGTGACAAACGTAACAATCGGCGGGAACCTACAATGTATATAGACCATAGAAGTACGTGTACGTATATATGTATAGGTGGTCCGCATATACGAGCGTTATGACGACGACGAAGGGTATAGAAAAAAAAAAAAATAAAATGTTTGATCATTGTGGACAGTAAGGCCGAATTCCTTTTGGAGAAAGATTCTGGCGGGAGAGAAGAAAACAAATTGTATAACTCGATTCATTAAATACGTCATACTTTTCTATATATTTATTTTTTCACTACCGTCGTCGTCGGCGGCGAGCGAACGGAGGCGATTTGAAAACCGCAGCGTGTGTGTCTACGTTATAATATGGAACCGCCGCCGCGACTCGCCCACTTCGTTTAAGAGTAACTGTCACAACTTCTGTTCTCTCAGTAATAATAATAATAAAAAATAATGATAATGGTAGAAACGACGTGGGCACGTCGAGGAATTCGAAATTAATTCAATCGTCGCTCGCGACACCAGTTCCGACGTTATACTTCCGGTAGTATTACGATGCCGGTCTATCGAAATACATACCACGAGAACTCGCGCGCGCGTTTAATTATCCAACTCGACGATAATTATTTAGACGAACATAATGATCAAACATAATATTCGTTTGACGTGGAAATTCAATCGGGAGGATACGGTTTAAAGATCTTCAACATTTCTAGACCAAATATAGACTCGACCACAAGTCATATATTTATATAACAATATATTCTAAAATATTATTAGTTATTTTCATCGTACTTCCTAGTATTTATTAATTGGATAAACGTTATTTTTCAAAGTCTTTCCGGCGTATTATGCGTTTGTTTGTTTGTTTTTTTTAATTAAAAAGGAAAATCATCTTTCTAAAAAAAAGAGAGAATGCTTAATAATAAATCAAATTTAATTCAAAACTAATTCATACTAAATATTCATGGAGCTTCTCGGAAACTATGTCAAGTTTATATAAAATCGTATAATATAATAGAATTTTAGCTTAAACTATTCAGATTTTTTTCAAACATATTTTCGTAGTAAAGTTATAGCTTAAACAACAATGATATCTTTATCTATACAAATGCGATTTCGAGGTTAAATTCAATTATTGTAATTGTATTTATAGTTTTAGGTCATGTAGGTATACACGAGAACAATTATTTTATTTAAAATATGCACGGCGTGTGAATGGCGAGAAAAACAAAACCGATTTAAAATTTTAAAAAAAACCACCTTGATCGGAGATTTTATTTCCTGTTTTGTTAATACACTCTTTCACGCCTTAACTTTTAAACTACTTAGAATCGTATGACATTTTTATAATATTGATTTCGACGCTTTGACTTCAATTTAATTATGCTTAACGTTAACGTATTATATTTCTATATGCATACGCGAGAGTATGATTAATTTATTTTAATACTTTTAAAAGTCGACTAAGTTACAATCGGATAGGCTTTGTAAATAATATCGGTTTTCAGTACACGCAGTGTTAAAATACTAGTTAAATAATTCCTAAAATATATAAAAAACAATATATAAGATTGACGTGTTTGAATTTAGAGCTGTTTTTGATGATTTCCATCAATCGTAGCTTTATAACATTCCCATACAAGTTAATACATTAACTATAAAAACGCATATAATGTAAATAAAAACAATAAAAACTCCAACAAAATTCTATTCAACCTTCTCATTTAATGGCTAATAGTTTTAAACTACTTAAAATATTATAATAATTATTATTATTTCAGCATGACAATACTTCTAATGGTTTTCAAATGTTATATAAGCATATTATACTCGAATCGTAGTATAGTAAACAACACTATTAACGAGTGCTTACAAACATATGAAAAATGAAAACAAATCTGAGAAATTTTACTTAGGGGTAAATTTTAGTTGAAATCAGTAACATTTTGATAAGTATTAAATAAATACACGGTAATTTAACCAAGGATGTAGCCGGGGGGCTAAAAACGATTGTAAATTTCACCAATAAAATTTCACTAGCAATTTCAAAATATTCGTCATCAGTTATATTATATTTAAATCCGAAGCAATAAAGATACATTTCAAATGAATAACAGTAATAAATAACACATTATTTCGAAAGTTTTTAACTGCAGTCATTTTAATGATTTTATAAGTAGATATACGGTCAAAATTAAAACTCGTAAAGTTAAGGTAATAAAATAGAACAGTGAGATTAACAACAAAATATATATATATATATGTTTACACACAGACAAATGTTAGATTTGTAAAAGATATGTATGCTTTTACTATTATTTTTACTTCGACTGATATATATAATATAATAATCGTTACAATAATGTTATTCTCTGGAATTGTATTATTTAGGTTTCACTTAAAGTCGAATAAATAGTAGTCTCACAAATCATAAGTATATTATAATTGTAGTAGTATTCTTAGCTATCGAGCTAAGGGTTACTAACCTAAAATAATAATGTAAAGGAATTTTCTAATCACCGCTTCATCCACGTCCCACGGCTACCTTAAATGTCCTGGGATATCTATCATTGTACGGCTGTGGGATTTATTTCTAGTGAAAATAATAATAATTTCAATTTTATTTCATTCTGTTAGAAATGTATAATGTTTGTTCGTCGCTACGCTTTTATAGTCGTTTTCGTATTAATCGGACACCGTGTTTTAGTAATCGTGGGTTTTAATACAACGGTGATTAGTAATTACTAATTAAGTAGTTTATTCAAATCATAAAATACATAGTATATTATACTAACATTACTAACTACACCACTATCTTGAGCTATTACAGTGAGTGAAGCGAAACACAACATGTACATGCAAATTGCTTTCTACTTTTTCTTCTTTGTTTTATCTATTTTTAAACGATAATCATTCTTAATAATACGTATTACACTTCTGTTTGAATGTGATATTTTTATAACGTTCGCGATTTCTATCATTGATCATGCTCTAAAAAGAAAAATCGTATATCTAAACATTTTATTCGTTTCATATACATTGTATATATCTGCGTATATCGTATATATCTGCAGTTTTATTTATTTTTTTCATATACACGTTTATTTCCAACAAAACGTATTCTAAGTATAAAATAATAATAATAATTTATACCAAAAGATCAACTTGAGTTTAAAAAAAAACCGGAGGAACCCGATTTTAGGGACTACATACACCATAGGTATACGTTCTCCATACTTGTTTCATACTCTCTAAGTGACTTAATAAAACTACAAATTCAAGACTAAACCATACTTTTTTATTTTATTTTTTCAGTGAAATCTACTACTATCACACACTTCAATAATAATTATAACAGAATAAATACAAGACTCGGATGAGACACTGATGACAGTTGTTTGCTATTGTTGAATTGGTCTTTAAGTTGGAAACTTTGAAAGTAATGTAGACGTTGCTTTAAAAAAACGATTCTAAACAATAGAGGGCGACTAATAAACAGCTTCTATTTATATAGCGATGAAATATCTGTTAAAATTTAATTTTTCTGTGTTTTTTTTTTTTGGTGTATTTTTCTAGAAAGAACAACGTGCGAAGAACGCCGTATTACATTTCCAAGCATTGGGTACGTATAAAAATTGAAAGTCTAATGAATTTTTAATATTATGTAAATAAATATTTATAAATAGCACAGTTAATTACTTAAATATTTTACACACGAACGAAACTTATCTCGCAACGAACGAAATAAATTAAACCAATTAAAAAATTCTGTCAAAACGTCGAAACCCTATTGAGTCGTATACTCGTATAGATCTCACTCGATTATTTTACTTTGAAAATCCACATTACGCATCTTGTAATTGAATATATAATATTTCAACACGCGAAATTCGTTACACCCATTGAGCACATAACGATATGTATTTATTTTTCCACAGATAGCTGATATAATGACGTGTCGACCGCACAAACTTGCTTTGCCCGTATTGAAACTGTATTAATTTGATTTTTAGTCTCTACACAACGATGACGTAACACACACGCACACACGAATGGTATGAAAGAAAACTTTTACATTACGGTAATTTGTAACATGTAAAATCGATTGTTAAACCAACGCCGGGCCCGAACACTGCGCCGTGGTCTGGACGGCAATGCGTTTATAATTAATATTTCGAATTCGATAATATAATAATAATATATTTATTGCGATCGCGAAGTTCAATACTATGTCGTGTTGATCCGCACGCGCGCCTAGGTCAGGAGCAATGGTTATTGTCATTGTGTTTTTGGGTTCGACACGTAATAATATAATAATAATAATATAATAATAATGACTCACGGACAACGTATAATATATTATATTATTGTAATTAATGTGTTTAACACAAGTAGGCCGACCGTCGTCTCGGCCCCCGCGCTCTCTGCCGAGTCGTAGTGATCATAATAAATAAATAAAAATAAAGGCATTGACACAAAACGCGTCTTGAGCGTATAATGGAACGGAATAAATCGTTTTTTTTCTCTCTTTTTTTTCAGCAAGAGTTATTATACGTTTTCAAAGTACTCTCATTAACACGCGGACGGATTGGCCAATCCAATTTGGTCTTAACACTGCGTGCGGCGCGCAACAAACTCACATCTGCGACAATACTGCAAAGAATGGGTGAAGGCTCACGATAATATACCTCTACCTGCAGCTCGGTGTACGTTTAATACAAGTACGGTAATAATAAGCTATAATTAATATAAGTGTAAACACCGTTTTATTACGAATCGCAGCCATATTTCGCGCGTCGTAAAGTCGTAGCAATAATATATTCATCTTCATTATTTTGACGTGTCGTTAACGATTATTTATCGCGTACACACGAGCTAGCTCCCGCCTTGAGTGAACTCGGCGTGATGTGACGCCATTCGCGGTCGAAATGAAGAAATTCGCGTTACTCGGGGGGGATGAACCGAGCTGTCGACCGTGAATTTCTAATGTGTTTGAATGACTGTGTTTTTCATCGATAAAATATACTTCGTTTCCACTGTCTCGGTAAAGGTATAGTACGTATTATTATCGTCGGCACTTGGTATCTCAATATTTCTGCAGGAAAATCACTAAATTGTAAAAAAAATCGTTCGCAGATTTTCGCGTTTTCGATCGGGCCGTTATAAATTTTAATGAAAAACAGTCCCGTTCATATCTCATACCTAAAACTCTCGGAACAGTTCGACGACTATAAATGCCCACCGTGTGTGTTAAACCAATCGGTTCGGTAAACGCCTCGAGTCGCATTACGACGACTTGTATATTTCGTTAATTTTATTTAGTGCTCGTGTGTACAATTCGATATCTTTCAGAAAATACGACCTCCACCCGCGTCACCACACCCCCCCCCCCCCCGTTCTCGAAATTACAACGCACGGAGTGGTATAATACTAATAATAATAATAATAATAATAATAATAATGAGAAGTGTATACACACATATATATATTGAATATTGTTATTAAATAATCGCCGCGCTCACGTGTATTAGGTATGTGCAGCGGTAAGAGTGGGGGAGAGAGGTTGAAAAGAGAATGGTGTGCGTCAGGATGAAAGTAAAACCGCGTGCCTAGTAAAGAGAACCGAACGATCGCCAAACGTTATTATTTTGACAGAAACGGTCTGCGCCACCATCAACGTGCCCGATCGGATCCGCTCTCGTCAGTCAGTTCACAGTCAGCCGTCTTCCCGTCCGCAACCATACACGAGAACGCAAGAGACACCGAACAATACACACGCACGTGAGTACCATTGGACTATAATATTATAAAAATCATGATATCGTAATATTAAAATACACACACACAGCGTGTCGACTTCATCGCGCCGTCGAGTGTAGCCCACCCTTGTTTTCCGCGTTTACCGGTGCGATCTATCGTCGTCGTTCGTCACGATACGTCACCGTACACCCGAATAATTACTATTTGAGTTTACGAGAATATCGAAACGTTAATATCGTGAATTTCGTCACGATCGAGTTCCTCTGTAGTATTATAAATTTATAACGCAATGTAGAATTCGCGGGACGACAATTAATTACGAATTTTTTTTTCAAATTTTTTTGATTTGAGGTCTCCGTGCCATCGCCATAGTAATTAAATATATCCCGGCAATAATACAAACGTTATGTATTTCACGATTTTAGGAAAAATAAAAACCATTACGAAAACTTTACGAAAGTCATAAATTTAGTCGTCGAAACTTACTATTATCATTCGCTTCGTACGGTCGTCTGATTATAATAATGTAATCTCTATTCATTTTTTCGATAATAATTACTTATTTTTCAACACTATCAGATCGAGATGATATAATTATCGTTACTTTTTAATTACTATAACTAGGTATTCGCCGGCTCTGAGTATTCACGACAAGTTTAATTTAAACTTTAAACCGTTATTAAATTATTAATTACCGTTTGCAAATATCAGTACGTTACAATTTTGGATTTTTTATTCAAATTGAATCGTTTTAATAGTTTACAAAACTACTACTTAAAATAATATTTTTAAATTATGTGCTAAGATTACGGATTTTAGAATAGATATTCAATTTTTAAAACTAAATCAATTTAAGAATGTATCGATTTATAGAAATTTTAATAACTCACTCTAAAAAGTAATTAAGTTTTCTGTGAATAGTGATTAATAATTCGTCTATTTTATTTTACTTTATTGATATGATTAATTAATTTTCACTACTTATTTTCGTGGACAATGCACTAGGGGTTGAGATGGTCGACTAATAATCCGCGTACTGGCACTTAGTTTTGAATATTTAATTTTCAAGTAAAAAAAAAAAAATTTGGTCATACATTTTAATTTCCTGATTATCATAAAGTAGTATAAATATTCATGAAATATATACCTATATAATTATATTTAAATCATTTGACTTATAACCAATATATGTATTATTTCATGAATGTTGTTTAATCGTTACCCTAAACTTGCTCGAGTTCACAACCGTTCCAATTTATATTTAATTAATGAAGAGTAGAAAAAGATAGTTGGGTATATTCAAGGAAAATCAAACCAAGAATACTAATTAAAAATTTTGATATCCTAATATTATATTAGTAGGGTACAAATTTAAATTAAAAATAATATTTACTCGTTTCTGTATAGTACTAAAACACTTTGGGAAACCGGAGATGTGTTTTATCTCTTATATAATCTCTTAATCAATTTATTCGAGAGCCCTTTTTTTCAAATTTAGAATATGAAAATTAGTTATTCACAAAACACACTTTTAAAGTATGCTTTCGAGAGAAAGATGCGTTTTAAAAAATTTAAAAACCATTCCTTTTTATAAGTACACTTAAGTATTGAAATGATGATATAAGTATGATGATAAGTGTTAGATAATCAATGTATAGTGCTCTCCCGAAAAATACCTAGTTTGAATACACTTTTACGTGTCGATATATTTATACATAGAAAGCATAATGGACAATGTGCGTTGCTAAACGAGATTTAAAGTATACACAACAATTATATGACCGCAGACCGAGAGATATCAAACGAAACACGTTTTTGCGGTTTCTAATTTATTAATAAACTACGTAAAATTAAAAAAAAAAAAAAAAACTATACACACATAATAATAGATATGAAACTGTAAACTTTTTTCAGCGTTAAAATAAACGAGTAATGCATTTTTTTAGAGAAATTTATTTTCTTTTATAACGAACATCATTTTCAATTGGTCCGTCTATTATAAACATATCATGTAATCATAATTGCCCATGTTATTAATAAACTCAGAATTTCTGAAATAATTTTACCGTGGCGATCTTCGAAATAAATTTTCAAATATCATTTTGTTTATTTATTTGTCCAGCTATGTGGAAGTAAATCAAAACTGTTTTATCTAAAAGATCTCATAAAATTCGATTCGATTTATGAAAATAAACGTTATTTACATTCGATATTTTAATACCATTCGAAACTAGGCTGGTTATAAGTAAAACAGTGACAAATTATTTCATTTTTTCGTTTTCATCGTATGATTTGTTCATTATACTATTCAACTCGATTACTCTTATCCTCCCAACCGAAAATATATTTTTAAACAATTCTCGAAATGGACGTGAAAAAAAAAAACAAAACGATATTCACTGTAACTGGTTTCGGTCGGTTTAGTAATGCCTTCGAGTATAAAACGCGTCGTACAATAAAAACTAGTATTCGAGTGATGAATGTATACCTCTATATAACGCGTGCATATAGGTAATAATAATATTATGATGTAATTAAATTAATTTTTCTTAACTTTTTTTTATTGCGTACAACGCCGCTTTCTCTAACGGCGGCGCAGTTAAAACATGACCGCAACCTTGGTGCGTTGACGATATAAAAGAAAACAGAGCGCACTAATTTAACCAATGACTTTTCCACACGAATTTAGTAACACGACAATTATATTATAGCAGACGACTGCATGGTCCGCGTGTCACATCGCGCGCACTGCTGCAGCGGTGGCGTGTGCATCGTCTGTCGGTTTTGTCAAACCGCATTCTTACAAAAACTCTCGCTGCAACGTGCCGTTGATTTTCAGAAGGAAAAGAAAAGAAAAAAAAAACGATTTCCTTTCGACGATAACGGCCGCAGCACAACGCGTCGTAATAATATCGCTTTCAGTACGCGACGTAATCGTTTGAACGTCGTTCGATCGAACGCAGAGCTAATAGTTGGACAAAAGGGCCCCCGGTATAATTTTGTACAAGTAATTACACTTAATATGGCAATATTGTTGCCCCGAAGACCGAGTAATCAAGGGACGGCGTGACGAATGATGACGAAAACAAATAAATCTATTTAACCTCATCTAATCGAAATTCCCTCCCGGCCTGGTTACGATCTTAAACAACAACGAAAAAATATTATCGTATATCTATTGTGTTTATGATAATCAAGCAATGGTCGTCGACAATTTCGATCGAAAGAAACGAACAATCGACTATTTTTTTTTCGTTTAGTCGGTAGTTAGAGGAGGGCAAGAGACGCGAAACAATAATAGAGCGCCCCGGGGCGCTCCGGATCGCTCGGCGCGGCTCTGATCGGACGGGGGGGAAATAACGATCAAACACCACCACTGCGTATGAGCTTTCGACGGCGGCGGATTTTCTGCGAACCGAACACGTTCTCTTTTACGAAAAGCGATTAATCCTGCCGCCGCCGCCGGTCCGTGCGCATATTGCGCTGATTGATCGCCGCGCGTATTATTATCCCGCCGGCGAGCGCCTAATTGAGTTATGCGTATTTGTGCGCCGCCGAAGACGTCGTTGCAAAACACTCCGTAAATAAATACCCACGCGCGGTCGCATCGTCGTCGGACGGAGCGTGTAAATAACCGTCGCGGTAGTTGTGTATAGTTGCATCGCGCGGCCCTTAAACACAAGTGCGGCGGCCCGAGATCGTGACTGTGTCATAGGGTCCACCTCGCGCGCATATGGCCGCCACGTCGATTATTATATAACAGTTTTCTCATGCCCTCCAGACGATGACCCACAAAATGTGAGTAGGACTAGCCAGGAGAAAAAGAAGAAGAAATTGCTCGTCGAGTGAAATGCACAACTCGTTAGCCGTGCGAATCTCGCGGCCCGCGCCACGACGGAACGCAATTATTATTACCACGTTGTGACGGACTCGGGGCTGCAGCTACATCATAATAACCGCCGACGATAATAGAAATAATAATAACGTTTTGCCGCTGCGGCGCGCGCGCGCGCGCGCGATAATCGATCTCGGCGTTTTCTTTTTCGGACCGTTAGCGCGTCGGTGTGCGTTCGCCGTTGAAATCCGCCGCGAACGCTTGGAAAATCAGATAAAATATTTCAGGCGCTCTCGAACCGTGTCATGTCGAACTTGCGACGGTCTCTCGTCCGTGGCAAAATCGACGGGCGGAGAAAGCACGCCGTTATCGGGGATATCATCGTTGGATCGAGCGCGTTCGTCGTCATTTATTATGACATTCCAACAGTAATCGCGCGTAATCGACCAGATTTTCATACGGGGAAAAAAATAAAATATCATCGTCGTTAAACCGTACCTGCCTAATAATGTATAACAACGTCGATTCGTCATAGTTAGACCGACCGAATCGTGTCTGTGCGCTCCGCCGAAGAACGGAACGACGACGACGTGCGTACACAATGATATACGTCTGTATAATAATAACGTTTTGCGAGCGGGCATTGTCCGTTTTTCGCGATATTATCAAATATTATGTATTCTTATAATTTTGTCGTCAGGTCTCGAGTTTGTCGCGTCACCGCGGCGGTATCCGCACGGGCATTATTATAATATTACAGAGCCGGTCGTGTGTTTATTATATTATATTCTCGCACGTGTTGTTCCATAACACTGGGTTTCGTTTAAAATATAATGTACGTTATATATGCGCTCTCGTGTACGATACCTATGAATGCTGGCGAAATGCGATTTTATAACCCGAAATCGCCGCGCAGAATACAAATTACATAATATTATATCATTGGCTATCTCTATACACGCGTATATAATGTCGGCGGTACGCGTACGCGCAGCAGTGAAACTGTGTTTTATTTTCTTAAACGAATCCCGGAACGTGACCGAAGAGAAAAAAATAAATAAAAAAGAATCCCGACAAAGTGCATAATATATTGTGTGTTCACGAGGACGTAATTTGAATTATGTATTATTATACGGTGGTATAATTTTTATGAAAAATAAACATTCGAAGTCACGAAAGAAACGCGCCGGAAAGAAGGAAAAAAACCGATGTAATAGTAGTAGGAGGAGGTATACGTATATACTACGTGCGCGTGCCCGTAAGATATCTATACGTGAAGTAATATACGAATTTATACTACCGGCCGAATAAAACGCGTTCGTAAACATCGCGCCGGATCGGTGCACGAATTATATCCGACCGCTTCGCGCGTATGAATTATCATCAAGGAACGAGTACGACAATGCGCAGGACGTACAATCAAATCGGATCGAGTTATGCGTCGGACGAGAGAGAGGTTCGTCCGACATGAGTTCGCCGGGAAGAGACTGCGGAGATTTAGTGTCGTGCGACTACGCGTCGTCGCTAGAAACGCGAGACACGTAATACTCCCGACGGGTCACGTATACCCGCGTGTCGGTGTATATATTTTATTTTTTTTTTCCCGTACGTCTATTATATCCCATCGCGCGACGTTGTATAACATCGTGTGCCGGCTTTAATAACATGTAAACCCGTATGAATAATAATAACCGTCTACTTCGCAAACTGTCGAGGTTCGTTTGGACGTGCTCCGACCGTGCAATTTTCACGTCTTCCGCGCCTACACTCTAACGAATTGGCAAACGCGTGCCGGATCAAAACGCTGCGCCCGATTACACTATCGGAATATCTCACGTTTTTGCGCATTGTTGTTTTACTCGAAAGCGTACGTCTACGAACAGAGTCGTCCTGTAGGTGTCCTACAGAGAATAACGTCCTGGCGTTAAGTTTTTTTCAACGCATCAATAAATAAAAAGAGCGGTTTTTTCCTCTTCTAATTTCCAACCGCGTTTCGATTCGCGCGTAACATTTTTCAATATTAAACCGGCTCGTGAAAACTTTTATTATTTAATATCTTTCTAAATCGTTGTCCGTTTCGCGTGTCGACAGAATGAAGACTGCTACGGTGTTGTGCGCGACGGCTGTCGTGCTGGCGCACGTCTCCGTCTACGTCGTCTCGGCGGCCGGTGGCGGCGAACGTCAGCAACAGTTGCCGCTGTTCTTCCAGGCGGGACGGCCGTTCAACGCGCCGGGCGCGCCGCTGCCCAAGTTCGTGGGCATCGCGGGCAACCAGCAGCCGCAGGCGTTCCGCTCGCTGCCGCCGCAGGTGGACGAAGAACAAGAGGACGACGAGCAACAGCGCAACGACGAGGAACCGCACCAGCGCAACGTGCTCGCCCCCACTCCGCTGCCGTTCCGGCCGCAACCCACGCCACAGGTGAGTCGGAAAACAATCCTCTCGGTCCGCGGCGGATCGTGTACAATTCACGCGACTTTCTTCGTCGCCGTTATTCGCGTAGTTCTAGGCTCACCATCCGTCGCTGTGTTTGAAACCAAACGGTCCACGAATGAAATCACCCGCGACAACACGACATTTACAGCGTTGATGCGCCAGCGTTTCGGCTTGAACAGCGATTGTTTTTCACAGAGGGGTCGAAACTAAAACTCCTCTTGCCCCGGATCGCCCTTTTTTTTTCTGCCCATGGCACACGTTTTATTTCAAATTTTCGGCCAGGCTTTCAAAGAGTACCGTATTTGACGATATTTTCGTTAAAAAACAAATCTCGCGAAATGATTTTCTTGTACAGTTTATTTCGATTATTCGAAAAAAAAATGTCGCTCTAAAAACATTTACCGTCCGCGCGATGTTCACGATTTCCGCTTCTGACACTATATTATAGTCACCGCGCTCAACAATTATGTTTCGTAACGTTTTGACACTGTATGTATATAAATGTCCGAAACGTTCTTAGACGGCCGACCAAGGCCGTATTGATTTTCGAGCAAAGCCTTCGTGAAATCTAAACTAATCGTCTCGCATTATTCGAACGACCCAAAAGTGCTGATCTACGAAAAGTATTTGTCGATGATGATATGCGAATAATGCGTACGCATATTACGGTCGGCCCGACCAGTCCGTCATAATGACGCGACGGCGGGAAGAGGACAAGAGAATAATGCAACAGTCGTGTCGCGCACACGCCGCGAGGTCGTCCTCGTTAAATCCTGCGCTACTATCCAGCAGGTCGCGGGAACGTTTAAAGAATTGACCCGCTAGTTCCCGAACGCGACGTTTCGCAACGTCTGTCAACTCGACCGGTGTAAAGTCCTATGAAAAATATAAATTTACAGCACACAATTATGGAAAGTCAACTCAGTGTGTAATATAAATATTTATATATATTATGATTTGCAGTTTAACCAATTCCGTGCGTCTCCGTCGCCGTCTCCGCAGACCTTGCAACCGATTCGCATCAACAGGCCCACTGAAACTCCGATCAGAAGACCTCCGCCTCCGCCATCGTCCCAATTCAAACCGCTGTCCAGCCAACCGTTATCGGTGAGTTGATAATAATAATTAATATTTCTATCGCGTTTTTCTCCGAGATATATGATCAATGCGCAATGTTTACGCACAAAAAACAATATAAGCACGTCGCCGCGGGTTAGGTTTTTTTTAATGCAACGAAAGGACATCCGCCTGAAAAATAACGGGTCTTTGAAAAAATAATTACGGATGTCCTGTTTTGGCAGATCTTCCGTCACCAAAGAGATACAGATATTTCGATTATGTATTTTTCTACCGAGTGCCCGTGTATCAGTTGAACAGATATACCGTCCGTATAGTTAAATTATCGTATACGCGAACCGTTCTAGCGTAAAGTAATCGCGTTAGAAACGACCGCGCGAATGCGTCTATTGTTCGCGGCGAAAATTGACGTTTCTGAGAAAAAAAAATTGTTTAATGATATAACTCATTTATAACAACACGCTGTTATGTCACCTTAGTCCGGCACATTTTCAGTTGACACCGTGTCTAAATTCATGTTAGATCAACATTACCACAAGAATCTCATTAATATAGCATGTAGTATTGATATGGTACAGCATATCTCTTATGATATATTTCAGTCCGAAAAAATTACTTTTCATCGAACATCAAAATACATATACTGCGAAGAATTTAAAATTTAGTAATAACGTTGTATCAGCCACATTATAAATGCAACTTACTAACAACAAACTCAACATCAACATATTTAAATAATGATAAAATAGAAACCGAGAAAATAAATATTTTTAATTCAATGTTTTATAATAATAACAATTAATAATTCTTTATTTTTACCAAGATAATTTCCAATTACAAATAATACATATAAAACAATTATTAATAAAATATAATAATACAATATACGAGTAGTAACAATAAGTGGATAATAATAACAGTAGTAATTTTATAATAGTTACAATAATATAATAATAATATATTTTGCATTGGCGATTAACTTAAAAAAGATTGATCTGCATATCTCAATAATAATTTTAATAGCCTACTTTATATATAGGTACACTTCTTTAATAATTACTTTATTATTAAAAGAAAACCTTTTGGAATCATTTGTTCTTAAGTAATTGATTAATTTGGCTTGCCTGTATCGTGACGCTTAGTTGCAGGCGTTGCTGCCATCGTTTATTCGGTATATAGTTTTTTTTATTTACCATACATGTATTATGTACAGATTAGTTAATTAAAAACACTTACACTTATAAATTCCGTACATTAAAATATATATTATATTGTACTATACAAGTTAATTGTGTTTGTATTCTTGTGTGTTCTAAAAATTTGTAGGAAGCAGATAATAATATCAATTTTTTTCACTAAGTAGTAAAATGTAATATTCTTTTATTTTACACGGACGAAAAAAAAAACTTGTTAAATAAAATATTAAATGTTTAAATTACTAGCCATCAGGTTGTTATTAACACACGGCGTTGAAAGTAGGCAATTCTGATGTTCCCTTGTATTGAGTGTTATACGAAATAATTTCGGTTGTTTTACTGAAAAAAAAAATAATACCCAATGAATTACATAGTTATTAACACATAAACACGCTTATCTTACTTATATAGTTAATCAAAATTGTGTTATAAATATGTTGTATTTTAAACAAGAGCAGATAAGTAAAAAGCCAACTTAATTCGACTATCATCATAGTATTATTTTAATATCAAAACGTTCTTTTAAATAATATTATACAGTATAATGTGCTTTATTACGTTTACACTTGTTTATTACACGAAAATATTATCATTTTTGTAGGAAGAACAACAGGAATTAGAAGAAGAAAAAGAAGAGCCCGACCGTCTTACTCAGTTGTTGCCTCAATCCAAATTCACTTGCGGCGGCAAAAAGACCGGTTACTACGCCGACGATGGTCTGGATTGCGAGGTCTTCCATTACTGCCAAGACAATGCTAGACACTCATGGATATGTCCGGAAGGTTTCGTTTTCCACCAGGTCAGTATTTATTTTTTATTTACAACAGTAAAATGTCGAGCACGTTAGGTCGGTAAATATCTTTTTTAATTTCGAGGGAGGTGGTTTTACCGTCACTTTCGTTTCCATTGTTCATCAATTATTACAAATGAAATGTATAAATGCGAACGATAAAAAACAATTCAGACTGTTGACTATCACAGTAATTTATAGAATTCTGTAGGTATAATAATATTTATACAAACAGAATTATTTTTCTTTAATCGTTTTTAAGTAAAAATTTGAAATTATATTTATATAAATTTATATTCTCCGTAGAGACATAACGATTTTTATTTAAAAACAAAAATTGTTCATAGGGTTAAATTAATTTTCGTTTTATCAAATTTATCGGGGGGGGGGGCAGTGAGAGATTTCTGAAAATCTAAAAGGGGCGATGAGAGTGGAAAAAGAAGGTCGGGAAACACTGATTTAAACCGTCGAACACGTACTCTGCGACCAACCGAACACGCGCAGTAGTAGCTGTACTCACGTCGCGTTATTGTGTGTCTCCGCAGGTGCATCTGATCTGCATGCCGCCCAGCAGCGAGAACATTTGCAAACAGTCGACGCAGTACCACTTCGTCAACGACTTCCTGTACAGGCCGGTGAACACGGAGGAGGCCAACTCCAGGCCGAACGTGACGCTCCGGTACGGCGACAGGTACTACCCGGGCAGCAGCTTCGAGGGCGACGAGGAGTACGACCGCGAGGAAGAGGCGCCGGCGCAGAGGCCGCAGCACCAGCAACAGCAACAGTTCCGCCAGCAGCCGGTGCTCAGACAGCGCGTCCAGCAGCAGCCGCAGCCCACGCAACAGCACGTGCTGTCCACGCCCCGGCCGCTCGCGTCGCAGCAACAGCAGCACCAGCAATTGCAACAGCAGCAACAGCAACAGTTCGCCAGGCAACCGTCGCCCAACCAGGTGTTCCACTCGTCCGAAGAGATAAACATACCGTTGCAACAGAGGCGACCGATCGCCCCGCAGCCGCAGAGGCCCAGCTTCCAGCAACAGCAACAGCTGCAACAGCAACAGCAGCAGCAAAACGAATTCGACTTCAGGAGGAAGTAGACGGACGACGCGCCCAGCAAAATCCATCACTCCGGTTCCTCCCTACGACCCCATCCATATCCCCCCCTCCCCAAACCCTCCCTACGTAGTCGACCGGAACGAAATAATTATTAATTTTTACGAAAAAAAAAAAAAAAAAAGAAAAAAGTAGTATTTATAATTTTTGTTTATTTTTATTTTTTTGTTTTTTTCTCTAGAGACTCGCCGCACTCTGTTGTACATAATAATATTATGATAATTAATTATGTATAAGATAATATTTTATTGTTACGTATTTAAACCGAACACGATTGTCCGCGGAACAGTATTTGAATCGTATCGCGCCGACCGTATTTTAACAATTTTTTTTTCGACCGACTGGCGACCCCGAGAGATTTCACTCGATAATCGTCATCACGCACACATGAAATCATCGTCGATTATTATTTTTCAGCATAAAAAAAAAATATTTCACACGAGAAAACTTTAGAAAACGTTACGTCCGAAAATATATAACATTTGTGTTCGGTATTTCATACTTCGACTTTTTCCGGATCGACACAACCGTACAAATCATTTTAATATTTAACGTTCCGTCGTCGCACGTCGTTTGATTCCCAAAGTTTTCGCTTTCTACACTGTAAACTCGAATAAACTACTCGTGCGGTTTTTTTCTTCTTTTATTTTTCAAATAAACCGCAAAATATCCGCAACTAAATCGAGCTAAACAACTTTCATCTCTATTATTTATACTTATTATGAAACGGTCGGACGTGAACATCTCGATGTTTTCAAAAACTACGATTTTTCATATCAACATTATCTAGTAAAATACACTCAACTTTTGTTTTTACGAAAAAAAATGTCCACATGCCATTATTCAAAGATCATTATGTAGGTATTTTTTTTTTAATTTACTTTTTAATTTATAACTTTTTCATTATATTTGTATTTTATGAACGATTTCTATTATTATTATTATTATTACTGTCGTTGCTCTATTATTATATACTGAATAATTTAAAATACTATAAACTGTGTATCAAACACTTACAATTACATATTATCATAGTCATCTCGATATAATAAAACCCCATCAAAATAGTCGTTCATATCGCAACACAATTATAATACATTAATCACGTGTCCTTTGAATGTATATTCAACGAACACGACGAATAACGTCTGTAATTAATCGCTTACACAATCACATTTAGGTCATATTATATTAACTATGTGCTTTGGTAGATACTTAATCGTAATAGTGCGCCTGTAATGTACCATAATATTATCGACCATTTACAATTTACTGAATCGTTCGAGTTACATTATACGGCCAGTATATTTGTTCTCGAAAAGAAAATGTAACCGTCAATAATTATGATAATAATAATATATATTATTGTGTTTTATTAAATATTACATTGGCATGAATAAAACGTTTGTGATTTAAATTAAAAAAAAAGCAAAATCTCTTGGACTTTTTAAACAATCAAATCCCACGATGTACAATCTTTTTCAGGAAAAAAAACATTTGTCTACGGCGTACGCGACGTGTTTGAAACCACGCACGTCCTACTGGAATAAAAAAAGAATGATTTTCTACGTCCAACGTAACCCGAATCAACCGTGCAATGAATTAAGTCAAAGAATAATTGCCTGTTCAGTAAAAACAAATTGCAATACACATTCTGTGAAGTTAAACAATAAATTATTTTAAGTCTTTCAGTTGTAATTGGTTCACCAACACAACAACAAACTCATCATATTGTGACCGCTACCCCACCCTTTTTTCGTGAGGTAGCAAAATCATATTTCGGTGATTATTGCCCCAGAAACCTATAACGATCGAACGGATCAGTATAGTATTTTAATAACATATTGTTTGTAGGTAACTATAATTATAATGACATAACATAGTTCGTTATGAATACGTAATTATGTAACAATAGTAATAACACTATATAATAACTATTGTAAGTATGTTTGCGTGAAATCGGAATAAGTGAAAGTTCACGTCAGTCCAATACTGCAGGGATGACGCGGCCAACGAAAGCCAAACCGTTCACGCCCCCCGACCAATGACAGCCGGGCAGCGCGCGCAATCCAACTGTCATACCGATCGAGTGACGCGCAAAAGTACAGCGACGACCGGTCTGGCAGTATAGCGTCGACAGCGGTTCAGAAAGTTCTTCTCGGTCTTTACGTTACAGTTTTTATTTTTCTCCGTAGTGGTTAATAATGTCGTCGATTGTTATTAATTTATCTCGTTAACGACTAATCAAATTTTCAATCGTGACTTTCGATTTCAATTGTTTTTATCGAGTGACTTTTGTATGTGTACTTACTTTATTTCACAAGCCAATACGAACACCTCGACAGCAACCCACCGACGACAGTCCGTGAGTAGTACCGATTATATATTTTATTTACAGTCTATAGGTAGAGGCATTGGGTCATAGGCGCCGATAGGGGTAGCGAAGGGTAGCGACCGCTATCGGTTTACCATCACAGTCATTCTGAATATTACAATTTTAAATTAGTCATATTATGTGTGGTTGTCGGGCAGGGTTTGTAAGAGTATGTTTACTCGAGCGGCATTTGTATGACAATGTATGGTATACGTGTATCTACACGAGTGCCCGCTGCCCGGAATCTATCTGTAATTAGATACAGCGTCAATTAAATAACCCCCGATGTACATTTATTATAAACATCTCTAATTGTCATACTTTTTTTTCGTCGGAGTTTTATTTTTTATTTTTCCATTTTTTCGAATTAATCAATAATACATTTAGTTTAGTATTGTATATTGTACTCTATTAATTAACGTCTTTAAACAACCTTCCGGACTTTGGAGACTCAAATTAAAGCGGGCGCATAAACAATTTTTAGAAGGGGAACTCCGTCCACCTCCACTTTAATCACTGATTGTATTATATTTTACTATTTTACGACGAAAACCGTTACTCTTATCTCGGACCGTGACAACAGTTCTTATCACGCAGTAACGTATTGATAGAGAAAGAGAAACAACTTTGACCTCGAATGTTGTGATTCGATAATGACTATGTTATTGTCGAATAAAAATATTACTATAAAATTGTGGATTCGTCTTTCGTCGCTTTGTCATTTCACTTTTACCGCAGTGTAAATCAATACATTTGGTTAAGATATCAGACGAACATCAGCGACACTGACGTGCGATTTAATCTGAGCGGATACAATTTCTAACAAACGAATCGGACACACTCATAAGTAAGTAGTGTTCTTTGTGTTATTTACATTTGGAACTACATCAATACTGTTTGTTAAAACAGGTACATATCCCAAATTGTTATAACCGTTAAAATAATTATACCATCGTCTTACAAATCAATAGATACATTTGTTCGGCCAAGTAGTGTATTTTTTACCCGGTTTCAGTGGTCAGCTGTAATTCATCCTTGACATTTTGGCTCTATCTTAGGAACAATAAATTTAAGATTGTATACCCATAATTTTATTGAACCGTTTGCATTTTATCAAAATATTAAGTTTTCGAGTATCTGATTATTTAATACTATTTACCAATTGTCTTTTGGTGTATCTGATCGTGTACGTAACTATTTAAATAGGTTCTTAATAGATATTTAATACAAATTCATTTTTTATAAATAATTCTCGTTTATTAAAATAAATTGGTATTTTTTTCATCTAATAAATATAGAACAAAACAAAATTGTATAGGTAGCTCAATGATAAACAAATTTAATTAACTAGACGTTATATATCTATTGGCTATTTAGTTTTTAAATGTCTCTGAATTAATTGTTGTTAACATTTTACATAATTTGTAATAAATATTGACAATTTGTTTTTTTTTTCAGATTAAATCTATTTACAGTCTTGTTTTGGTGACTTAAAACATAATCACTATATTTTTTGTGCTGAAGAAAATAAAAAATGTCTCTGCAGTCTATAGAATTTTTGCTTCAACAAGCAGAAGAATCTGAAAATAAAAATATACCTCAGAAAACAGGCAAGATAGATTTACATAAACCATTTGGATTGAATGATTTGATGTTTGATGACAATGAAATATTTTCCTGTAATATTAACTCTTCAATGTCTCTACTTCATCTTGAAAACCAAGTGACAGATAAATGCTCTAACATATCAGATTATATAAGCAAACAACTATCATTATTATCAACTGATGAACCTAAACAGTCGGCTGTTGAAAATATTGAACCAGAACTTCCACTGTCTGACAAAATCAATGAAAATTGTGTAAATAAAACCCAATGTAAAAATAAAACTACCCTCAAACCTCTTGCACAAAATAAAAGTGGTTATATCAAGAAGTATAAAATATTTCGTACTAAATCATTGGCAAAAGTTCGAAAGTCTCCTTTGGAAAAATCAGATTCTGGTTTGAGCTCAACTATTGGCCGGAAATACCCAAAATCAAAATCAAATTTAATGAATAATTATCTGTGTAATGTTTTGGTAGAGACGAGAAGCTGTGGTTTCCAATTTAATACGCCTTCTCCAGATGAATCAGTGTTATCTTGGATGGATATTGTTAGAAAAATGCCTAGTAAATAAAATGTTTAAAACAAATTGATTGCTTGCTTGATGTGATACAATGACCATCAGTGTCGCAAATTTAATGGAACTTGGCCCTATACATTTTCAAGTGATTTTCAAAAAACTAGAATCGTATATTGTTATATTTATGATAATTTTACTGTTCTACACAAGTATTGATTGATTATTTTATATTTTAATTTTTAAATCACAAGAACAAAAATATATTTTTAGAGTTTGTTGTGTACTAAAAAGAGGGATTTTTGTGCAGTGGTTTCCCGTTGTCTTCTTCAAAATGTAGTTCTAAAAACCAATGGCCCTTCCTAATATTTTAAACCTGATTGCGACACTGTTGACTAAATAAATAAACAGTATAAATTAACTATGATAGTGATAAACATAAAATAACATATATATTTATATATTTGAGTATATGAATAAAATATTTTATGAACTTACATTTACATGTAAATTAAGGTACATAATAGTATGTGCCAGTTTTTTTTTCTTTGTTAGTTATTTTAAATTTTATTTTTTTATTTGTATAGTAAATTCTCTAAATATTTATATTCATTTTTATTTTTTATTATTTATTTCGTCTAAATAAAGTATAATATTCATTGATTTAACAATCTTTCTGTATATTAAAACATTTGTTTTTACTTTAAAACAAATATTATATATAGAAAGAATTATTTATTTAAAGTAACGATTGTAACTGCTCATTTTTATTTTGTTGTTGATTAATTTATTTTTATCTTTATAGTTTTTGAGTGAATGTGAGTAAAAAAGAGTTAAGTTTGATGAAAGGGATTAAAACTAAAAAGCAAAGCAAGCAGCAAGGTAGAGCTAGTATTTAAACCAAACAACTTCAATGATTCAAGTAATTTATTTATTTTTTAATTTCTAATATAACTGAAATTTTATTTTGTAATTAAATGACTATTACAATATCGTATTATTACATAAATTAAGGTAAGAGTAATGCTACTTTAAGTTTAAATTACCTAAATTATAAAACCTTCCTATTTTGATGTAACCTTATTTTTAATTATTTTAAATTCACATAAAATATTGGTAATAGTAGTCCCTAATTATTGTATATTTATACATTGTATGCATACTCTGTTTCTGTTACCATTTTTACATTGTATTTCCATGTGTCCAAAGTAATTTTATTCATTTAAAATCTGGAAAAATTATAAAGAATATGAAATAAATTTAAATATTTTTACTATAAACTGTATTTAATTATAACAATTAACTAATTTCCTTAAATTTATTAATTAAAATACTAAATTATAAATTAATGTATAGTTTCAACTTTTAATTTTTTTGATTCATTGTTGGCCTTTTCTGGTTTATCTTCTCCATAAAATGTTTTGCCACTCAAATCAATAGCATAGTTATGATTTACAATGTTATCTAGAGCTTTTTCTATAGCTTAATAAGTCAGAATGTTAGATCACAATATCATACGATTCACAATCACAAAATACTAAAATAACTAATAAATCATAAATTCTAAATTGAGAATAGTTTAACCTTTAACTTATTAATTATTATTTCTAATATTTTGGAATATTATATATATTATAGGTATTTTACTATACTATACCATAATACTTTATGGAATATTCGATCACCCTGTGGTGTAATAAAACTCATCATCTGATGGCGATAAGTGATAACTGTAAAATTATTCTTCTTACTTTTTAAGTTATAACTTATATGCCTTATAATTTTATAACCACTATCTTCTTAAATCATATTATTTATGTTTTATTTTCAAAAGTTGTTTTGCAATGCATCCAAATCAATTTTGGGCTCTTCCCACACAGAGATGAAGTTTTCTATACAAAAATGTGTTCTATTTTTATAGATATTAAACATATAAGAGTAATTTTCATTCGTTCCTCAACAATAGTAAGTATCAAAGTAATTATTAGTACAGTATTATTCAACAGGTAATTATTTCTACTTAATTTAGTCACATTGTTTTGGGTATTTAGTAGATGTACTTGTGACTTGAAGTTAATTTTAACTTGAAAAATTAATTGATTAATTTTTTTGTTTTAATAATCATTTATCTACAGTTCAACTGATAGTTTATTCCTATAAATTTTTATAGGTATATTTTAAAATAATAAATTATATTAAAACCAAAATAGACTTTAAAAGTTTAAAGTGTAAATAGTGGTTTTTAATATTTACTTCAATGTAACATATACTCTAGTATACCTATATATATAATAATATAAATATATACTGTACTCTTAAAATTGAAACATATAAATTTTAATAAAATTTGAACTTATGTAAAAAAAACCATAACATTGATTGAAAAATACACTAAAAATGTAAAAGATTAACATTAAAATTGAATTATAAAAACTTTGATTTTATTGTCATCAGAATATAATTGTCTGTGACCGGTTCAATATTATTTAGGATTTTCGTAGGCTTCGTCGACTGAAAAGCGCAATAAAAATGCGATTTGGCCGATTCAAATTTCAAATAATACTGGCAACTCCATTTTTGTGAGTGATTTTTCGCGTAATTTTTTCACGCGTCGTATTGCATCACTGATTCGCGTTGGCGCCACTGTCACATGTCGCGCAACCACGAAAATATTCCGTTCGTGTTGTTTACATGCTTTGGTATCATTTTTTCTCTCCTTTTTCTGGTTTTCTGAGCTCTCATTAGTCAATAGTCATTAGTTCATTACTATTATCGCCGTTCGGCGCGTAATTTTTCAGTCGGGATGCACTTATTCGTGTGAATGTGTCATGTCCGACAAACGTAATAATTAAAAATACATTGATTGACATTCAAATACTATTCTACTGCACGCTGGACGAAACCTACTATTTCAATCGTCCGCGCTTCGGTTACCGTTCGGTCCGGAACTTAACGAACCGCCTAACTTACTAGGCTCCTCTAACCCGGTGTCCACGACCAGGCGACCCGTTTTCCCGATGTGTGATTCATCACTGAAATTGAAGGTTTAAACGCGCCTTCCATCCGACATCATGTCGGTCCACTACAAGTTCAAATCGGCCATATCGTACGACACGATCACTTTTGACGGTCTTCATATATCCGTCAAGGACCTGAAGAAGGCGATACTCCATCAGAAACAGATTGGCAAGAACACGGATTTCGATTTACAGGTCACCAACGCGCAGACTAATGAAGGTGAGAATCGGTCGTTGGTCGCAAAGGTTTTGAGGACTCACAAATTCGTCTGATATTTGGTTTCCCTTACAGTAATGATTCACACCTAACGAGTACTACTCGATACTTTGATTTATTACATATTTTTTAGTAGGAAATAGGAAAAGTATTAAATATACCTTATGCCCTCATAAAACTAGAACACATATGTTTCATTGTAGATAGGTACCCAATAGTTTTGAGAAAATAACATTTTTAAATTGTTTTGTTAATGTTTAAAACCAATAAATAATTCTTGTATCACTTTTTAAGTTGAATACAATTAATCTTTTAAATAAACTTTATAATACCTTTATAAAAAAAAAAATAATTATATTTCATAATTTATCACTTTTAGAGTAAGTTGGTATTTTTAAAATTTTTTTGTTTGCATCCAATTTGAAATCTACAACTTATTTAAAAGAAAAATCGAAGTTTTTACCCAAGTAACTATAAAAAATTATTTTACTCTTTTGGATATTCCTATTTTAACAGTGTTTCTATTAAAAATTGTTTGATTACTGTTAGATTAAGATTAGGTACCTAAGACACTAAAACCTTTTATTTAAATAAAGCTATTTCAATACAAATACTTTAAAGTAAATATGTGAAAATTAGATTTTCAAATTTTTCACTGATAATGTATAAAATCAATTTTTGAATTATTTTTTCTTTATTATAGCACCTATTTAGGTCATTGTATTTTTATATAAAATGAAATGAAATTCTTCATAATATATTTTTTTTTTTGAGCTTTCTAATACTTTTCTGTAATCTAATTCAGTTTAAGTATGTACTATTTGATTAGAATCAGATTACTAAAATTCATTTGATTTTTTTTGTTTCAGAATTTACTGATGACCAAACTCTAATACCGAAAAATACATCATTAATCGTATCAAGAATACCTCTTACAACGCAACAAAAAAAAGCATGGTATGTATATTTATTGAATTAATAAATTAATTTTAAAGTTTTATGTAAAAATAAGTTCACATCAATTATTATAAGTGTGTGATTTTTTAATTATATTTCATTTTAGATTTAAATATGAATTTTCTCATTCAACATTTTTTTGAACTTGTTTTATAAGAAAATAATCTAAATTTAATAAAAATAAATAATGTAACTGGAAAATTTCTTAATTTCAATACAATTTGTGTTTAATTTTCCTTTTGTTAATTTGTAAAGACAAACATTTTTAGGTTTTTCTATTTTACCATCCTTAAAAGTATTTTAAAAAAATGTAAAGAATAGCTTCTTTCTTATTTAGTACATGGATCTCTTGATTGTTGAAAATCCTTCTATTTTTACAATTGAAATGTATTTTTTTAAATTTTTGTTCATACAACCTAAAAATTCAAACTTTGTTCTATTTACAATTTAAAATATTCGGTTCTGAAATAATTAAGGTTACTAGACAATTTAATAGTATTATGAATAATTGAAATAAATATTTTGCAGCAAATTTACTTAGCAAAAATTAATTTTTTGTTAATGCCCATACGTAAACATATTTTTTATATTTTTTAATAATTTTAAAATTGAATTTTGTTTTTTTTTTTCTAGGGAAAGAGCCGAACAAAACAATCAGCTTGTTCTTTCGAAACAAGTATGTATAATTAAAATTTTTCTGCTCTAAATTCACTCTTATAATATCCAATAGTTTATTAATTATTTTTATATTTTGATTTTTATAGATATTAAATTTAGATTCACATGAACCTGATTCTGTTAAGCTTAAGGTAAATCATATTTTAATTACACAATGAAAATTAATTTATTAATCAATATATGTATTGACATTTTTAGGGTGCAGATTTACTTGGTTCAAATGCAAGCGAAGAAGATAAAATCAACGCTATGATGGCTCAATCCACTCAGGAATATGATCCCTCAAAGTAAATATATTATTTGTTTATAATATCCTCTATTTAAAGACATTTTTATCAAATTTTAATATTTATAACCAGCAAAATGTTTGTATTTTATACGTATATGTATACAATGTACCTACAGGTTTGTTTATAAAAGTTTTAAAAGGTTTGATGTGTATTTAGAATGTGTTAGTGAATGTTTTTTAAAAGTTTTACATAATAGCCTTTAATTATGTAAGAGATATGTTAATAATTATTTATTCATTTGACTTTTTTCTTTTAGTTTTGTTAAAATTCGAGGAGGAAACCAGTATGGAGAAGTGCCTCAAAATTATGTTTGTCATAGATGTCATAATCCTGGCCATTGGATAAAAAATTGTCCTAATAATAACACCAATTCAGTAAGAGTTCAGTGAATTAACTATTTATTATTATCGTGTAGTCTAATATTATTTGTTCGATTTAGGATCCTATTGACATTAAAAAAGCTACAGGCATTCCAAGAGGATTTTTAGTACCTGTTGACGGTCCTTCGGTTCCTGGAGCAATGTTAACAGGTTTGGGTACTTTTGCAGTCCCTAGTATTGATCAGTAAGTATTTTAATACTCCAAATATATTCAGAATTAAATATAATAATTATAATAATAATTTAGGGAAGCTTATAAACAAAGTATGAAGCCACAAAAAAAACAAGAAACAGAAGTGGAAAAAGTAGTAATTCCTGAAGATTTATTATGTAATTTGTGCTCTGATTTACTAACAGATGCAATTATGATGCCATGTTGTGGGACCTCATTTTGTGATGAATGTAAGGATGTATTTTATTTTCTAAATCATAATTTAAATATTCATGTGATTTTCAATTTTAGGTATTCGGAATGCTCTGTTAGAATCTGAAGAAAATGAATGTCCAGATTGCCACGGAAAAGAAATATCGCCTGAAACTTTAATACCTAATAGATATCTACGGAATGCGGTTAATGGTTTTAAAGATAAAACTGGTTATAGTAAACGTATAGAAGTGGCAAAAGAAAAAAATACTCCTATTAAAGATCTACCAATAATTCCTGAGGTAATTGTTGATCCACTACCAAAAGAAGGTAAGTTGTATATAATATTTAATTTTGTTCCATTTCATTATTCAATCGTGATTCTTATTCTTATCATCTCTTTTTACCTCCTTTTTTTTGATATAGTATTTAATATTTCAATTCTTATATAATTATAAACTTGTTGATCTCAACTCAATCTATTTTTCTTATTTTATCAAATATTTCCATACTTTAATATTTATTAAATATCTCATTGTGGGTATAAAATACCCACTTTATATTATTATGACTAAGAGGCCAAAAGTAATGTGTTAACACGTTCTCAAATTGTTACAAATCAAATAATCAAAACCTATCTGTGCCAAAAATGAACTTTAGTTGTCATTGGTAAATATTCTTGGTTAAAAATTTGATAGAAACAATAATTATGTCAAAACAATTTTTATTACTTAAATGTAGTAATATAATAACGAATAGAATATTTTACAAATTAATTATGACGCTGATAAGTAAAAATATGTTGCAAGTTATTGGGTTTTAAAATTAAGTTAACTTAACTTTACTTTCCTATAAAATGTTGAGGTAGAAACATACAACTTTTGGCTTCTTATCCAACAATTTTAATATCACTATCAAATTTTATATTTAGGAATTAATATTTTATTTAAATTCATTTTTTTACTATTTTTCTTACTTTTTTGTTTATTTCTCTATTATATATTAGGGTAAATTAGGATTTCATTTTTTATATCATCTAAAAAATTAATTTTTTATATTTAGAAAATAATTAATCTATTGAATTTATTATTTACTTATGTTTTTCATATACATTATAATGTTTATTTATTTTTTCATAGTTTAATAATATTTTTCAGCATCAGTTAGTTTTAAATGGTACTCTATATTCTTTCAAAAGAAATTCAAGTATAATTTTCATTATTCTATATTCTTTATCCGTGGTCCTGTTCTTTTTAGTCCTACAAGTTTCTTTTTTCACACTAAATTCATTTACAGTTATATCATCTAATTTACCTTTCAGAAGTGATTATTCCAGCTAGCACCCAATCACCACCACCGTCTGATTCTACAATTGAATTACCCAGAGATGAAATTTATCAAAAAATTGCTGCTGTTGGGGACTCTGTTGATAAAAACCAACGGAACTACTCTGCAATCAGGACAATTAATAATAATAATAATAATAATAATAGTAACAATACACATAGTCATTCAACTTTTAAATCTCAAGGACAATCCCAAGTTCAATCTCAAGTCCCACCAGTGTCTATAAGCAATAATAGTCGACCTAATAATACAAATGTCCATATACCAGCGAATAATAATTACCAAAATATGCGACATGCAATTACAAAATCAACTGAAAGTCGTGTTTCGCATATGTCACGTTATAATTCTCAGTCATTATCTATCCCTCCTCATCCTCACTTGCGTCCTTGTTTGCCTGTAGGGCCTGCAGATATTTCAATACCACCACCTCCTTTTGCCCATCCGCCTCCTTCGATTCAATCTGATGGTGGCTACAATCAAATGCAACCGTAAGCTTGTTTTCATTAAATTACTATTATTAGTAAGAAATTGTGAATTATAATTTATAATTTTTTTGACTTTTAGAATTCATAATCCACCACCACCTGGGCTGGATAGAAATAGTAGTCCAGCCAATGCGTCATCTGATGAAGGAATGCATCCTCCTGATTCAAATCATCATCATCAAATGGATAAATTTGACAACCAAACTGGAACACTTCAACCTATGATGAGGCCTGGTTATTCTGCTGGTAATTTATTTATTTAATAAATTATAATATAACCTTTAATATGTATGCTGCACTCTATATTTTTATAGCATTTAGCTTGGTGCATGATTTAAACAAAATATAACACGGCTCTTTTTGGCGTTGTCGGTATTATTGAATGATTTTCTTGTTACATGCTGAATGATGCCAGTTGACATTCACTTTTTCTTTTTTTTATTTAAAGCAATTGCATCTAATTATAGCCTGTATAATAACACAAATACAAGTTATAAATTCATCTTCATCAGTAGGTTTCCATTAAGATAAATGATAATGTTCAGTAAAACCAACTTGTAACAACTTAAATTCAGCATAATATTTTATTTCACTTACTGAAAGTTCGAAAAAAATCTAATTAAAATACATTAAAGAAATCAATAGGTTTTTTTTCTCCTGGAATCAGTACTTTTAATCCTGCTTGTTTTCATGAGGTTGCAATCACTTCATGATCCATGGATTGAATTTCAGAAATAGTAATGAATTAACTAATAAAAAAATAGAAATAAAAATGTTTCAACATTTTTACGTAATATGATTGTATAATTTTAAAAACAAAACACAAGTTACTCAATTTATTATTGAAGTTTATATTGGTTTAATTCAATTTAAAAAGTAATTTTCGATTTGTTAATATTCAATTAAAACTGTAGGTATATAAATAAATATTACATAAATTGAATATAAGCTTTTGATTAGAAATTGACTTGATTATTACATTTTAGTATTTTACAATGTCTTTAAAAGACACTG
Source organism: Drepanosiphum platanoidis (assembly GCA_948098885.1). Taxonomy (NCBI): domain Eukaryota; kingdom Metazoa; phylum Arthropoda; class Insecta; order Hemiptera; family Aphididae; genus Drepanosiphum; species Drepanosiphum platanoidis. Next base: position 11,577,799 of record OX402534.1, on the reverse strand, counting down.
ACCAAAAATTAAAGTATTAATTCTAACGCTGACTGAATTATAAGTACTTGAAATATTATTTATGGATTGACGCCAATTAGAGTGACAAAAAAAAAGTGATTGTGTTTTATGTTAATATTTTTTTCTTGTAATAAAATTTTTTTTTTTTTTAGGATACTATCAACAGCCTATGTCCAATTATGATCCTTATAATATGTCTGTGGATATGAGAGGTAGAGGTTTTCATCGTGGATATAGTAGAAGACCTACTCGTGGACAACAAATGGGGGTTAGCTATCGGCCTGATTATCGTAATGGTGGAAATTATTTGAAGTAAGATTTTACAAATTATGGATTATTATTAATTAATTTTTTGAAAACATAAATTTTGTTCCATTGTTAAAAAATATAAATAACAGATGAGGTATGAAGGCTTACTTTTAGAGGAATATTATAGGAAATATTCAAGCTTCTCAGTTCGATAAAATTTATTTTATTGACATACAAAAAAGAAATTAAAAAAACTTAAATATCTTTAAATAGCCCAAAATAGTCTAGATCTTTTTAAAATTATGCAATTATCATTATAAATTTGTCAAGTATTTAGTAAAAATGTTAATTCTTTTTGATTATTTTTTTTTGATTTACAATGATAAAAAAAAGTGGTTTTGTCACAAATCGGTATTGCCAAAATGTTTCGGATTTTCATAATTTTTTATTAATTTTCTTAATTGTCAAGAAAAATGTTGGCAAATCTAAAACTCCCATTTTCTATTAGTTATCAAAAACCATCCAAAAATGGTAACCATACCAAGTCTTTTAATCAAAACTGATTACAGGCAGAACAAATTAAAACATATTTAAATTAAATTGATGCATTTAACTTGCTTCAATCAGAATCTAAAATTTGATTTTACATGAAATTACATAATTTCCATCAGTAATCATTTTGATTTGAATATTTTTTTTATAATTAATCTTCTTATGTTAAAATTTTAAATAATAATTTTTTTTTACTTATTTTAGTAATAAAAGAACTATCGATGATCCGTTAGCAGTATTTCAGAGAATACTTCGAGAACGTGACAGTAAACGTCGTGATATGAGAGGTCGTCATTCTGTATCTAGATCTAGATCTCGATCTCTTTCTAGATCTAGGTCTAGAGAACGTTCTCGAAGTATCAGTCGTTCACCATCAAGAATAATGAAGCATAGAACACGTTCAATATCTAGGTAATTATTTAGTCAATGGTGTTGTATTTACTAATTAGTCAACATAATGAATCTTTTACATTTATTTATTAGATCACCATTACCACGTACCAGATCAATAACTCCTAGGCGTCGTAGTCGCACACGTTCTCGTAGTCCAGTTAGGAAACGCAAGAAGAGTTTATCACCAGTAAAGCGTTTGCCATTGAAGTCAAGACGAAGAACACGTAGTCCAAGTCGTGATGTTTCAGGAAGAAGATCTAGGTCTTTGTCTCTTCATCGAAGGTATTTTGAAATATGATGATTATTGATATTTTTATGTTTTCAATTTGTGTATTTTAATTAATTTTAGAACACGATCAAGATCTCGAACTCCAACTCACAGAAATCGAATATCGCCATCAACTCGCTTCAGATCAAGATCTCCTGCTTATTATTCTTCACCTGTTAGGTAAATATTAAAAATTTATTTCACTGAATGCTATGCATTATGTTTTATAAGTGGCGTTTTAAGTAAAGGTACGGTCTGCAAGGCGCGACATGTCGCTGCGACCGATGGCTAGAACGGTCACCGCGACAAGTGTGGTTTCCAAGATGCGACATGTCGCGACAATAATATAATTTTTTTCTGCCAGTTATCACAAACCGAAATATTGTCAGTGCGATTCTAAATCTGTTCAAGCGTGTACGCAGTACGCACTAGCCACTACAAGAGTATATTTTAAATTCTGAAATTTAAATAATAATAATTAATAACAATGGATGAATTGATTTTTAATAATAATATTTTAACTGTGTTATTGATGGATGAGGATGACGATGAGGCTAATTTTTCTTATTTGACGTCAAAGAAAAAAACACCAACCGACGATATATTTAAAAAACGTATATATATCGTAATATTTCGTCATCAGACGGCGAAAATGTAACTTTTGACATGGTGTTTTCGTGATAGGTCGCGTGTACACTGCTTCTGCAGCAGTAGTGTTGTCGGCCGCGGCTACCTAAAGTTTGCACGCCGCGACCTGTCGCGTCTGGCAGACCAGATTATACGATTTCCGTGAAAACATACATTCACGACATGTCGCGCCTTGCAGACCGTACCTTAAGTTACATAATACACATATAGTGTAGGAAAATATGGAAAAGTAATATTTAAAGGAATAAATTCCACTTTGTTTTTTTTTTTTACATTCTAAACAATAATTTTGATATCTGGACATTGAAATAACTAATTGGGTTTAAAGCTATAGCTTATAATTGAATGTATATTTCTTACTCCCATGTCTTAGTATCTTACTAAGAATGTGTGTCTTCGCTGCAGTTTCCCATAATGATAATAATGGACTTTTTACTTTTTATATTACTCATTTTTATTGATATTATATATTTGTGTATATTTATTTTAGATTTAGCAATTATCACAGAGAAGAAGACAATTTTGGACCTAAGGGAGTTAACTGGCGTGGTCGAGGCACTTGGAACAAAGGGACCCAGCCATACCAACAATCACACAGGTACAGTTTTGTTGTAAATGTTTTTGCAGTATCTAGTACCGATAGTGAGTTCATATTCGAACACTGTAGATTACCACGAGAAGGAAACCCAATTGGTCATAATTACCAACATACATTTTTCAATTAATAATTTTATTAATCTTCAATAGTCTGATTATTACAATAATACTATCATATAATATATATATATAAACATATATATATTTAGGTGAATTTTAATATTATCTAGTTCATTATATTTTTTAATTTTATATGAAAATGTATCGGTCTGTGATAAAATATTGTGATGTTTTTATATGTTTTGTTATAATAATGAAATATTCATAATGGTTTAAATGAATACTCATTATGTTATTAAATTATGGTAAATTTTTAATTATAGATCTCAATTATTGGTCTCTACTTCCAAAGTTTCTGTTAGCTTTATTTTTGGTTTATTGGGTAAAGTAACTCTTTAACAAAAAATTGAATAAAATACGTTCTTTTAGCTTGAATATATTTTCATCTTCAAATTGTTTCTTTTAATTTAAAATTCTCATATAATATTTTCAAGGTATTATTTATATTGATATAAAAAATATTGAATATTCAGAAAAGTTTTATACTATTTCTTTATGTTAGGTTATGCATTTTGAGTAAATTATATATTACATAGAATCAGTTTTATACTTTTAAAGGGTAAAATTAATACAGAGTATATTATTTTTGTATATCTATTACATATTTTTTTAATGATAAATAAATTATTAGCATGTCAAGTAAAATTTCATCTTTATAATCAATAAATAGTTAAAAATAAAAATAATCATAAAATTATGATTCTATTATTATATATATACATATATAACATTTTTGAATTTTTTTATTAAATACAATGAATCAAGTTTAATTTGTGACTATTAAATAAATCTTTTAAAATCAATCTTAAATAAATATATTTATTATTTACATATTTTATATACAAAAATAATTAAACCAATTGTACTAATAGTTATCTAGTTTAAATAGAAAATTGAATATTTTTGACCAAAGCAATCAAAACCAAAAAGTTGTTAAATTTTCATTTTATTGTCTCATATAATTATTTCAGTTAAACTTTCCCATTGTAAATATGATTCTATTACAGAAAATATCTGCAATAATCATAAACAGTAGAATAAATAGTTGAAGTTATGTCAAGTTTTTTTAAAACAAAGAAATTTAGAGACATTAAGTTTTATTTAACTGATATACTATTAAGCGGAATAGGAGTTAGTTTCAATAGGATTAAAATGTATTCAAGTTTTTGAAAATTTGAAATATTTACTTTTAACATTACAAGAATCTGCTGTAAGTATTTCATTTTAAATCAGTTTGAATTTTCAATATTACATTTTTATGATTTTTTTTCTTGAATTGTTTTTATTCGTGATAATAAATATTTTTTATTTTATATTTTTCATTGTAGTTTTTCGTCCGAAAAATATTACATATTTTGTTGTAAAGTTATAATAATCTGTAAAACAACAGATAAAATTATATATCTTGCATATTTTATGATTATTGTTATACTTTTTTTTTTTTTTTTGTAAGTAATCAAAATTCATTGATGTTATCCCGAGACCTGATTATTATAAGTTATTTATTCGTCATATTTTTGGTTTTGAAATATTTTATTTTGAACTGTTGTTAAATCTGTTATATCATGAGTTGTAATTTTTTTTTAAATAAGCATTCTGTGATATTTTTGAGGACTTATATTGTAGTATTTAGTGAAACAAAAATGTACTCTTTTTGTTACCAATATCTCGTATTATATTTTGTTTATAAACATGTATTTTTGAATCTCGAATAATGTTTACTATATTTGTTGTCATTAATAGTTTTTGTTTTATATGATTCTACAGTTATATCATATAATTAAGACTTTTTGTGTTACATCGCTTAAAATGATAGATAAAACTTAAAGATTATCTTAAAATATGGTAATAATTCAAACTCTTTGTATTCATGTAACATAATGCAATTTTATATAAAAGCATTTTACATAATCTAAAGTTCTTTGTTCGATTATTGATTCAATAAAATATGACTAAAATTCAAGATAAATTGTTTAAATCAGAGATTTTAGAAAAAAGATATATTTATTTTTTTAATATTCTTTATATTCACTCTTTCAAATGAATTAGTTAGATTTTTTTAGACAATTAAATTTGTTATCGCTTAACCTTAGATATACCATTCGTTAATGATTAAAATATTTATATTTCAATAAATATCTATATAATTACAATTGTTTTACAATGTTATGATTGTACTTAATAATAATATGTACTGATAATATAATAGATAAATTTTATCGAGTTCCGTTTCATGTTGTAATTGAAAATGTCATAATTTTTTGTCAATCTTGTAATATTTATTAATTTTATATACATCGAATATGTTTTATAACTTAAGGTAAATTAATATTTGGTTTATATTCATGCTTAATGTTGCAAATGTTTGAGTGCTCTATATTGATATTATATTTTACAATTTTTGTATTTTTTTATGCTCTGAACGGCAGTTTAATATATTAAGAAAGCATTAAAAATTAATAATATGTTTAAAGATTTAGTTTCTTTTAAATACTTTAGTGTTACTAATAAACTATATACACTTTACAGCCAAAAACTATTTATAATGATTGCATTAATATCGAGTCTAATTACAATTAATTCAGCTGCTTGTGTAACAAATTTACCATCTTTATTTTTAATCTAATTGATGTAACAATTATTTCCACCTTTTGAGTGCCATTATAAATAGTTTCAACTGTAATTTTCCAAATTAAGTCTTCCTTAAAACTAAGTGACATTGTAATATTTAAAGTGTCCATCGTAGAAATCAATAACATTTATTAGGTATTCGTAATGTGTTCAATTTGTATTCTAATAATATTTAAATTATGTATTTCATTTATTTTTATCAGTTGTATGTGTACACACATATTTATCTAAAAATTTTGTAAAAATAGAACAACAATTAATTGTCAGTATTGGACACTTTAAAGAATGTCATCTATTCTAGATTTATCCTGTATCTCTCTTAAATGTACTCTAATTAAAGTAGGTTTTGAGTCGTGCTTCATGTATATTTTTAGCTTATGGCCGCTAAATGTACACCTACCTACATAATTATCAAAACTATATTGTCCTCTGTAAAAATTATCCTTTTTACTCTTGTTTATAATCCCTGTCTGCCTAAAACGTTCGTTTCATCCTATGAAAATAATGCAGATGTTCCAGCCAATTATGGAATCATTTTAGAACAAAAGGTAATTCAAATGAACATTTCGCTTTTCTAGCCATTTAGAAATAAATTTATGACTGTTAATTAAAATGTTGGCTTAAAATAATCATAGAAGTTCACAGGTACAAAACTTATCAACAATTATGCTGCAAATTCACTTCGAACATTATTCTACATCTTTAATACTAAAAATAAAATCTGCAGCATTCGTATTCATTTATGCTGCGAAACAGTTACCAGAAACATCATCGTATTAAGTATTGGACTAATGAGTACGCAGAAGGAATATTAAAATATGAAATATTATCATTTTCAGATTTCCGTGTAATATTCGGCTTAATATTACATGAACATTTTAAGCCCTTGAACCTCAAATGAAGTTTTATACATTTATGTTTAAAAATGTGATGAATTTAACATTATATATTAATAGATTAACTTTTGTTTTGTTTTGTTTTTCACAGATATCGTGGACAATTTGACGGACACTATGATATAGGCATTGACCGTCCTCCGGAATACACGACCAATTATACTCACGCTCAATATGATCCACATTTTGCAATGGATCCAAATTTAGTGCGCGATTGGGATGAAATTCGCGATAAAGAAATTCGAGAAAGAGAGAAGGAAAAAAAATTGGAAGAAGATAAACTGAAGAAGGAGTCTAAAAGCCAATCGCCTATCAAACATCATAAAGTAGAAAAACAAAGACTTGAACATAAACCTTCCCCTGAAAAAAATCATAAAGATTCGGATAAAAAAGATAAGGGAAAAAGAAAAAAGAAAAAAGATGCAGATATAGACAAAAAAAAGAAGAAGAAAAGTAGAGATAAAAAAGATAAGGACGATGGCAAAAAGAGTGATGAGAAAGAAGTTGAAAGTAATGAAGGAGAAATGAAGCTTGAAATCAAAGAGACTGATCAAGGTAATCAAGAACCCGCTGCGCCTGGAACTTCCGAATCGCCTCTACCTTATGAATCGGTTTCTGTTAAAGATGTTAAAATTAAAGACAATGTCACGGATGGACTTTATGGAGATTTAGATGAAGGCACGCCCTTAGACACAAGTTGGGGCTGTTATAAGAGTCCCGAAAGTAGTGAACCTCTTTTAAAACTTAAAGAAGAACCTGTGGAAGAAAAACCCAAAGAACCAGAAGTCCTGGCAGAGTTGCCTGAAAAGTCCAAATGGGAAGTTGAAGAAGATGTCAGTACATCAGAAGATAAATTTGATGTCATCAAACGAAAAGAAGAGCATGTGCTAGACAATTTGGAATTCTCAAATGATGGTCAAGTTTCTGTAACTAATGAAGTATTAAAACGAGCAGAAAATGCCATATTCCAAAAAACAGTTCGTACATTAGACGTAGCTGGTAAAAAAACTGTTGCTGATAAATCTGATAGCAATAAAGATAAAAAACCAGACATAGTAAGAGATAAAAAAATTGAAACTGAGAAATATTTAAATAAAGATAAAAAGCAAGAGAAGGAGAGTACCAAGGAGAAGAAGTCTGATGTTTCTAAAGAGAAAAAACCAGAAAATGTCAAAGAAAAGAAAGTCGATGGAATTAAGGATAAAAAAGTTGAAAATGTTAAAGATAAAAAACATGATATTTCAAAGGATAAGAAACCTGATATTTTTAAAGATTTCAAGGATAAAAAACCTGATGTCGATAAAGACAAGAAAATTGATGTAAAAGATAAAAAGCCTGATAATTTAAAAGAAAAAAAAGCTGAACGGGAGCGGAGATTTAATGACAAAACTGATATCAAATCAGCCACCGATAAATCATCAAGAAAAGATGATTTGCCATTGAAACACAAAGATAAAAAAAATTCAGAATCTGATGCTGCATTAGATTCATTGTCTATTCAAAGAGAAGCTAGAAAGTCTGGTAATTCTATACAAATTACTATACCAACAGATACATTAGATGATAAAAAATCTAAAGATGTTACTAAACGGATATCAGCTAAAGAAAGACTAGGCGATAAAGTTGATGATAAAGATGACAAGCACTATAAGCCCAGAAATGAAAAAAGAAAGGCCTCTCGGTCTCCAGTCCGAGTACACTCTACACTTATTGTTCCAGAGACAGTGCCAAGAAAAATCAGAGCAACATCCAAGACTCGTAGAGATTCAATGAAAAAAGATCGGAATTCTAAAAGTGAAAGAACCACGTCAACTTCTTCTCATCGACCTTCCCGACGCGATGATGACAAAAAATCAGATCACTCACAAAAGAAATCTGAAACCCGAAGAGTAATTAGGACAGATGACAAACAGAACCGTGCGACGGAACTAAAGAGCATATCGAAAAAAGACGACCGATTGGAAAATAAAGACGAAAAGAAAAAAGAAGAAAAGCGAGAAGAGTTGGTGAAAAAATCTAAACCTAAAGAAAAAGAAAAGGAACCAGAGAAAAAAGAACGTAAAAACCGTCGTCTCGAACCAGATCGTAAGTTGTTAGACGAAACAACATTGGAACACAACGAAGAAGATGACGATAACAAAAAATTATCCAAGGACAAAGAATCAGACGATTCAGCGAGTAGTTCCAGCAGTTCGAGCTCATCTTCAGATTCGTCACCAGTCCGATCCAAAAAGAGGAAGAAGACGAAGAAACGTAAGAAGAAGCACGTTAAAAAGAAAAAGGTTGCTAGTAGTTCGGATTCCGATGACTCGGATTCTTCTTCAGAGTCCGACGAAGCTAGCAGTAGTAAACATAAAAAAAAGAAGAAAAAGGAGCAGCGTAAACATAAAGTGCATAAAAAACCAATTAAGAAAAAGAAAAAGACCAAACACAGGTAGGAGTACAACGAACCGACGAATCATGTGTCTAAATATTAATTTTTCTATAGTCAAATATTGTACAAAGATTTTAAATTGTTTCACTCCTATTTATTTTTTTTAATTATTTTTTTTAGCGCATTAACTTTACGTTTGTCCGATTAAATATACGCATTGTTATTAATAAGACGTTATCATATATTTATGTACATATACATAAGTACATCATTCGTATGATTATATATACATATATATATATATATATATATACGTATACATATATATTACTATTATTGTAAATATGAATATTTGTGTGTGACGACGTTAAAACATGTTAAAATAAATTTGTGTATCAGATATACATTTTTTTTTTTCTAATTTTTATTGCTTCGACTATAAACTCTGACAAGTCTGGGTCAAATAAAATAAAAATTTTCTTTTTCATGAAAATGTTGATAACCCCTTGTTGTCATGCTACTAAATCCCATAATAATTATGTATAAAATTCTTAATGTCCATTTGTACGAATATTTGAATTTTATAACATTATAGGTGTTCACTATAAAACAATGAATAAGATTAGCTGGTAATCGAAGACAATGAAGCGCTGTTGATTTAAAAATATCGATTTTGCAATTCAATTCAATATTAATGTTTGTAAGAGTTTCATCAGACGTGTGTTACACTATAATTTTGGACTCTACTCGAAAAATGTTCACAAACTGCACTGACAATAGTTCTTAACGGTTTTCAGATATTTTACAATTTATATTTATTTCTAATATATCCGAACTAACTTTTCCTTCTAATAAAATAGAAAAAGTTTCCAGGTTCAAGTCGAGTGATGTGAACCACCCAACTGGTAAAAAGATAGATGTAAGACTTGGTAAGTCAAAATTCTAAATATATTAATAATATGCCTTTGAATTACTCGTGAACTTGATTAGACGAGTACTATTATTATTACCTAACCTGATAAAATTACACTGTGATTCAATAATTGGTACATATTTTATTATTGAATTGTCACTTGTGCGTAACATTACATTTAGTAACTGTTGTCTAATAATTGCAAAACATTCATTTACTCGTAAATGGTAGTTTTGTTCTCTGTTCAAAGATGATTGGTAAAGGAAGACAAGGAATAAACCAACAGAAGTATTTTATCTTATAAATCTATGCATTTATTGACTTGCGCAGATTGTTGTTCATCGCAAAAACAACAAATATTAATTGAAAAAAATCATATTACAATAATTCGCAATTGCTATTGTTGTTAGAAATAACATTAATATTTAACATTACACTATACAAATAAAATGGTAATAAATATTAAAAATCTTATTTGAACAAAATAAATTTTTCGTCAATAGACGACACCATTCAGTCTTATTACAAAATCATTAACAAATATGGTCTGAATTTAATAAACATCATAACATCCATTTATAACAAAACGTTAATTTGCATGTAAAAAATCTATTCGGGTAATAACTTAGTATGTTAAGTGGTTTTTTTTTTAAAAATAAATACTTAAAAAAAGTTTTCACACGCAGTATATACTAACAGAATTTTCCGACAGAGCCGCTATTGTCCGTCTTTTGTGAACAATCAATCCGTTTAAACTGCATATGTCTAAAATATTTTCTCGAACTGGAAATTTTTCTATAGTAGAACTAGAATTGACACTGCACAGATGTATACTGCTTGATTTCTCATCGTAATATGACACTAAAGTATCTTTATTACATCCATTTGATGGCACGAAACATGAACGGGACAGTTGAGTAGCTTTGTCTCCGCCTGAAAATATCAATGACATACTAATTAAATTATGTGAAACAGATTCAAATTTTTGACCGCCAAAATATTGAAGAAATTTTACTGATTAATTATCGAGAATAAGTTATATAAATAGAGTGAATTATTTATAAATAAATAAATTTCTTTTAGAATCATTGTTAAAAAAACTAACCATAAAAAGTGACCACTGGATGAATTGCAGAGCCTTCTGTAGAATTCACTATTTTCGACACAATATGTCGAGCAGACTTGTTGGTCCCACAAGGTTTGGCAGACGCAAGGATAAGACTAGACTCATTGTCAAAACAAGTACTACACCAAAGGCCTTTCAATGGCAATTCAGTCTCTTTATATGAGAAAACATCTTGTGAACGTGGTTCAAAGATGGATAATAAGTTCATTTTAGTCTTAAGAAATCCACCATCGGGGAATGATCGAGAATTCGATGGAGCGATGGAAGTAAGTGAAACACAAGGCAAGTTTTTTTTATGGTCAATGTTTAATAATCTCATAAACCTGCGGTCAATATAATATAAAGAACCCGTTTGACTTCCTGCCATCAACAAATTGGTATTATTACCAGCCCAACAACATGACCAAAGCGGTTCTGTAACTGAAAATATAAACATATTCATTAGAATATTTTTATGAATTATATAAATTATGAAAAAAAAATTGTATTACCATCAAGAGAAGAAACCACTGTATTGGACTTTAAATCAATTAAATTGATAAGTTTATCTAAACCAACAGAAGCTAATATAGAGTCTTCAATAGGATGGAACGACATGTCACGTATTGGTTTTTTGTGCACAAAAATACTATCGCTTTGAGGTTTCATTAAAGTTGTATTGATCTTTCTAATCATATGTGTTTTGAATAGTGGGTTCTCAGAGCTCTGAGATACGACCTAATAAACAAAATCAATAATTATAACACTTTTAATGGAAAAATTAATACCAAATGAATTCAATTCTAAAGGCTAGGTCTAAACTTCAAGACACTTACCAACATCATGTTTTTTTCATTGTAAGCTAAAACTCTGCAACCCGGAAGTTTAGTTAAATTAATTTTTGTCAGGCATTCACGAAAACGAACATCAGGTACTGGTGATTGGTTTTTATCAAGCTTATTTAATCTGTCCACTTCAGTACTTAAATATTCACATTTGGATTCCCACATTGTTATTTGTTTTTCTAAGAGCTTCTTACTAATTTTTTCCTTAAATAAAAAAAAATAATAATAATAATTGATAGATAATAGGTATGTAAATTTATAAAAACTAAAAATGATTCAAAATCTGATAACCAAGTATGAACTTTGAGGCCTCAAAAAAATCTGACTATTTTTAATTAAAAAACTATTTTAAAATTCAACGAAAAAAATTTACTCGGCAGTAAAAAAATATAATAGCTACAATTTTATTGACTTCTCATTGCTCTCATATTTTCATTTTAAGTTTTAAAAATTGTATCATACTTTGATGTCATCAAGGTCATATATTATACAAATATATTATTGATAATGGAGATATTATGAAGACTTTAGAAATTACATAGATATACACTATATACCACTGGTTGCAATAAAAATAACTAATTGATAAAATAAGATTAATTTTAAAACTTTTTTTTCTATACTAAATTGTATATATTTATTTATTCATACTCCAAGCATAAAATATATATAAAAATTCCTAAAATATGAAGAAACTATCTAAAAATATTTAAAAATTATATAAACACACAAAATGTTAAAAAAAAATTGAAAATAAAAGTTCATATTTTAATACTCTTCTGTATGAATCAAATTTTATCATTGGAATTTTATAATTGCTCTAGACTACCCACTAAAAAAATTTATTTTAAAATCTGAGCCTTTAAGATAATAACATGTAAATTTTTTTGTCCAATATTTAAAAAAAAATTATATAAATTATTTACATATAATGCGGAATAACTAAAATTGAAAATTTATCTCACTTGATCAAGCTTATTTTCAAGAGCTGTTATTTCCGCTGTGTCAACTGCAACAATATTGGTGGCATATAGAATTCTAACATCCCTTACATTAGCCCTTGTGTTGCATGTTGGACACCTTCTTGCATCAGCATTACACCCATTCTAAATATGTAATAAGACAATATTGATAAAAATTTAATTTAGTATTAGGTTTATTATAAATATTTATAGAAGAATCATAGTTAAAATAATATTAACCTTTAGCCATCTTTCTAAACAACACTGTCCAAAGATATGACCACATTTTAAACATGCAGGTCTATGCGCACCAGAAGTTGTTAGACCTTCCAAACATATTGGACAGGAAAATGCTTCTTTTCCTGATACTTCAGAATCTATGAAGTTCACATATAAATTAACACATTTAACTTTGGTAAAATATTAAATAAAAATTATAATTTTGTTTTACTTTCATTTGCTATCATAAGTGTGCTTTGTTCAGACTTTGCAGTGTTCTGAGTTGACGTTAATTCTGAAGGTCTAGACTCTGAAGTTCCTGAGTCTGATGTTCCAGATTCTGAAGGTCCAGATTCTGAAGATTCAGTCACTAAAGATTGTTGGCTTCTTTCAGTGTCGGAAATATTTTGACTATCATCTGATGACTGATAATTCGGATCATAAGGTGACTGGGAAAAAAATGCATTCATTATGATAAGTATCACAGTAATAAATTATTTATTTTATACTATAAACAAATAAATATAAAATTAAACTAGAATAGAAGAATCTATCATTTAAAATGAAACATTAAAAAAATACTTACAACAGGATCATCCTCTGATTCAGAACTTAATTCTACAATTAGATCTGTTGAAATTTGCAATCGTATTAGAAATTTGAAAATAAAAAAACATTTAATTGAAGTTCAATTATTTATTAATCACATATTTAATATCGGAGGCATGTTTACAGAGAGATTGATCCTCAGAATCCTCAATTGATTATGAAAAAAAGGTTTAAATAAAAACAGTAATGTATTGATTAAAAATGTATGATAAAATAATATCAGATAATTGTCAGAAATAATGTTATTTTTTAACACTATTTATTCACATTATGTGTATTTATTATGTAATAAATTCAAAATATGAATACACTACATTAGCATTTAAACAGAAAAAATTCCATAAAAAGTTCATAATATACAAAAAGTGATGTCAATTGATTTTAATAACTAATGGTTTATTGTAGAATAAAAACAGATACATAGCCATCAGTGTTCAAAGTGCTTTAGTCTATTATGAAAGTTATAATTTATTTAGTTTTAAAATATGGCAATAGTTCTGATAGATGATTTAGAAGCATTAATGTATTCACTAATCAACAAAACTATTTTTTTAAATTCCTGTCAGTGAAATAAAAATATGCCTTTAATAAAAATATATTATAAACAAAGAAGACAATTTTAAATTGACAGTTCTTACTTTGGATATCTATAAATGGAATTGATAAATTGGATTCAGTTGAAGATTCGGTATCATAACTTTCATAATCCATTACTGAGCTATAAGACTCATATGACTCACCAGACATACTAATATCATCATCGTCATTCATCTTATTTTAGAGCCCTGTAAAAAATAAAGAATTCTATAAACACATTACTTATATAATATGATGACTATAAAAAAAAATAAAATATTTTCTTTTCCACTATTATTTTTATATTTAGATTAAAAAAAATAAAAATAAAACAAAATATTATTAAATATATAAAATTATTTTAATACAAACTATTAAATATATTTAAACAATAATAAAATAAAGGTCTTGCCTTGAGTATTATAATTAAGAGTGCAAAAATGTCACGACCGGTTTCAATTAAAAATCATCATGTAGCATGTGCTCTATCGCCTACATTCTCTATACACTATACTATGTGCCTATTGATATCTCAAAACATACACTAATATTGTAAACATTTCTAGAGTTAGATCATTTATATGTTAATCAATTTTTATATTTATATTATATTTAACCTATAGTTCTCTTAACTATCATTAAGTATGATTATTCGATTTGGGATCAACAAAATTTTGGTAAAGGTTCACGATATGGTTATCTCCTGACTAACCAATCAAATTAATCATTAACTTAACTAAAACTTATTTTTGTATACCTTTTAACCAAACTCCCTTTTTCCTTTTTAACACAACAAAATATGTTTCTTTGTGATTGTCATACAAGCTGAATACCCAATAGTCCATAAACGACTATTTTAGTTTAGAACTTCAAAAAGATATACAGCATATAGGTAAGACCAAAGAAGTAATGTCAATCTTTAACAAGTCAATATATTACAAATAATTATCAACTGCTAAATACACAAGAGTTGTATTGTGGTCTGTAGAAAAGTACCACGAATTTAGAAAAGAAAATTAACTGTTTTCTAGTGTTTTATATCAGTATAACATCCTAAGTAAATAAGAACGATAATTATTTCTACTTCTAATTCAGAGCCTTAAAATACATTTTGAATACATAAAGAAAAGAAAAAACTCGTTTAGGTACGAAACTGCTTTAATGCAAAACTCACCGTATCAATATCTATTTCGCTGAAATAAAACTGCCAAAAACCTCCGACTGGGAGTACGAGAAACGGAGAAGCTAAACCGAAACAAATACGACCAAAGGTATTCGTTAGGTTTTAGCAATTTACATACAACTATGAAGCACTACTGATGTATGGGTTCCGGCAGAGTTCGGGCGAAAGTATCCAGTCAGTGATTGATGATTAGTGAGATCACCGAGATGAGATGTCTAGAAAAAAAAATCTATTCGTTTAAACGTTATGTTATTGTTTATTGGAACGAAATACCTTTAGCGTGTTGTTATCGCGATCGTCATTGTGTACACCGCGGTCATAATATATTATTATATCTATGGCGTACACCAGCTGCTTGTACCACTGTTATCTTTTTACGTTATTAGAACGGAGTGGAGCGTGTATTTTGAATTTGATTTCGAACACATTGTACAATCGTATTGTTTTATGCTTCTATAGCATATACAAAATAGACATGTGTCAACATCAATAACGGATTATTAGACGTGTACCGAAGTGTCGAACTGTCGACCACTAAAGGTACGAAATGAATATAATATCGAAATGAACACAAGAATGGCGGCCATACGTATATACATATATATAGAGTAGTAAATAGAAACAGTAGTAACAAAACGATTGGTGCGTTGCTCAGTCGATTCGCAGGGAAATCGCGTGGGAATACGGTCGAGCGGCACGTGGTGCGCCTGTACCGCGCCGGGCGGCCCGCGCGCGCACAACGTGTAGAGCACGCGCCGCCGCGGGAGTTTTCGCGTCGCCGCTGCCGGCCAGCCTGTCGACGCGGCGTTGTTTACCGCAGTATAAATTATTGTATATTCGTTTCGACTATATTGTTGCCGAGCCCTCCTCCCCCATACCCCACCGCGTCATTTTATCTGCCGCGAATCACAATAAATAATATCCCGGCGACTGTGTGTTGGCCCGTCCGGTGAAACGTGTTTTTTTTTTCTCCGTGTTCAGCCGTGCGCGCGTCGAGTCACCAGTCAGCGACTACCGATCGCCGTTGCCGTGTCGTTGCGTTGTTGGTTTTTTTTTGCCCACCCGTTCTTGTTGCTACGCTCAGCGCACCGTCGTCGTCGTGCTCGTCACCGGTAAGAACCCGATATGGCCGACAAAGACAAAGACAACGAGGAGGTGGAAGCGACTATCGCGGACGAAGCGGTGGTGACCAAGTACAAGACGGCCGGAGAGATCGCCAACCGTAAGTCACGACACCCCCCGGGATTTCGAATTTGTCTCTCGCCGTCCGGACGGAGGGCCTGAGAACGTATTTCCCAATGGTCCTTCCACCGGACGATGTCGCGCACGCCCGGACTTCGTCGCGACGACGCGGGTATTTGTCGCGTTTGTCACATAACCTACAAAATCTGGACGCGGCCCCCCCTCGGGGTTTTCGGGGGCCTCCTCCAGGGGAAACATTCGCGTCTCCGGGCCAAACTCGGTTGGTCATTTTTCGCTAATTTTTGACCGGGTGGCTTTGAGCACCATCACTGGCCACGAGGTGCCCACGCTCATGAAATACGTGTTTGAGACACAAAGTACCACTTTCACCTTGCACGCCATCGTGTCTTGCCCTCATCTATCATGGTTATAAATCGGTTTATGGGCATCGACGTCGAGGTTCATTGACGTCGTTATTGTCTGGATACAGACTCACCCGCGGGAAAACGTGATCCGTTTGGACATGAAAAAACAACGAATTCTTCGACAAATTCGATTACAAAACTATTTTTTTTATTATTTGCAAGAGTTAATAAACCAATGCTTACCAACGGAATATTTCAGTCTAGACACTATGGGCTAGTGCTACCTGTGATCTCAAAAATATGAAGGACCTCAAATGTTTACTGTCATAAACTGAAACCTATTATTGAAGTCATTCAAACGTGTCGAAATTTCATTCTACATCATATAATGATTTGTAACTAAACTCCTCAAAAATCAGCTCACATGGCAACTCTTGGGGTTTTGTATTGTATACTCAACATAACCATTGATAAGGGTATTATACTAGTTATGTACTAATTCAAATCCATTTACTAAATTATACACCTGCCTTTTGGTACTGAAATGCATTGTTCATACCAAAAATCATTTTATTAAGTGGTAGCTATTTGTAGTTATTTTCTTGTTAGCTTCAATATTTTTAAATTGAGCCCTTTACCTTGGTACGTTTTTGTGCGGATCTTATACCGACTACACTTAATAAGATGACCCAGAATAAGTTTTTCATTATAATTTTAAATACCAACTTGATTTTAGATTTCAGATATATTAAAAACCGGCTTAAAAATGTATTTAGGAATTTTTTCTATAAATCTACAATTTTAGTAAATCAGAAAATGATCATTTTAAATGGCTTTTGTCAAATTGATTCAAATGTTAATTATAATCAATTATGTGGTCATTATTATCAAAACTTAACCTTATTATATTTTATGTGCTGTGAATATACACTGGGATGCTATATAAAACCTATAATTACTTCTAATGAAAAAAACGTGTGACCAAAATGATTAATTTTGTGATAAACATATTCATAAAATCGAGCATAAAATACTTATATTTAATGTTTAATCATCACTTAATCATGATAAATTTTATTTTTCAGGTGTCCTAGTTGAAATTATTGAAAAATGTGTAGAAGGTGCATCAGTTCGTGATGTCTGTATTTGGGGAGATAATTTAATATTAGAAGAGACTAGCAAAGTATTCAAAAAAGAAAAAGAAATGAAAAAAGGTATTAAATTATATTTATTTACATTTTTAGAAAATCCATTTAAAATTTGTGTTTTTCATTATAGGTATTGCTTTCCCTGTTTGTATATCTGCAAACAGTTGCATTTGCCATTTTTCACCTATTACGAGTGAACCAGATCATACAATTGCTAAGGACGATGTTTTGAAAATGTATGTTTTTATACTTTGATGTTAAAATTTATAAACAATTTAAACCATTGTTATAAACTTATTTAGTCGTATTTTATTTTCAGTGATCTAGGAGTTCATTTAGATGGTTTCATTTCTATGATTGCTCACACTGTTGTTGTAGGAGCTAATTCTGACAATAAAATCACTGATAAAAGAGCTAATTGTTTCTTAGCTGCTCATTATGCATCTCAGGCAGCATTAAGACTGATGCGGCCTGGCAATGACGTTAGTACTTTTTTTTTCACATAGAAGTTATACCATTTGTTTTTGTTAAAAATGTATCATAATATAGTTTAAAATAATGATCTCGTACGATTAATTTTTAGACATATCAAATTACTGATATGGTAATGAAAGTTTGCAAAGAATTTGATTGCAAGCCAGTTGAAGGAATGCTGAGCCATCAGTTACTGCAATTTAAATTAGATGGCCCCAAAACAGTTATTCAAAATCCAAGCGAATCACATCGCAAAGAACACGAAAAAGCAACAATTGAAGCCAATGAGGTTTATGCTTTAGATGTACTTGTTAGCACAGGAAGTGGTGCTGCACGTGAAACAACTGCTAAGGTATCTGTGTTCAAAAAAACCGAAGAAGTTTATCCTCTTAAGCTTAGGGCATCTAGGTAAATATTATTTGTGCCATTTTTAATTTGAAAAAATTAAATTTTATAAATGATATTTTGTTTAAATAGAATATTTTATACTGAAGTAATTCAAAAACACAGCATAATGCCATTTAATTTGAGAAATTTTGAGGACGAAAAGAAGGCTAAAATGGGTGTAATGGAATGTGTAAATCATAAACTTATTGAACCGTTTCAAGTTTTATTTGAAAAAACTGGTAATTTTTATTTTATTGAACTTAATTACATATTTTGTCATTTATTAACCTTCTGTGTATTTCAGGTGAAACTGTTGTTCAATACAAATTTACAGTTTTAGTAACAGCTACTGGACCTGCTCGAATTACAGGATTGCCATTTGAAGAGGATATTTATGTGCCTAATTTATCCATTAAAGATCCAGAAATCTTGGTATGTTGTAACAATTATTTACCATTTAGGTGTATTGATAAAGTTGAAAAGTAATGATTTCTATTATGAAATATATATATTTAGAATTTACTCAAAACATCTGTAAATCAAAGAGGCATTTTGCAACTTGTGAAAAAGAAGAAGAAGAAGCCCCAAAAAAGCGGTAATGCTGCTAAAGAAAATTGCACCATGGAAGTTGATCAACCGTCCAAAGCAGATACAGGAGTTGAAAAAATGGAAGTGGATGCATCTGCCTAACAAATTTTCTTTCCATTTTTAGGAATATAATTTGTACAAACATGTTTTAGACGCTACATCGCATAAAATTGTGAATATAAAACATCTTAAAAGGTAAACAAGAAAATAAAAAAATGTTCAATCAAATTTTTATAAAAGTTCATCGACTTCTACAAAGACAAATCATTTAGTTTCTAGAAACTGAGATTAATCTTGACCAACTTATATATTGTACTAATAAACAGTAAGCTAATTTGTTTTTGAATCATGAAATTAACAAAAACATAGTTTACATAAACACTATCCTTCAACAATTACTTGTAAATTTGCTTTTGTTTAAAATAAAGTGTCTAATACATTTTCAAAACAGATTTATGTATTTATTTGTAAAGTTCTGCCAAAAATATAATACACATTCTTATTTAGTAAACTTTTACTCAGTGTTGTGTTAAATAAATAAATTAATCAACTTCAAAAATACATAATTTATTAAACCAATAAAAAATACCCAATTTAGGAATTTATTCACGTTAAGGATTTTTTCAATATTAAAAAGTTTAAAGTTGGATGTATAGAGAAAGAATTATTTTAATGCATACATTTTTTGATAATAGAATTACTCGAGTAAATGGCACATACCTGATTTAAGAATTTTTTTCAGAGTCAAGTGGAAACTTGATCTCTACTAATTTAATTTTCTTAACAATTAGTACTGGGGTAAATTTGAAATAAAATTGATTTTATTTTATTAATAGTTAAGTTTTTATTTTTACATAATCAGTAAATACTTATTTTTGCTTTTTTTGTTAAAATTTTAAAATTAAATCTGTCATTTTCTTTTTTTATAATTGTTAGATGAATAAACTTAATCATTTATTTACTTAACTGTAGAGGAATTAATGTGTATAACTGTTGTCAATTTTAATTCTGTTAAATAAGTTTATCATATGCATACAGTTCTGTTTAAGTTTCCATAATGAAGTATTTTGAAATTATATGTTCGACGTTTAAAACATGAATTACATACCTACATTTCTTTTTTATTGAAATTGTAGATAATTTTTTATTATTTTTACTATTCCCTTTTTCCATTATTTAATTTTCTACATGTAATGAAAAATGTCTTAACAAAACCCCCTCCTATTGTAATGATTATTTCACAGTGTCTATCTTGTACATAGATCCACTGTCTACCTCAATTTTTTATCGTTTAAGTTTACAATTTGTATTGTAATGTTTGTATAAAAGTAATATTTTTTTAATTCCTATTTTTTTCATTCGTTCGACAAAACAACTCACGACTTCAGGTATCAGATTTCACATATTGCCTTAATTGGGCATAATATGTTGCTTACCTGTGAATTTGAATGAAAATTGAATTATTGACCAATTTTTTTTTGAAACGGAACTTAACTTGTTACTTTTTATGGCTTATCTTAGAATTTTTTTATTTTTTTACATCTCAATGTCATACTATTTAATTTAAAATAAGGTATGGAGTTTTTCAGCTGTCATAGCTATTTGTGAAACTGGTTTTCATGTTTATAAATTCAAATCTGCGACCAAAAGTTAATGTATTGTTGTTTTATTTTGGACTAATTAAGTATTTCAAAAATTTAAAACTAAATAAATAAAAATAAATATTGTTTAGTGGTGGTTAATAAATCATATAGTATTAAAACATAATAGTGTGTTGTATCAAAGTTCAACATTTTCAATGAGAAAGAAAACAGTTTGAAGCATTTTGAATTGCAGCATAAATTATGGAGATAAAGCTGCTTTTGGAAAGAAGAAAAAAATTCAAATCCGGTAGTATGGGAGTTACACTCCACGAAATTTGAAACTCACATGAACTTATTTTTATGCGCAAATAGATTCGACCTATTTTAACATAAATTACTACCTTTGTGTTAAAGGGTTTTACAATGAATACACTTTGAAAACTAACTAATCAACTGTCATAGTCGAAAAGAAAAACTCGTGTGATATCTCAAAAGTAGGTGGTGGAACAATAGTTTTCAGAAGACAAAACTCAAGACTTATTAAATTTTCATCATACGCCGTTTAATTGGTAACAAAAGATGTCGTTTTGGCACGAAAGAAAAAAGAAAAAAATTCTCTCGTTTATTTATAACATTGCTCTATATTAAAATAATTAAGCACAACAGTAGAGAACTGTCAACAAATATCTATATGTCAGACTCGATATAACTGAGAAAAAAAATGGATCATCGAAATAATAATTACACAAAATATTGCTATTAAACAATGGTACACGAGTTTATTTATTCCAATACAACCAGTCGTTGTTAATTTTCCGTGGGCTTGATCAGTTGTACCTCGACCAGTTGGTACGCTTTAGTCGCCGCACAGGCACATTTGTGAGGCGCATCGATAACGAACTCTCCGGCACTGTACAACCCTTTGTTCCAACTCGACGTGGTCGTGGACTTTAAATTTTCTACGGACGGCAAAGATTTCACCTAGAAAAACGGACATGATGACAGTGATCGTCACTCGTTATTGTCAACACAAAACAAAGACTCACTTGCTCCGGTAGTTGAGAATCTGCTTTCTTGGCAATGGGAGTTAAAATGGCAATTATCAACTTTGCCACTTCGCGGGATGTTTCGCCATCCTTCCACAGGCCCAGTTCGGACGAACCATACACCGTCGCGCCGAACAAAGCTCCTCTTACAGCGTAACTGTGTAAAACACGAAGCAATGTAATGAAGACTAATTTAGATACATCACGCCGAACACACAATGAATGTCAAGGCTGTTTATCGAATACTGGTTGAGGTCATTCGAAAAGACTGGGTGAATAAAAACGCGCAATATCGCTGTAGCAATTAGAATAAAATCGGTCATACCTTACGAACTTGTTTAGCTTACTCATTTTAAATCAATCGACGTCGCACTTAAAACTAAACGGACTAGAATTTAACCGACTAAAGATTTCGATATTTTCAGTCGGCGAGAGTGATTCTGCTGAGACCAGCAGCAAATCCGCTCTGGATGTCCGATAACCGCAATCAATTCGTCGCGTTTTTAGATAACATTATCGTTCCGCGTCAAATCGGCGGCATTTCTCAGAGATAAAGCCTATCGCGAACCTCCACCACTGGCCGAAGCGTTTTGAATGCAAATTGTTATTGAATAATTTTCGTCACGCGCTCAGACGAAACACACGATAATTATTGTTTTTCCATCATACCGCGGCGGTAATCGACTTCGATTTTATTAGCAAATTGAATTGAATTCATTTTTAAATTTCGTCCGGTCATGTGTAACACGACAATATCGTTACGTTCGTGCGTGCAGAGAACGACGGCGCACCGTAAATCGATGGCGAAAAAAACCACACACAATCGTTTGGTTCGAGAACCGTTGTTCGTGCGATGTCTTCGAATTCAGTGCCCTCATTGAAGTTGCCCCCCAGTTTTTCGTTCCGTAATAATTTTCGATGTCTTCGGACGATCGTTAGTTATCGTCGGATCTGAAGCCGTTCTTTTGATAATCGGCACCGCAAGACTCTTTCGAGCGCGATGTCGGCCAACGAAAGATTCTTTCAGTCCTGCAGAACCGGCGATCTGAACGCGATCAAAGCCGACCTGTTTTTCCATGTATCGCCGTTCGTTCGAGACAAGGTAATTGTCACCGTTGTTTACATATTTTATTCTACAGAGCCAGTGCCGTAAAAATCATAGGTGCAGGCGGTGCAGAGCACTGGGGCCCACCGATTCGAAGGGCCCATAGTGGATAGCCTTCAAATTTTTTTTTAATTTGATTTAATTTGCTTAAACTTCATAATTTTATTATTATCATTATTATCATTATTATTATATTATTATAGTATATTTTAATAACACAAAATGAAAAAACCCGATCTGTTTTACTTGGAATTGTTTAAATCTAAATATTGGGAAAATTATATATTATATATTAAATATTATATAATATTCATATCATATATTTTATATACTAACTTATTTATTTTATCTACCCATGTAGTTTATTCTACAAGTTTTTTTATTAATAAATACACAGGATCACAATTTTATATTGAATAGATTATATAAAATTGTGATCCTGTGTTCCTACTACGTTGAAGCTCTACACAGAATTGTTTCAACGAGAAAATTATCCATCGGTTCTTTAAAATTCAATACATCCACAAATACTATCCTTTTTAAGGAGTAAAAAATTTCCATGCCGTGAACTACTACTTTTTTACTTATCTCAAGAAAGAGGGGCCCATATACATTTGTTTGCACCTGGGTCTTCGACTCTCTAGTTACGGCACTGTACAGAGCGCTTGTTCAGCTATACAATTTGGGGTAGTTCCATTGGGTGGTCCCACTTGTAACTATCGACTATTAGTGTTCGGATATTATCGGCTTACTATTCTATTTCGATATTTCTAGCCTACAATTGAAATCGTACATGTTTATAGTTTCTATTTCTCTACCCAATATTAAAATTTTAAATTAAATATAATACAGACAAATTGACCTTAAACAATTTATACATTTTAGATTAATAAAAAAAAAGAAAGAAAAAGAACTAATAGTGTAAACAACTACACTTCCAGCTTTTTACTGTTTTTCACTTTTTAATAAAAATAGTCTTGTCAAAACATTAATAAACCATTCAAATTGTGACAGTTTAGTCTTATTTGTAGTTAATTAAAAGTAAAAAGTTAAAGCAAACAATTCCAAATAAATATTGTAAGTCGTGTGTAACAGAATTAATAACTGTACCTAATAACTATATAATTGAATATATTAGTATTTTTATTACATTGTGTTTGTATTTTTACAGTATGGAAATAATGCTTTACATCTAGCATGCATGAATAACCAGCCGAAAGTATTAGAATACATGTTGAAAACTGTCAAAACATACAAATGTGATATTCAGAATAAGCTTGGACGTACTGCTTTAAATATTGCAGCTTCTCAAGGTGCATTTGAGTGCATTGATATGTTATTGAACAATTTGGACTGTGATGTAAACTCCACTGACAAAGTATGTTCAATTAATTGATTGTTATAATTCTTAAAACAACCTAATCAATATTTTTTGTCCAGCCCAAGTATTTAGGTACATATTTATTTTATTATTGATATTCTCCCAACATGCGGAAATTTAAAAAAAAAATAATAAAATCATTTTTTTTATTATGCTGATCAATAATTACAATATTTTATGTTTCAGAATTTTAAGAATACTCCTCTTCATTGGTGTGTTACCAGTAAATGTGTCAAAGGAGTTCAATTATTATTAAACCGTGGAGCAAACTTGGAATTGATCAATAAGTTTGGTAAAACTCCTGTTCAACTCGCGAAAATAACTTGTCTAGAAATTTATCATTTAATAGACAAAGTAAATATTTCATTTATTTCATTTTCGGTACAAACATGTGTAAATGCATTATGAATGCATGCTTGTTGTTAAGATTATTTGTGTTATTGAACACTTTGAATTAAAACAACAATTGAGTATAGTAGAAATTAATGGAATAAGAAAAAATATTCAATATTCCATTTTGATAAATCTTTATATTTTATTCGTACATTATTCTAAATTTCAGTTTTCCAAAAATGAAAATAAAGATCAATGTTTATACACCGCTCATGAAGTAAATGATATTGAAACAAACAGTAATTACTTTTCAGAAGTACATCGATCATCACCAAGTTCATCACAGTTTAAAAAAACTACTAGTAAGCCTAAAAATTATATTTTGAAAATATCCAACTACATATATTGTGCATATTATACTTGACCATTTTTTTTTGTCATTATTGTTTATAATTTGTGCTTAACAAAGTTAACAAGTGTCTTGTTTAATTACACAAAACAAAACTTTAAATCTATAACCTACATTAAATTATTAAATATTTTTAAGATTTTTAAAATTGTTTTTAATATAGAAAATTATGGTTGATGATAAAAAAAAACCTTTGAAACTTATTATTAAATGTTTTATATCAGATCATTAACTGTTATAATTTTAAAATGTATAATAAGTATAGTTATATGTTTCAATGAATATGTATCTGAATGAAATACAATTTGACTTTAAATTATAAATTTAAAACTTTATATAACAATGACACAATAATGTGAGGATAAGTTTTAAATGTAAGGTATAACTATAAATTATTTTAAAATATAAATTACTTTCCCAGATAGTTCTTCAAAGTCAAACTCTAAAATATTTAACGAGTCACTCAATCAACAAAACAAGAATTGTGAGACATATGGACCAGATTTGACATTGAATAATTCAAATGAATCATTTTTTTTGGATATTTCAAAATTAAAAGGTGAATTTAATTCAAATTAATGATAATTGTAATTCAGTTGTGTATATGCTATATTTATTTTGCAGATGAAGACAATTCCGTTTTAAATTTTTTGGAAAAATCTATCGAACCAGTAGACGAGACTTCTTTTGTATCATCTATTTTAAACAGTGGAAAAGTTATTCAATTAACAGGTACGAATGTACAATATAAAAATTGATTATGATTTTAAAATAAACGATAGACATATTTTATTTTATTATTATTCTTTTAGAGGCTGGTATACTTGCTCTGGAGTATACAAAAAATGAAGTGCACACACCAATTCCAGATCGGCTCGTAAAAAGCTTTTTAAATACATCACAACAGCTAAATGAAAACAAAAATCACAATAGCAATGATACATCGAAAAAAGAAAACAATGAACTGGATTCAAAAACACCGGGCAAAAGATTGAAACGATTGAAAAGTCCACAACCTTGTGCTAAAAAGTCGAAATACACTGAAAACGTTATGGACAAAAATTCTGAATTTGAAAGTTTGTTAGAGCAATTGAATTCTAAGTGTAGCAACACTGAACCTACGGTTTACAATTCAAATTCGTACTGTTCACAAAATTCATCTTCAGTAGAAAATAACGCGGTGAAAAATAATGAAGTTAATAAAAACCAATTGGTTTGTTTGAATACTGACATCAACTTTCAAACCAAGTGGGTAGAAGATTTTATGTACTTATTGCATAAACTAGAAAATTCAGACATTGTAGACCACAAATCAATCGAACAAGCTTGACCAACACCTAGCCATGTGATATAATATGTAAGTGTTTTATCTGAGTATTCTTCAGAGTTACTCATATCTTTCCAACATTTTAAGATTCAGAATTTTTTTTTTTTAATTAAAAATAGTATTATTTAAACTAACTGTTACTGAACACACGCAAAAATGTAACTTATTTTATTTTAATACTTTCGATGAAATAATTTAATTTTTCCTAACTGTTTGATCTCAATTTGTTATCTTATAACTTTTCTTAAATTTAATAAATTAAATGTATATATTATATTTCACCGAATACGTATTTTAATATTTAATTTTTTGTAACGAAATGGTTATACTTTAAAAAAAGTATAAAATATTTGTTGATTATTAGATAAATTAACCATATTGTGTTTACTTTTTTTCATATTTCACATGAGTTGCCACAGTACATATTTATTTTTTTCTAATGTGTTTTCTAACAATGTTTATAATGCCATTGTGTTCTTGACAGGAGGCCACACCAATATTAATTGTTATCTGACAACTGATATCTCTCGCATAACATACTCATCAAGTCATCACATACCATAATAACAGAATGGAAGATTTTAGAATTAAGTATCAATAGAATATTACTCAGATCGATAAAGTAACATTTTAAAAACAATAAAGTTATACTTAAATTTATTTGCTGTGTGTATCATATCACGTATAATAGAGGTGCAACTTTAATTTATGGCTTATTATGGCAAGTTTAATTCGAGCAGATCTCCTCTTATTGTATAGACTAATTATTAGTTTTTACTTGGTAAAAATGAAAAAATGTTCATGATAATCATTTAATTGAAATGTGAAATTGAAAAGCGTATCTTTCAAAACCGACTTGTTAATAATAATTTTATTATTTTAATAAGGCTTAAGATGTCTACAACATTTTTCATATAAATTATTTTTGTTTGCAAACATGATGACTATTTGTTTACTAATTCTAGATTTTAAGTTAATATTTTCGACATCCAAATGACTGGTCGCATCAGTGCTTATTTTATTGCCGTTACAGTCGTCGCTAAAGATCCAGAGCTAATCATAGGTGGAGGAGATGAGCGCTAGATTCGATTTACATAGTTTTTAGTTAGCTTTTGAATCTAATTGTTAAATAAAAACCCATATTGTTATTGTATTCTATATGATATAGGCGTATAGTTTTTAAAAATGTGATTTTTTTTTCAGATTCTCAAGTTAAAAAAGATAAAAAAAAATCATCACTGTATTTTTATTCAACGCTCTCGGTGTCATACGCAAAATATTAAAATTATCCTTAAAAAAAAGAAAATACAATATACGAGAGTGCCATCGGTAATTACTTAATTATTATAACCCATTAGTGTGGTATTGAAAAATAAAAAATAAACTAACAATAAATTACAAAATATTTTAACCACTATGTACCTATTTGAAGGAAATTAACGATAAAATTGACAATCGTTCATTACTATCGGCTATCTATATTCTATAATATATTATACCACTCCGCCGGCCGTAGAGAGTTGACTCGAGCCATAATATATTAATATGGTAAAATATTTTAAAAAAAAAAAAAACCAACAATAATAATATCTCGAATTATCAGTAGATATAGGGATAGGATCGCATTACTCACAGCCGAGTAGAGTACATTTTTTCGTAACGTGAAAAACGGCAATAAAACAATAATCTGAGGCGGAAAGACTAAACATAATGAAATGTTTTATCTGCGTTTATATTTTCCTGGTTGGTTTTTTTTTTTCGTTTTGTGTGTGCGTGTGTTAGGTGCCTATCATAATACATATTATTTCATATTATCGTACCGTTGCAGGGGTCCTTCGGATTTATATAAACGCAGATATCCGCGCAAATTGTGCGAAACATCCTATCATACTTATCATGAGACGTATTGTACTATAGAAAATTCGTTTGTTGCCACGTCACCGGATAGTTTTTTACATTTATTTATCGACGGCGTCGAATCGAATGAAAATAATTCGAAATAATTTGATGAAAACGAGAACGTTGATTGTTAACGAAATATTTTCAAACGAAAAAAAGAAGAAGCGGACCGCAGTCTGTCGTCGGGAATATCTCTGCTTCCGGCGGTATAGTCCGTGGTCTAAATGCACATGCCTGAATAAACTATGAAAAATATTTGAAAACCGGAATACTATTTGCGTTTTTAAGTAGGTATATAGTTGTATACAGTAAGAATTTCGTATGCCTGCTAATTATAATATAATTGTATATACTATAATATAATACAGTGGCTCGGGGTCTTTCCGCTCTACATGTAAACAACGCTCGTGTACTCCTTATGTACCGGGGAAAAGTATAATTTTCTGCGATGGTAATAAAAAAACTTATATGTGTTATAAGGTCACGCGGCGTTCGCGTGTACATAATATGTATATCGGTAGAGGCATGGGAGGTACCTTCACACGTAACTAAACGGCAATACCTACGCACACACTACCTATATATACACACTGCGGTTGCGACATCGACTTGTAAACAGTGGCGCGCCTTGTAAAAAGATACGTTTTGAAAATCGTTTCAAAGTGGTGACACATAAAACGATTATTTTATATTTAAATCCAAACACGAACGAATTTTTGTGTAATTTAATTTCGCGACGGCTAAACTATTACAGTGAGAGTTCTGACGCGACGATATCTCGATCATCATAATATTATATAGGTACCACATAGTTACCATAAAATAGGTACGTACCCAAAGCCGTATCCAGAAATATTTTTCGGGGGGGGGGGTCCAAAATATGTTTATTGTAATTTTACTGAATTAAAGTTTTAAAATTTGATTAAAAATAAGACCAAAAAAGTTTTAATCTTCTTTTAATAAAATTCATAATTAAATAAACAAAATTACTTTGACATCTTGCCACCTTACACTATATTGTTATTGTCACCGTCGCGCGCGAACCGGCGACGATAGCGGTCTTTTCCTTCGTCTATCGATAATAATCTATTATAAGACGAAGTAATAATATTTGCATATGATGATATGATTCATATTAGTCAACAGTTAATTTAATTAGAGTTTAAGCCATTTATAACTGAAAATATATATGTTTGTATTAAAAATAAATAGTTATTTTAAACATTTGTAAAATACTATAGAAATTTCGGGGGGAGGGGGTCCGGACCCCTTGAACCCCCCCTCAGACACGGCCTTGTACGTACCACTAAATAACACGGCTGGAAGACCTTTTATTGAAATACGTTTCGGGAGGACCTGAGGTAAACGCAAACTGTTTCGTGCATTGAAATACGTAATATACGTCTCATCGAATTAAAACAATTTGATCAATGGAGATGACTTTAGGGGTGAGACAAGTGAGGGGAGGTAGTTATCTCGCCGGAGCTGTCTGGAGTTAATAATGCTCGACATGTTGTACTTAACTCATCGAAAGTCCAAAAGATTTATTCGAATAGCAATCGAACACCGTCAGTTAATTAGTACGGGTACCTAATTATAATGATCTACGAGATATGAATTCGTTATGAATACATAATTATGTCACAATAGTGATAAACTGATAACACTATAATAATAATTATGGTTGCGTTTGCGTGAAATCGGAATAACTGAAAGCTCACGTCAGTCAAATACTGCGGGAATTCCAAATACTCCAATGAAATCCATACTGCCGAACTGCTCGCGCCACCCGACCAATGACAGCCGAGCTGCGCGCGCAATCCAACGGCCATACCGATCGAGTGACGCGCAAAAGCACAGCGGCGAACCGTCTGCCGGCAGTATAGTGTCGACGGCGGTTCGGTGAGTTTCTCCCGGTTATAACGTTACAGTTTTTATTTTTCTCCGTAATGGTCAATAATGTTGCCGATAGTTATTATTTATCTCGTCAACGTCATATTTTTTATCGCGACTTTTGTATCTGTTACTTATATTTACTTTATTTCACAAGCCAATACGAACACCGAACTTCAACAGTGACCCTCCGACATGCCGTAAGTAGTACCGATCATATTTATTTACAATCTATTGCGACCGCTACCCCGCCTTTTTTTACGAGGTAGTAAAATCATATTTTTGCACCAGAAACGTATAAAGATCGAACAGATCAGTTAATAGTAGGTTCCCACTTCGTTATAATGATATAAGATATAACCTGAATTTTTTTTTGTAATAACTCGCAAACATCTCCATCGAGCTCATTTTTATTTTCAAAAATATCTGTTAATCAAATTAAATCTAATATACGTATCTAATAATTTTTATAAATTTTTTCAATTTTGTTCTATTATTATTAATAATTATTTGATTAAAAATTCATTTATTTCTGGAGCAATTTGCTACCCCAGTAGTTTTTCCCAAATGGCGGCACTGCCTTCAATGCTCTATGTGCGATTAAAATGGTTTTTTTAGTAACCACGGTTGTAGATAATATTGTCTACAACCGTGATGGTAACCGATAAATGTACCGTTATCAATATGGCCGATGCCCGATAATAACATTGAAAAATGATCACTTAGATATAAAATAAAACACATTTTTATAAAAAAAAATTATTTTTCTATTATTATTATCGAATAAAAGGCTTTTGCCTTCAAATCCGAACACTATTCCATCACCTATACCAGCTGCAACCTGTACCGTACAATGTCAAACATCCAATTATTTTCACTCAAACCTTTTTTAACGTAACTGTATATAATATGCTGTACTAATATCATGTGAAAATACATGATATTTTTTTTCCTACATTTATGCGTCCTCTATCCGATCGTAAAATAAATTGAATGCGCGAATAAAACGCTCGACCGTGTACAGTAGCTATTCAGTTGTAATGGAAGATCTAGATTAAAAATGATTGGGTACGCATGAGAGTCTATTGAGAGGGGGACAAGGGGGGACGTGCCCCTTATGCGGACCGTGTCGAATAGATAATGCAAACATGCATAAAACGAATCGCATGTAATTACTTACCAGAACAATTTAATTTAGATATATTATTAATAACGATTTTTCGAATCATCGACACTATTATATTATTTACTTATAAATATTTTTCGTCCCACGAACGTTTTATTTATGTACCCAGAGTAGTATTTATAGATTTAATAGCGCCCCTGCACATTGTAGGTAAATCATAGGAAGATATACAAATAGTGTGCCAATATCTCCAAAAATATATGTTTAAATAGATTAATGACCTATAATGCATACATATATATATATATGCACATTATTAAATAATACAAATTGTTTGTGTATAAGACTAGATAAATTGTATTTCGAATAAGTTTTGAAAATTTACGTCCTTCTATTATTATTGAGAATGGCACCCCACGCTTCATATCCTCTCGTCCTAAATATGGCCTAGAAATATACCAGCACGATTTAAAATATTTGAATGGATTTTAACATCTTTCTCCCCATTAATTTATTCTGTATATTTTTTTCAGACTCATAGTTCCTCTAACTGCGGTGCTGCAGACCGAACGCGGAATTGGGGCGCTATGAAAAAAATCGATAAAACGATCGGACCGAAAATAATTCCCAGACCGATAGCGGTGTGCAGACGAACGGCTGTGAACCTCATTGGAATCGAGTACCTCTGGATATAATGCTGATACCGAACGGCGAAGGACTCACAGTAGCGCTGCTTCACTTATCTAGTCCTCGATGGATCCTACATACAGTTATAAGGTATGTCGTAATATATTATAATAGCGCGTTAGTGTAATATATATAAATATATGTAGGAGGTATTATATACGTATTACGCGCGCGTATATTGTGCGATGACAGACTTATATATCGTCTTCAACAATAGCACACGTTTCGCGCGTCCTCCTTCCACACGGCTATAGCGGAATCGGTTTTTTATTGTTTCGGTTGTTATTGTTTTTTTTTTTTTCGTCTTTCCCCCTCGTTTTTCCGCGTCGGGAACCTACGCACTCCCACTCGCCGGGGGAGGTAGGGGGCACCGAGGAGCACCACGGGGGGAACCAATCGGCGAGGATAGGAGGTTAGAGCGGGCGGCGGCCGACGCATCTTTCACGTCCGGTCGCCGGAGCGGCGTTTATTCGTCGTCGGTATTCGACTGTTCCGGTCCGTTTTTCACTCGCGCGTCGCTTTTCTCGTCTATGCGATTTATTTTTTCGCATCCCCCGCCCCGCCCTCGTACGTCGGAAACGCATTAAAACGACGGTTTTTATTACAACCGTACCGTCGTCGTCGTCGTCGTCGTAGTACGCTCGCGAAAAAGGCGCGAAACAAACCCGCGACCGAAACGCGGTCCGGTGGTGCGCTCGCCGCAGGTAACGTCGACGTCGCAGCGTCCTTGTATTTCGTTTCACCGTTATCGCGCGCGCATACCTACCGCGCCGCGCCGCGCCCGAATACGCGTTGCTACGTTCCGACCGGACGGCCCTGGTCGCGCAGTGATAACGGCGCGCGGACGGCGGCGGCGGCGGCGGCGGCGATCACGACAACGCACGACATGAATCAGTTGTTGTGCATTGGTGACCCGAGTCAGAACGTCATGGCCGAAAGCAAGGGATCCCTGATCGCCAAGTCCGTATCGAAACACGCCGGCAGGGCCAAAGAGAAGGTAAGCCTTGTCGTCGGTCATTTTGTTTTTCGCTTTCGTTTTTGTTTAACGTCGCCCGCGGCGACGTGACGATGTCGAAAATGTGTGTCGGTGGTAATTTTTCGTTGATTCTCGCTCGCCGCGGAGCAGGTGTCTTTTTCGATATTTATTTTTTTTCCGCTTTATTTATCTTCCGTCCGCGTTCGCCCGTCGTTTCTCGAGGGTTTTCGTCCTGCGGTGGCGGTGGCGGCGGCGACGGGGGCGCGGGGATGTTTCGCGGCGGCCCCGAGCTGGCAATTATTACGCCGTCGCCCGCCGCCGACCGTTTCAGCCGCGTCCCGGCGAACGGACGGACGGGTCCTCTAAGTCTTTCTACTCCGTCGGGGAAAACGACGTTTCAATCGCGTCGTCGTAAAACGAATACGTGTACGTTTTCAACTATACGTGGTCGTTCGAGTTTTAAACGGCTTTTTTATTTCCCGTCGTCGTCGTCGTCGCGCGCCGTCGTTTTCACGCGTTCTCCGTCCGCCCGTCCGTCCGTCCGTCGGCACACGTAATTAGGAACGATATAATAAAGAGTGACATAATATACATCGGATAGTATGTAAAAATAGGCGCGCGAAGAAGACACACCGGCGTGTGTGTGTCCGCCGAAACGGGGATTTATTTCACGTCGCGCGCGCTCCTCTGGAACGGTACCAATGTTACCGAGACGTCTAATTTATTGCGCCGAGTACTCGACATAACGCTATTAAAATATTATTATTATTATTATTATTATTGCTATCGACGAGAGACACCGGATTGATTATCGTATGAAACCTAATTCGATTACGTCTAAACCTGGACGTTTGGCGGGTTTATCGATTGTTTTTTTTCCCTCGTTTGATTTGCTCGCGCAGATAATGTGTGTGTGTGTGTGTGTGTGTGTGTTTATATACAATACGTCGTATAAGTAGATTATTATAATTAAATTTCCGTGTTACGTGCGTCGAAATGACATTATTATTATTATTTTAAGTACTACTTCTTTGTTATTGCCGGGTAGGTGCGCGAAATGCGTCCAAACGACGACGTCGGCATGCTATTCGTCGAATTAACGCCATGTACATAATAGTGTAACAATTATATTATAATAACGGCGTTGGATCGGTTTTTTTTTTTTATCTTATCGTCGTCGACGCCCGTCGGGGGGACACGGACGTCAGATACCGGCGCGTTTTTCCGTCCATCTCTCTTTATTTCGATTTTGTTTTTTTTCTCTTTCGGCAACCGATCTGTGACAGTCTGGTGGCACACGGCGGTGGCAATAACCTCATGGCGGCGGCGGCGGCCCGGGGTGGCAGCTGCGGACGATTTCGGCAGGGTGTCCGGGGCGGGTTGGACGTGTGCGTGAGAGGGAAGGGAGGTGAAGAAAATTCTTCAGGTCGAATGACCGTTTCGCTTTGGACTGTCCAAAATTTGGTGGCCGGCCAAAATGTATTTCTGAACCGTCTGGTCGGCGGCGGCGGCGCGGCGCTTTGCACCAGAAAACGTCGTACATAAAATGTCACCTCGAAAATCCCCGTGTATTTTTTTTATTTACTCTCTCCGCCGTCCATTCATTAATCCCGTGCGCGGCCGGCCGGCCGCGCACGGGAGAAACGAAACGCGCGGTTCTGAATTTAGAACCTTTTCGCCCGCCGCCGCCGTTATAAATACATACAGGGTAATCGAAAATTCACGTTACGAGACCGCCGCCGCAGTGACGTTTTCGTGTATTTCGTATCGCTTTTGTCGTGCCATTTCCTCAATCGATCGAAACGCATATTTATACACACACCGCACAATGTATCATATTATTATATCCTCGGTGTCCGAGGGACGCGAATTATTATCCCCTCTGGAAATGACGCGAATGTAAATATAGCCGATTCCTCGTGTCGTTTCCACCGTACGTAGTTAGGTTTGGTAAACTTTGGCCGCAGCTAAAAACTCTCCACTGAAATTGGCATCTCATATTTTGTTATATCGTACAGGTATATTATAATGCTTACGCAGCGATTTCGTTTCGATTAAATTCATCGTATACTTATATTTCGTAGGTTAGGACTTATGTATAATATTATGTTTCGTTGAAAACCCTAATTTAAAACAATCAT
The DNA here is from genome assembly GCA_948098885.1 of Drepanosiphum platanoidis. Taxonomy (NCBI): domain Eukaryota; kingdom Metazoa; phylum Arthropoda; class Insecta; order Hemiptera; family Aphididae; genus Drepanosiphum; species Drepanosiphum platanoidis. The sequence continues at coordinate 11,542,609 of OX402534.1, read as the reverse complement.
TTCTTCCGAAATCGTACTATAGCCACACGCGAAACGTTATTTTTTTTATTTTTTTTAATAACTACGTATCTATGATTTTAAACTCGAAAAACAACATAATAGATAGTAACATGATATTATTTCCAAGGTGAAAGTGTAATGTCTTAGAACAATGCGTGTGAAAACAAACCTTTTTTTTTAAATTTTGCAAATCTGTTTCGAAAAGTGTTCTTTGAAGTGTGTTTTTTTTTTCTTCGTCTGGTTCGAGTTGGATTTCTATAGGCTAGGAAAGTTTTACTATCTATAAATAAACGCGCGGTGTATAGGTATTGGACGTGTTAGGTTCTAATTAATATTATATTTGACTTGTATGCCTGTCTCAATATTGATATGATTATGCTCTGGTTTTTTTTTTTATGATAAATAACCAATAATACGAGTATAATTATTATAAGCTTATCAGATCAATACATGAAAAACGATGTTATTTCGAATGATATTTTATAAAAGTATAGTAATATATCATTATACATTTAAGATTATTGCAGCTTGTTATTTAAGGCGAAACAGTATTCTGATTAAAGTATATGATATAACGTGGGTAGATTAAAAATGATTGATTATACCATTTACATTTAAATCGTATTAATAATTATTTAGGTATATTCGTGTTAGGTTAAATTATCTAAATATTTAAGGCGTTTATCTTGAAAATTATGAAATCAATTTTCTTGTTCAAACATAATATTAAATTCTCATATAAAGTATGATATAAAAAATAAATAATTAAAAGAAACCTGTTGGTGTAGTTAGTAAAATTAATTTAATAAACATCTAGATCGACTATTACTTCTCATTAATATTTGTTTTGCACATTAGAACCAGTAGCATTAATCGTTTGATATTCGATAGGTTATGATTATGAAAAATTTATTATAAAAAATGTACCGGAGTTCACTGCATAATATTTTTTCGAGTATTTTTCATAGTTTTAACTTTATTTTTAATTAGCTGAGGAAAACGGCGTTCCATTATATTACATTGTACGCGTCATAACTCATAATAATTTATAACAGCGAACACTTAAAAATGTCAAGGTTAGTACGGTATACCCTTTAGCATAACAATGCTGTGACTTTATGTCTGTGAAATATGATGTTAGTTCATTGTGGTAGTGAATTTGTAAAATTATCATCTCCGTTTTGAATAATATTGAAATGAAAAATACAAACCATAACCCGTCAAATCGCATCCTTTCACGAGTTAAAGTCACTTAATCGTCATCGTGGAAACCCAAAAATAAAACGACCGTATCGTGCGCCGCATCCCAATACGCGCGTATTAGCCGCGAGTGTATTCGACCAATACTAAATAGGTGACCAATGGGTATAATAATTATATTGTTTTGTCGAAAGGTTGTAAAATCAAAGACTTGATTCGTCGCTCATTGTTTATATACTACCTATTGGCCGACGTTTATTCACGTTAAGAATACGTCGGCTGCTCGGGGGGGTTTACTGCCGCGACGACTTAATTATCATCGATATTAGGAATACATTCTGTGCAACGTCGTAACACAGTCGTTTCGATTTATTGACGTCCGATTCGCGCGGTGGTTATCGATCGATGTAAACTTTTTACGTACCGCCAGTGCTTATTATTGTTGTGTACATGCGAATTGTACGATGTCGAGGAATTTCTGTTATAGTCGTGACCTAGAAACAATAGAAATGCGCCGTGTTAAAAGTGCGAGGGAATCGCCGCGCGCACTTTTTGCCGACTTTCTACTATTGCAATCGCAATCGCCGCGTCGTCGTATAAAAATAAAATAATAGTCGTTCACGTTCCGATACCGCCGACGGACGACGCGCACGGGATGAATGTCGAGGACGGGACGCGCGTGGTATAGTAGTAGAGAGACGTGTGCTGCAGGACGACGCGCCCGCGACCGATTTTCACATCGGACGAGAGTATTGTGTGCGCCTATATTATTTACGGGTGTATGTGATATATGTATGTATTTGTCTCTCTCACAATTCGCGTAATCCGAAGGAAAGAAACGTTATAATATTATCGTCGTCATGCACGTTTCCCCGCCGCCGCTATCTTCGTCGTCGTCGTCGTCGTCGTGTGCTTTACAGTTACTATTATACTTCGCTAGCAGTGTAATTGTTTTATAATAATAAATTCGACCGCGATATTATAAACGAAAAAAAATTAAAATTAGTTTTTAGCACGCGTGTTTTTGGCTTCCCCCCCGTCGTATTCGACAAATGTGGGTACCCGTTACTATTATAATATACGTTATTATCTACGCGGTGGTCTGCAAATAGCGATAACCTAATTAAACGAAAACTGCAGTATGACGTGTACCATACACCCGTGTGACCCACGAATAAGTATGGAAATGCGACGACGTGTCGTCGTAACTCTGCACGCGAACGACGGACTTTTCGCGCCACCACATCGTCGTTCCGCGCACTTACACATAATAATATATAATATAACCTACACGCACCGCACTCGCAGTCGTGTTCGGAGCGCCGTTTAGGTCTAATACTAATGTAATAATTTAATATATTACATTATTGCCACGATATACGGCCGTCGTCGTATCGTTAACCTCCTCGGGCTTTTTCTCGTCGTTAAAAGCGTATTGCGCGCACCGACATCGTAAACCGTCGGAAAATATTCTAATCATTTATTCATTGACATTTCACTGAATAGTTGATATTTTACATTAACAATCTACCGCGGTTTCGAAATCGTTATACCGCGTGTGTCAGTACCACAGTCGTTGCAGTTGTAATAATTTCGAACGATCGTAAATAAACCTTGCCGATTTTTATAACCGGTAAACAACACTTTGTGAAAACCCGGTCGAAACGTACGTTTTTATATACGTTAGTGTTCAACTAACTGCTTTTAGAGCTTATACGTGACTTTTTTCGAACCCAAAAACGACTCGAGAAACGACGCGGTTTTACCACGAGACCGGAAGAGTTTATCCGAGTCCGTAATTTCATCGTTTTTATTTTTTTTCGACTAGCACTGCGATTTTGACCCGATTTCGCGAGTTTGTCGATTTTCGGTCTCGTTGCGCTCGATTTGAAAATAATCCCACTGCTCGTGTCAGCGTGTATAGAAACGGGTTTACTTATTATTCCAATGTTATGTTATGTGACGGTGGATTTTCGTACGCACTTGTACCTGTTATATAGGTTTTTTTTCACGCACACACACACACGGGTAAATGATATCTATAAGCGTGCGTGTTATTATATGATGAGTTTATTTCCCTCGATCGGACGTGATTGGTATCGACCGGATATCATATAGCGGCCTGCACGCTTCTAGCCGTGCGTTGGTAAAGAAGTTCACAAACCTCTAAATTACCCCTTGGGTATCGTGTATGTGTGCGTGTGTGTACGAAATTGGTCGGAAGAGAAACGCTCGGGCCGCCCCACTGCGAGTCAGGTTTACTGTCGGTTTGCACACGCGCCGCCGCCGGTTCTCTCCGTAAATGGCATTCCACTTCTGGCCGTCGTCCGCGTGCGCGTACTCACACACACACACACACACACACACCGGCGTCAGGTTTCATCTTGCAAGCAGATATCAGCAACAGGCGATCGAAGCGTATAAACGGTCGGGGGCGGCAAATTTTTCTCTGTCGAAAAAATACCAACTTACATAATAATTTTAAATATCGATTATTGACAACGTGTTGATTGCAGTGGACGCGGTCGCGCACAGGTAGTAGTAGTAATCGACGACGGCGGCGCGGCGGAGCTGCTCCAGTGACCGTGTTCGCTCGCGCGCTACGATTTTATATCGTATATTATTTAGCGAAACCATAATTGTTTTATTTCCCCCCGGAAGAAACAGCCTGTTGTGTTTTATGCGTTCGTGTCTGGTAACGCGTTTTGTATACTTTTAAAAAACAACAGGTGGGGTAGTTCTGTTTTGTTGCGTTTTATCGGTTCGAAGAAAAGCGAAAGACTTGTGAAAACGAATAGGTTGCGAATTTCCCCCCTCCCATTGATGCTGCAAATCGCTCTGACCACATGCCGTATATCGTGTCCTTATTATTTTATTTTTTTCGCCGCCGCTGCGGTGGAATCGATCCCCTCGAACGGGCCGGGAGACTTCCTTCCGCCGAGCGTAGAAACGATGACGACGAGGACGTTGCGATGATAAAAGTGAAATCCGGCAGGCGCAACGATCATCGTCGAGGCTTTTGATCATTGCGTGGGCGACCAGTTGTTTCCGTCGCATAATTTCTGTTCGTGCGTGTGGGATCGACGCGCGAGGAATTCACGACGTCGTCATCGTCGTCGCGCCTACTCGACGATGCAGTCGGACTGCGTTTTTCTCGCAGATTCTTTACTCGTGTACTCCGCGCTTTCCCCGTTGGTCTCTGCAGGTAGAAAACGTTGTCTGTTCGGTTGTACTTTGAAGGATTGATTTTCTTCTCTAATAGTCGAGGAAAACAGACTGTATGCAATACAGGGTTTCGACGAAATAGTGTTCTAAATATTATAATTCGAAACGGAGATATTTTCATAGATTACTTACGTTTTCATTATCTAGGGATGATATAATTTTCATAAGACGTTTGCTGCTGGTATTTGAAATTTTTGAACTTTCATAGTTTTTTTTTTGTAAAATGTCGATAAAATTCCGTCGTCTATCCGAGTCTTTTATCTAATTCGTTTTTTTTTTTATATCAAACGCTTTTCGTCGACGATCGATCGTCCGAACACGATGTGATTGCAGTGTAATTTTTCGAATCTTTTGACATGAGTACATATCGAGTACATAAAGTATGTAACTGTTCACGTAGGTAATGGTGGTGTATATATCCTTTAAAATCGCAAACGAGTCGTATGATTACACATGCGTGTGAACGATTATTTTCAGAACAAGAATTTTTATGAAACGACCATCGTTATTTTCTTGCCGTTAAAATAAAACATCGCTGTAACACGAACAATTTGTTTTTTTTTAATAATTTCTTAATAGAACATCAATATAAAAAACATCATAATAATAAAAAAATGTCGCCCTAGAAAAATATTTGTAACGGAATGTTTCGCTGCGCTATCGAAACACGTGTCCCCGGAATTATTATTACCTGAGTAAGCAATAAATTTCCGTGAAAATCAAATCGTTCGGACGTGAATATTAACGGTCGTAATTCCGGAAAACCGTAATAAATTATTATACCATCAATTTCGATAAAGGCCGTATTTTAGGGTTCCCTTCGAAAAAAAACCGTATTCGTATACAGTTTGTTCCGATAATTGTATAAAATAATAAAACTCGATCAATTGTGATTATTAATTTTATTAGGTATTGTTGAGAAATAAACGAATACTAGTCGCGTTTTATTTCGTCCTAAGCGATTTCAATTATTTCTTTTTTTAAAAACGTAATAAGGCAATGATTCAATTAATATCGAAAATCTGGTCCTGGCCTTGATCGACATTCGGAAAACTCGTCGAGTATATTACTCCTAATTCCGAACACGAATACTATAAATAATAACGAGATGCCACCACACTACAAGCTCTAATGATCTAAACGTGCATTTTACCGAGCGGGCCCATATTATACTGTCGCGGGGTTACAGATTAATTTCCATTATACTCGAGTATATAGACACACGCGTATGTACCTCGTCGCGACATATTCGAGTTAAATCCGTCGACGATTACGTGTAATCTGCTGCGGTAATAATTATAATAATTATTTATCACGTCGCCGCGCGTATTGCGTTTTGAGAGTGCATTAAGTTATTGGAATTAAGACTCCCGTGATAAACCATTTTGCACTATGCAAACACGATGCAGTCGACTGCAACGCGGCGCGCGCCGTCGTCGTCGAAGCCTGCACGTTTCCATGAAGGTAATAACGTCGCGCGTCGTCGTCGCGCAAATTAATCAGGGGTTCGAAATGTAACGTCGCGAGCGGCTGTGTGACGCAGTTTTTTTATGTTGTTTCTTCGCGGCGTCGTTTACCGCAGCTATTATATTATTATACTCCTCTCTACGTACGTGCGTATGTTTTCCCGTTTTCCTTCTACGCGCGTACGGTGTACCGGCGGCGGGGGCCAGCCGACGTGTGTCGGTCGTATAACAACGCGCGTCGCAGTCTGCGTACGTGTGCACATCATCCTTGCTGCTCTCTATTCCAGCCCGAAACAACGACGAGTGGGGCTAATTACGCTTTAAAAATATAAACACGTTTGCGTAAATTATTTACTATATACCATAATATTATAATACACGCGAGCCGTACGCCACCGCCGCCGCCGCCGTTAATAGTCGCGAGTTTTATTTTCATTTTTTTTTTTTTTTTTTTTGTCGAACACGTAACAATGTGTTTCGTTTAAAATTCACAATTTTAAAGAGCAATTATTCCATTCCTTAATAGCGTGTGGTGTAGTTTACTTCTTACACGGCCGTGTGTGTGATATTGTACGCACAATAGCGCTCGAAAATTTAAACGTATTCTTCGTCATATTTATATACGTATACGTAATATCGCGCGCGCTCGTGGCCCAAGGTCATTATACCGTTTTTCCTTCGAGACCGGTGTGCACGTAGTTTGTCGTTCGATAAACATAATTAATATCGAAACGCCTGTGATACAACTCTTGACATTCCTGAAGAACGAGTATTATGATGCCCCCGTGCGCGTTTACTAGGTATACTGCCGGACGAGGAACGGGCCGGCCCGCAGTGTTCTCAAAATGTTTCGGTATCGACGAGCGGACGGTCTCGAAAAGTTTTCGTTCAATCTGTTCGCGGGCGTGGGAAACGTGTATGTGTACATAAATCGTCGTTGTTCTTCTCTTTCCACGCGGGTGCCCTCCTCCTGTCGATGCGACTTCTTTGAATTGTAGCGATATTCAGAATTCGTGTCAGTGGGTGAAAGTTCACACAGTCATTGACCCCCCTCCCCCCCTGGTGCAACGACTGTTTTTCTTTCCGCTGTACACGAACTATTAATTCCGACGATGAAGAAATCGAACGTTTTGCTTTTCGTAAATCTCTTCTTTTTTTCTTTTCTTTTATTCCGAGACAAACTTGTTCAAATCGCAATTGTCAGACGGACGTTTCGCGTTTTTAATTAAATTGGTAATAATTGAAAAAAAAAAAAAAATAACTCGGTAAAGTCATCCACACCGCGATGAACGAGGGGCATGTTAACATATTGATTTACAAATCTCTTCGACGTGTCATTTCGATTTTACTATTTATAGGTGTGTCGACGAATTTCTACTAGGTTTTTAACGTTTATTTTTTTATAAATCGCATAAATCGTGCTATAGTTCGATTGCACTCGAAGGTTTTTTTTTAATTTCATCGATGTCCATATAATTCGAGCCATGAACGATTAGTTCAAATAAATAACTAAACTAACTTAAACAACTGGAACCTCTAAACTCGTTTCCGTAGGCGTATGATGTACAATACACGTATAAACACTTTGAGTAATCGCAATTCTTTTAAAACTATTTCTTTTTAACCTTTATATAATATATAAAGATCGGACGAAACAAAAATTTGTTTGTCTAATTTTCCTTATATTAAGTTTTCATCAGTAGTTAATATCTAATAGAGTAATAAACAATGTAGTACAGTTTTAACGTATAATATTTTTCTCTTATAAACTATTACCATGGAATTATAAGCCATGAATAATTCATAGATTATATTCAATTAAAACGGAAATACTTTAAATAAAAGTAATTGTTATTGAATGTAATATTATATAAATCTCATGCCATAAACGTATACAAGTTTAGTAATATTTTATAATATACTTAATTTGTTTATTCTTATAATTTAAGTCGATAATATTTATGTCATACTCTTATAATTATATTCTTTGTACGTATGCGTACGCGCGAGTTTATACGAAACTTTTCTTTTCCTTTTTTTTAATTAACTCACTACATCTTATTATTTTAATAATCTATAAACTACATGAATTCATTTAACAAATTTAAAGAAAGTATCTCATTAAAGTATTCTCGTACGCCATGTCCTGATTTTATGTTTCGAGATATTATGTCATTATAAACCATTTTTCTCTTAATATAAACCGTATACAATATCTGACATACTGGATGATAAATGCGTATTATATTATTTATGAATTCGAAATAAAAACGAAATGAAAATAATAAATCGATTTTTCTTTCATATAATAAAGAATATTTACGGAGTCTGTCGTCGAAGTTGGAAACTTTGTGAACATTTTTTAGACACGGGTGAAATTCTTGAAATTTCCCATTGAAGAATTAATGAAAACGCGTAATTATCATACGCGATTTACTATTAAAAACGTTACTCGCTAATAATTAATATATAATTTAATATTTCTCGCAACGATTATTACCAGCGCTCCTTGTAACGCAATAAAACGATTTATAATGAGTTCACAGTTGTCGAGGCACATCGCCCGTCGTATAGGTTATCGTATGATATTGATTTTCAAAATAAAAACCACTCTCCGTCACGTTTTATTCCGTCGACGTGTAGCAATATTGTCGTTCGAAAATCTCGCGTGCGCGATCGATATTATCATACTCGTACGAAACGGAATCCGTGTTATTAACTCTCGTTCTTATTACCTACTGCGCAAAATGACCGAGTCTGCGTTTTGTGTAACGTTCATAGTCTAGTTGTTTCGCCGCGCGGCACTAGCTCGGCTTGCGTACAAAAATATATGACGTCGCGTCTCGTGTGCGACCGGGTGTTTTAATTTTTTTTTTTTCTTTTCTAATTTAGCGTTACCGCTCGGGTAAAAAGCTTTAGCGGCTAACAGCTCCTGCGAAAATTGTTACACGTACGCGCGTCGTCGTGTACAACACCGACGCGAAGTGTGTGCGTCTCGACTTGGAGCGTTTGGCATCCCTGCGCATTATAAATAGCCAAAAAACTAAAAGTCGATTCGCACAAGTTTTATCTCGTAACGCGTATATTACGCGCGCGCGCGCGCGTGCGTGCACAAAATATGTCCGAGAGATGACATGTGACGGCGGATGCCGCGTGTCGAATTCACGAGCTCGATGGCCCATATATTTTGTTTCCCGTTGATTATTTCGTTTTGCCCGAATTCTCCGCACGGACGACACTGCACGCCGCGGTGGTGTATCCGATTTTCAATAGTCACATTTATAATATATTTCCTACGGATAGTGTTGTACGGGCGGCGTAATATAATCCAGTCAACGACCTCACAACATATATTATAGGTACCTCTATAATACTGCACTGCGCGACCCGCGTGCAATAATATTCCTAACGGATACTTATCGCGCGCGTCGGCCACCGTACGTGAGAGGAAACCGCCGCCGCCGCCGCCGCCGCCTGTTTGTATATTATTTTTTACGCCGGTCAGACCGAGAACGCGCGCGCGCGTTGGAAATATTTTATTTTCTTATGACATTATTATTTCGGGCGACGAAACAGTTACGCCGAGGTAAAATCGATGCCATTAGATGCGATTTGTGTCTATAAATATATAGTACAATGGCGGTCTGGAAATTCGAGTATCGCGTTACGACGAGCGTGTGCTGCTGCCGACAACATAATATTATAACGTTCAAAGAGACGTACCGTCTCGTCGTCGATCTGTCCGATTTTACTCCCAGAGTATAAACTTATAAGCTTGTACTACCCCCGTCTCTACCGTGCGTAGTAGTAGTTGATGATGTTTTGTTGTTTTCGTGCTCGTCAATAGCCCCGGAGTCGACGTAACAGGTATGTTATAAGTTACGACTTGTAACATCCACATACACAAAAGGCGCACCTTCGTCTCTTGATGCGTGTATACGTTTATATTGCGCCTGCCTACGTGCCTACATTGCACCAAGGACGAAACCTACACGTGAATTTAATATTTCGTTACTTTTCCGTTTTAATTCACTCGGTCGCGACGTTCCTTATCGCTGCCGCGGCAGTACTGCTGTACCACCACTATACTAATACTTTAACGATCGAATTTTTATGTTTATAATATTTGACGCGATCGATATCATCTCCGTAGGAACTTTGTCCGTCCGTCCGCGCGATATCCGAAAACGGCGTTATGTAAACGCTTACGTACAAGAGGAGCACGTGTGATTGGGTGAATCACGTGGGTGAATCCTATGCAGTCGACGGAGTTATTAACGAAACTAGTTTCGAGTCGTTCCTTCAAAGTCCTTAAAAGGCGACGAGGCAGGTATACCGTATACACTCTCGGCGTGCGCCCGGCGTTTGGGCGTGTCCGGACGTATACGCTCGTATGTATCTGTCATTATTCACTAGTAGACGGAATAATAGTAACACACGTAATAGCCGATTATTTGGTATTAAATATTTGTCACATTACGCGGAGCTAAAAGTTCTGAAAAAAAAATAAAAAATACCATAACCATCACTATTATTATCGCCGTCCCGTAATATGTTCCGCGTAAATTATAAAACTGTTTCGTGTTTTGATTTCTCGTAATACCTATTTTGAAAAATAATAAAAACAACACGACGGCAAAGCCGTTCCCCGTTACTTTGCGCTATTGTCGAGCCGTCCGAACGTTTTCCAACAGTAAAATTTAAATACGTTTATCGCTTGTCATACAAATGTTACATAACTATCAACGTTATGACATCACGGTACAAAGATATTTTCTCGACGTTTGGTGTACGTACGTATGTTTCGTATAAGTAACGATATGCACGTTCGATATTAGAGTAAACAGTAACGTAGAGAAAAAAAAAATATTGTATCCCATTCGTGACAGTTCGATAATAACGCTTTAGTAATATTACGATTATAATATGTATAATATGTTTGCTCGGAAACGGTATATTTTTTAAAAGTTAATTCATAATTGCCGCGATCGTTCCGGAGACGACGATATCGTCCGTCCGGAGAGCGATAGTGACTTTGACGGTTTTTTAACGCGGAGGGGAAGAAAAAAAAATTAACGAACTCGTGTGTTATTATTGTTACACTTGAGGAATTCGACGGTAGTGTGTGTAGGTATGCGGCGGTCGTCTGCTCGACGAACACGCATATCCGAGTGCCGTTGCGACTGACTTTCCGAATTGGTGTTTATTTAAAGTACGCTCTCGGAACGTGCGCGGGGGGGGGGGAGGCAGGGCAACCGTACGCGTTTCCGTCGGAAACGTTCGAATAAACGCAATAAATTAGTAGTGAAAAAAATGCGCGAAATCCGATTAATTAAAAAAGAATAGTGCTGCTGCGGTTCTCGTGTAGATACGAGTATATATATATTATATTATATTGTACGTGCCACACTGTCGTCCTCCGCGGCGGGACGAGTAGTAACGTCACGACAAAGACGACGGAGAGGAGACTCGGCGGCGGTGTGTGGCGCGCGTGGCCTGTGGTTATTTTGGGTGCATAGATGTTAACGGCAGAATGGTATGTCCAGCGGACACCGGTCTAAATTTAATTTTCCCTGGTCGTCCCCGACTCTGGCCGTGTCGCGCACGGTTCGTGCACTGTCAATATTGGCCTGTGCCGTTTCTCCTGCGTGAAAATGTCGCGAACACGCGCGCGCGAGTTGAAGAAAAAAAAAAATAAGATAAAACTTTGGCGAATCCTTTTTTTTTTTTCTTTCCAAAAGCTCCAACAGATATTGTATTATAATAACGCGGCGAAAATCGAAAAGCGTAATTTCGTGTTTTATTCATTTTTTTTTTTTTTTTTTTTTTAATCGTCCGAGATGCGCGCGCCCGCCCACATGTGACCACATGTGCACGCGGACGTTTAAAATGTCGTACGAAAAGAGTCGATAGATAATTGTGTACACCGACAACGCCCAAGTTTGTAAATAAAATCTATTTTTAACAATTAAATAACGAGCCCAGAAAATTATAAACCGAATTGCATAACGCTAGGCGGCGGTTATAGTTTATTATCGTCGAGAAGAGAGCAATCATCATACTTTTTACTTCTGAAATACAAATCAAATAAAATTAAAATAATCTGCACGCGCGTACTCCGTCATTGTTTATTACTACATGTATAGATAACGTTCGGTATTATTATAAATTATTTTCATTTCGATTTCATTTCACATAATATTATCAGTCATGATATTGTGTATACTGTTTAATTGTAAACACATTTTTTTAATTGGACGTTTACAGCAGGTGCGATTCCGTAATCGATCGTCGCATCGCGCATAATCATTTTACGATAATCACTATTTATAATAGTCGATTCGATATTAATTGGTGTTGTGAAAAAGAAGTCCATTATGATCACTACCAATTTCATGTATATTTCGGATTTTTATCGATCTAATAGGCGGTCAGCGTATGATAAACGCACGACAATACTCGCCAGAGTCCGCCGGACAATAGGTATATAGAGTAATGGTAGTAACACGTAGCATTTCGAATTCCATTTTACGTATGATTCATTGAAAATAATTATCGCGTTTCAGATATTATGTTATTACGATGACGACGACGACGAGTCATTGGAACGCTCAAGTGTCGTCGGCTTCCAATTAACACGCATAAACAATATTGAGCACGATTATTGTATAATAATATGTTATTACGCGCGTACGTTATTGTTGTGTGTGCACTACGTACATATATATGTATAAACGACCTAATAAATATCAATTATTTCGACGTGCGTTTCGACGAGAGGACGTAATTTCACAAACTAGATTATCTCGTTAACAAACGCTAAACGGTTCTTTCCGCGCTTACGACCACGGTACGGACGGCGGCGGCGGCGCACTTATAACACGTTGTTTCCTTTGCCTGCATCTCCGACGACGATGCATTCGATTCGTCACGAATTCCGTACGCGCGACGTCGATCGTATGCCGTACGGCTGCTGCTGCTGCGCTGCTCACCGTGTTTATTATATTTATAAAGCGCGTCATTGTGTCGTCGATATACATATTATATATCCGGTCTCGTCTGGTAACGAGCGTTTGTTTTTCGTCTGTGCGTGTTGCCCGTTTATTGTTTTGACACCGCGATCCGGCCGTATTGTTTTACGTCTGAAAATCACGTCTCTCGCGAAGCGTTTCAGTGCGGTCGCTACCGGCGGCGGCGGCATATGATGTTCGCGTCGACAATCCGTTTGAAATATCGTTTTCGTCGCTGTCGCGCCGGTAAAATTGCGTGTACGTATGTCGTCGTCGCGTTGGCGTCGGGGAAAAAAAATTAAATAATATTATGTAATAATATTTTTGTTGTTTTGACTGCAAACGCCTCGTCGCATGCGCGCGCGCGCGCGCGCACGGCTCCGGTCGCTATAGCGAGTGCCCGTCGTAAACAAAATATTGTTTTCCGATAGAAAGGCATGTGTTTTGTTTCACTCCAGAACCGGCGGACCGGAACGAGCGCGTCGTCGTCGTTTCCCCAGTACATAATATTATATTTAATTATTATTATCGTCGTTGTCGGGGGGGCCGGTCCGCCGTATCAGCGTCACACGTCACATACACGCGGCGCGGCGTCGTTTCGTGTGTTTTATTTCGGTTTTTTTTACTTACTATGGCTCCCCCCCCCCTCGATCGTCCGACGCGTCCGTGTTGTATAATAATAATAATCGACAGTCCTACGCGCGCGGTCGTGTTGGAGAGAAAAAAAACCCACGTTCGTCCGTAAAGAAAAAATTAACAAAAAATAAACGTGGGCGTGCGTAAAAATAATAATATAATGCCTAGATGAGTCGGTCGGAGATTTGTGCGCGACCCCCAGTCCGCGGGTGTGTGCGCGCGATTCTGTTTCGTAAATGATAATATTATTATAATTGCGCACGAGAGAACGACGGCGGACACAATAAAACGTCGTACGCAACGCGTGACGATGATGATATGGTAACGAGTACTTGCGAGACGAAGAAAAAACCTAACCATTAGGCATTTGAAGCGTCTCTATGTATACCGCGGGTGAAAGTCGGGTTACCTCCCATGTGTTACGCGACGACGGTCGTCGTGCGGTGTAGTCTCTCACGACGACGATGGAAAGCGTACGATATTATAATTTTGTATTATATTACGCGCTAGCCCGTGTGTGTTATTATTACCGTTTACGCGTATTTATATTTAATTGTCGGATTGCGCAAAACAGCGCGCGCTCGCGAAATATTCGTCGCAACAGATTTTTCAATTATTACCGTCTGTCGTCGGAGAGACAAAAAAACGTGAACGCGGATTGAGAGGAAAAGAAAAAAAAACACTAATAACGAAACGATATAGTCTGGTGATTTCGAACGCGTTAATATCGCGACGTATTGAAATTAGGCGTACTGGAAAACCGCGCGATAGGTTTTTTTCTCTCTCGTCGCGCCGTTTAATTTCGCGTAACCGCGGCGGCGCGGCGGCGGTATATCATGCGATACTCCGCGGCGGCGCGTTCGCGCGTGTGTCGTGTTTTTTTTTTTTTTTTCATTCCACCTTCTCGTTTTTTTTTTTTTTTCTATCCATTTCCCCGCCGCAGTGCAATTCGATCGGTCTCTCGTACAACAACAACAAGAATAATTGCATTCGCGCATATTATTATTATTATTATGTACGATAATAATATTTCAATAGCGCGAAACACGATTCGATCGTACCGCTGGCTTATTTACAACGCTCGCGCGACCCATTAACCAGTAAAACGTGTGATAATGGCTGTATTATAATGGCATTCAATAATATACCGTCGGAGGGCCGAATTTATCATTGTAATACGCGGCGATTCACAGTGGTGGCCAACTGTACACACAGAATCGCTTTGATATTTCGAGTGTGTTGGCTGACGAATAGCACGATACCGCCGCCGCCGCCGCCGCGATCGAACTATATAATAGGTATTTTATTTTCGATTCGATCGTCGTTTTGCCGGAGAGAAAAAGAAAATTCCTCGTATAAACGTTCGGTTTGTTCACGACGTTCACGAACGTCGTAAATACAATTATTATATTACGTTTTTTTTTTTTTATTTCCTCATCGTTCGTTTACTGGAAATATCATTATTATAGTATTATTATTTTGCTTTCGTCTACTCGAAAATACAATCAATCGCATAATATTGTTAATCGATTGTCGGGATAGCCATTATTTTACCATTATTAACCTACTTATTTGAAAACTAACATTCAACTTTTTGTTCAAACATACTTAGTTTACATACATCATATTTTATTTTATCATCGTAAACAGTACACTTTATAAAGGTGGAGACATTGCGGTTTATAAATATTGTATAAACAGTGTAAATATTTTGATGCAAACAAATACTTTTATGTCAATTGAAATTCGAATCGAATGTAATATTTATTATTATTTAGTTCAATATTTTCTACCGAATAATTTTCATTTTATTATGCACTTTGATTGTGTAGTTTCGGTCGTAAAACAAAAGACTCAATTTAATAAGAACATTAAATTACATTTTGGATTGTTAAACCTCGACGTCCAACTACATAATGTATACAATAACATGTGTGTGTGTGTGTGTGTTTATAATGAATATTATGTTTGTTTAGCTCTCATTTCAACGCGAAAGTTATAAATTTAACAAGTACTTAATGTTTAGTCGTCGAAAAAGTTTAATCGATACGCATTTCAAATGTAATTTTCTACGCGCAGTATATTGATTTATTTGTTTATAGTCGTGTGTGTACGTATATATATATATATATAGTCTCATGATTTGTTTGTTTCGTTTTGTTACAGTTTCTACAAAACTTGGGGAAAGTAGATCGGACCGAAGATGAAATTTTTAACGAGCACTTACAGAATTTTTCGAAACAACAAAATGCCGCGAACAAGCTGCAAAAAGAATTCAACAACTACATTCGATGTGTCAGAGGTAAGTCGGCGCGATGAAAAATAATATTCACGCGCATACCACACGCACTTATCTCTCCGCGTACGGTTTGTTTTGGCTTCGTTTAAGGCTTGGCCAATCGATGACCTTAATATTCTACGTGCGCGTTATTATTGTTATTCGCTTGCGCATACACACACACATATATATATATATATATATATATATTACATACACGTGTATATATTTACCTACCTATTATTTATCTCGTATCCGATCGGCACTGGCTACGCGAAATATTAACGATTTCACGTTTTGTATTTGTTACGTTGCAGCCGTTCAAGTAGCGAGCAAAAGTCTCATGGACACGTTGAACGAGATGTACGAGACCCAGTGGGTAGGCCACGATCACATGTGTACCGATTCGAACAATTTGGACATGCTGTGGAGCGATTACACTCACAAGCTGGCCGACCAAGTGCTCATACCGCTGAACACGTATCAAGCCCAGTTCGCCGAGACACGGGTAAGCAGCAACGGCGGTTTTAGATGCCCGCCGACGGGGAAAGTATCGTAATGATACCCGTCCGTCCGCGCGATAAATTAATAAAAAAAATAACGTGTGTGTGTGTGTGTGTGTGAATGTATATGCGTTTCCCGTTAACGGTTTAGAAAAAAATCGACAAACGCAACCGGAAACTGGTGGACTACGACAGCCAGAGACACAGCAATCAACTGGTCAACAACGGCGGCGGCGGCGGCGGCGGGGCCGGCAAGAAAAAAGACGAGGCGAAAATAATGAAAGCCAAAGAACAATTCGACGAAGTCAAACGAAAGTTCGACCTCATCAACACTGAGCTGCACGACGAGTTGCCCGCTTTGTACAACTCCAGGGTGTTGTTTTTAATCACCAATCTGCAACCGTATTTCGCCGCCGAACAACTGTTTCATAGCGAATCGTCAAAAGTACGTATTTTCAAACGCGCTCCGAAAGGCGTTCCATTTGATTATTATTCGGCGGCGGCGGCGGCGGCGTCGTCGTCGTTTCTCTGGTCGTTTTATCACGTTCTCCTGTCCCCGGACAAGTGTGCAAACTCTTTGTGCCGTTTGCCGACCGATATCGTGTTATCGATTCGAGCCATGTGCAAACCGCAGACGATAAGACGCCGCTGATACATATTATATGGAAATATCGCCGCAACAATTATTAGTAAAACATATAATAAACATAATTTCTAATGATTGTTATTCCGTCAGGTGTTTTCCGAAATGGAATCGATTGTCGACAAGTTGGCGACCGATTATCAACACCAGTCGAAAATGTTGAACTACTTCTTAGGAAACAAAACCTCAAACATCACCAACAACAGTATTCAATCCGCGTACGTATCAATATCGTTGTGTACATTTTGTATTAAATACCAGTGGCGTGTATCGCAGGCGTTACTTAAATCGTACAGTCGGTGGACTTACTCTTTATAACAATGGGTTACAACTCTTTATAGCTCAATCTTTATGTGTAGAAATTTTGAAAACGTTCACGTACCGCTCCGATGAAAATACCTTTAAAACGCAATAATCACGAGAGTAAAGGAAAAGCTTTGGGAAACTAATTAATAATATTATCATTTTTTTCTCTCCAAGCGATTTTCCTCGCGTCCCACCAACGAGCTTTGTACGTATCAATAGAGCAGTATAATAAGCACCGCCGTTTGAGAACTACGGCCTTATAATATTGTCATACCGATAAACGTTGTCTAAATCATAATTAACGCGCCAAGTGGATTAGGTTTTTGACCCAGAAGGGATCCTTTTAGAAGTACTCGAATCGAATAAGTACTGTACTCGATTCATCTGCCGTCGTCTTGACTTTAAGGTGTCGTCGCCCGAGCGACACTTGAACAACAAACGCGCGCGCGTTACACGTCACCGTTACACAATCGTGTGACACACGAACATAATACATCTACACGATAACACCGATTAAATTATGGTATTTTCTTTTTCTTTTGCGCAGATCACAATCGCCGGTGTCTCCGATATCCATGAACGGTGAGAATCTAACGTTAAATTATTATTTTTATGAATTTTTTTCTTTTTCGTCACTTTCGTAGTTAGTCAATAATAAATGTAATAATATCGTCTCGTTTGCCGGTTATTTACTAATGATTTTCGTGTGTGAAAACTAATTGGCATAATGTAGAAGAAGACGGTTCGAAATCTCCGGGCTCGTCGTCGACGTCTCCTCAAATGGCACTCGTAAGTAGTAAACCAATAGCCGCCGCCGACAGCGGGAGTAACGACGCGGTCGCGTCGTCGGCGTCGAAAGCGTCCGCGGTGGACGAAGAACCGGCGCCGTCGTCACCGCCGCCGCCGTCACTGGTGAACGGCAAGAGCAGCCCGCCGGTGGTCAACGGCGTCGCGCCCGTTAGACACGAGAACGGCAGCAATAAAAACCTGACCGTTGAGATCGACATACCGCCAGGTACGATTCGCCTCGGTTTTTTAACACCGCGTAGTTAGTAGTAGTAGTAGTAGTTTTAGATCGATTGAGTTTTTGTTTTCCTCCTAATATTATTCGCTTGTTATAAACGGTCTCCGCCGGTCGGTCGGAAAACGACGTCGTCGACCTCGTCGTCGTTTCGAAACCGCGTTTTTTTTTTCTCCCTCGTCCACCCCAAACGGACGCGGACGTTTTTCACACCCGAAATAACAATTTACCGGGTTCTTTTCACCGCGCGCGCGCACAAATCGATACCCAACCGTCTACGCGTGCACTGATGTTTTTCTTTGCCGGTTTATTTATTATTATTTTCTGTGTGTGTGTGTGTGTGTAGGAGCTACTACTGACAATTTACCTCCGGGAGTGCTGTACAGAGTGATAGCGACTTACAAATACGACGCGGAAGACACGGACGAGCTATCATTCGAGAAGGGAGAGATCATCAACGTGGTGCCCTACGACGATCCGGAGACTCAGGTAAATTCGTATTTGCCTCGTAACTGTCGTTCGACGCGGGCGGTCAATAATAATCATACGTTCGGTCGCGCGAACAGGAGGAAGGCTGGTTGATCGGAGCCAAAGAAAACGGCGGAGAAAAGAAAATGTTCCCGGCCAACTTCACCCGACCGTTGTGAGTGCGGCCGCGTCGTCGTCGTGAGCGCAGGGAGATCGCAGCAAGGCCAAGTATTCTGAAGTTCGGTTTCTGGATGTTATTGATTTTGTTTTATGTTTTCATGTCCTTGTATTTCTATTCAAACGATAATATTTGAGGTCGGTTTCTCGTCCGACCGACCGGCCGGCCACCCCAACCCCCCGAAACGCGCTGCAACGACTAGTTTAACATATAATCATATATCATGGCATTTTTATTATTTTATAAAATTAAATACCGCCCTTGAGTTTTTGGATGTTTATTTTTTTACGCTCCGTGTACGTCAAGTTTTGAATACGTTATCGCGCAGATAATAACGAATTTGACTGATTGAGAAATCGTTACGAATTTATGATAGGTTCATGTTAAATTTTATTTTTTAGTGTGATTATAATTGAACCTTGAAAAATCTCATTGATTAATTAATAATTATTAATTCATGTGTAACAAGTGCCTTTAAATTTTTATACAAAATAATGTTAAAAGATGTGAGGTGAATCTAATGTTTTTTTTTTTTCCCCCATTTTTTTTGTGCCATTTTAAAAAGCGTATCAAAGCTGTTATTTGGCTACTATTGTTTTCAATCCTACCTACCCCCCCTGCAACTCTGCTATAGTATCATTTACTTTACTGTATAACCGTGTAATAATTACATTTTGCTCGTATTATGCGTTTACTACTTTTATTTTTTATGTGTTGTTATATTGTTGTATTTGTGTGTTAAATGTTTTTTTCTACTTTTAGTGAGCGATTTGTAAAGGTTCAAGCATTTTAGTTTACATTTCAAGTATTTCCCCCCCCCCCCGTCGCCTATATTTTACCCTCTCCGATAGTCAGTAAAATGTAAATAACTTTATAGCATAGACCATAAATTATCGTCTTAAGTAAAAAATAATAACTATATTTTATTATTTTTAAATAATTATTAACTTTGATAGATACTAAATTTATTATATACACCAATGTATTATTTAGATGTATATTTATTTTGTCCTTAAAGTTTTTGCTGTAGGCATTTTAACAATTGAGATTCAGTATTGCTATATTTAAAATATATATTTATATATTAACCAAAATAATAACCGGCATCAGTAGTCCTATATATTCAATGCCACTCATTGTGTCTTTATACGTTTTTTCTTTTTTTTTTTTTGTTGTTTGTTTGAAAACGTTGTCGTCCATTCGGAGTAGTACACTATTGTATTTGAATTTTTTTTTCTTCTCTTTTTGTATTGACTTAGAATTATTAATAGTTTGTTTTCGAATATATTTCTACCAACACATATTGGCGTGTATATAAACGTAGCCAGATCTGGGCATGGATCTAAGTGGACCGTAACACCTCGGAGAGTCTCTTAAAATATGACAGTTTATTCCAATCGGATATTTCATGACATTTTTATTTTTATTTTATTTTTTTTTGATATACACAACAATACAAAAGATATGATTTTAAAGTAAGAAGGAAAATAATCTGACGTTTGTTTAGCTCAGTCGGGTCCTGAGAGTTTCATCGACTTTGTGACGCAAAACTTCGCCGTCTACAAAGCGTTTTCTATTAGGTATTTTTATTCGGTCGAAAATAGAAACATGTAATCAAATATCGAAAGCGGACAAAATAGAATAAACTTTGATCAAAATTGTCTTTCCCAGTAGTGGGCCATGATTTTTAAACAAATTATATTCATTACATTGACGTTGTGTAATGCGTTTTCCATCAGTATTTTAACGGTTACGATTTATACTACTAAAGTCAACGGTAGTTTTGTTATTTAACTTAATAATATATATGTATTCGTGTCTTATATACGAAAATAAATAGCGATTCCAATAACACTATAATTAGTTAACAAATTGTGAAAAAAAAAAAAAAAATAATGTAAAACCATTAGCATTTTATTGTGTTATTTTTTTTTTTTTTTATTGTTTTATGACTAAAAACTAATAACTATGTAATCGTATAATATCTAATTCTTAACAATTTTAGGCGTAGATCGTATAAAGTGTATAAGTTTATTGGTTTATTCATTGTACAAGTGATTTATTACGTCCAGATTAAAAATTGTATGTAACTCAAATTTTAAATATTGTTCCAAGCTGATACGTTTATTACAAATAAAATGATAATTTTTTTTGTCTCATTTTAAATTAAAAGTTGAACCGAGTTTTCCGTATCAAAACAATTTGGTTCGCCGCACCTCGTCTGTTGTGTAAACTACTGTACATTTCTCTCGGCTCCTTATAAAAACGCTCTTATTTATCGGCGACCGTTTTGGCCGATTTTAAGTGTTTAAAATGCCCGTGTCACGACATCGGTTCGTTCCGAAGACCGGGCCCGTATGCAAAAAGAAATAAAATACCCCTCCGGCTTTTTTACCCTTTACTAAATATTTTTACACGTTTTTATCAAATATTATAAATAAGTGTTTTACTCTCGTAAAGTTTTATTAAAATCTATTTTTACCTATTGAAATTTGAATTGCATATAAAATAAAATTGAATTATACGTAAACGATATTTATTTATTCATTTGTTTTTGGCAAGTTTCCGTGAACACTAAAACCGGCTCATAAGCAAATGAAAAAACCAAACGGGAGCCAACCGGAAATTGCATTAATTGCACAAACAGAATAAACATATTTACAGGTAGTAGTTAAAATTACAAATTAAATCGCGTCGTTTGTGCATATTAAACGTGTCGTTTTGGTGTTTCTACGGACGTAGAAGTGTTGCACTTTTTCTCTGGAAACATCGAGCAGCGAATATACGCACGTAAGTCTATCCGCCAATATTTCGATAGCGCGTCCGGCCCAAGTTTCTGCGCGTCTCGGTAGTACGGCCGTCGTCGGTAGGCTAAAATAGAATTATACTTTTTGAACTGAAAACAATGCGATTTTTAAGTTTTTCCAGCTGGTAATATGTTCAGGCGCGTATCCAGGAATACTAACTCCGAGATTTCCAAGTAATACCTAATGATAACATTTATGATTTTATACGTTTTACCGTTGCACGACTTAATAAGTAATAGATTAATTACTTGTTACGTCCTATTTTAGAATTCAAACTTTCGCCACTCAACGGAATTTCCGTTATAAGTCAACGTCAATACCGATTCGGTCATTTATATGGGGCTGTGCCAAACCAACCTGTTTACAAACAACACGGGCTTTTCGATCAATTTCCCCAAGTTTAATTACTACGGCTCCTCGGTTCGTTTCTAACCACACCAAAGGACACGTGCGTTTGGAACTGTCGACACATTTTCGTTGAAACCCATTACGAAAAATTCCACTCTACACCAACACCCGCCATCCACTGATCTCGAGTAAATATTCGTTCACGATTCCTGACGATCCCCCTCGACGACGACGACGTCGAGAATTCGGTGTCGGTATCTTTTAAATTCCTATACGTAAACCTGAGGGTTTTGTCAATACCTAGCCTCCTTTGTCGCGTACATCGAGTTGTAAACGTTATTACCTTTTGGTGTCGGCCATTTTTTCCATTGTACATACACATTGTAAATATACTTTTGATAAACAAAAACTAATTTAAATATTTACCTATGCATAACATTGATGTCCTTATTCATACGGACGTGTGTTGTAGGTATGACATTTGTGGAAAACGTAGTACTCGAGCCGGAGGGAGACTTTATTGTAAATTAATAATATATAATCTAATTATAGACCTTTATACGAGAACTATTCAAATCTTCGACGAACAAAAATTTATATTTAAAAAAATAAATAAACGTGCACTCGTCCGAGAGAGAGAGAGAGAGAGCCATCAGCCGTTATATTATCAACACGACCGACTTTTGATAATTATTTGCGATTTGCACGAATCTTTTTCATTTTGTCGAATGCATATTATAGTCGACGTGGACGAAATAACGCGAAGTTTTTCGAGGTCTGTGTTTTGTTGGGTTACGGGCGCAAGAAATCGAAGGCGCCGCCGCGCCGGTGAGAGCGATCGGTGGTACTCAAATCGAAACGTGTTTTTTACTTATGGAAATATTCAGAAGGAAATTCTCCATTATGACAACCAGGTAAGTTCGATAACGTTACAGTACAAACATATTAAATAAAAGGCGTGTGCACGCCTACGACGGCGAGTATAGTGCCAAAACAAGGTGTTTTGGGCTATTTTTAACGAACCTCTAAAATGTTCTATTCATAAGATCGAGCAAATTTTTCTAGTCTAATCTAACGAAATAATAATAATTTTATTTTCTCTGCCCCTTGGCAAAAAAAAAGCATATTGTACTTAATAAATATAAAACAAACAAAACAAAATTCGTAAGTATAATATTATTTGTTAAATCAAATAACTTTCGTATGTACATAATTCAGTTTGACGAGTCCTGTAAATTAACTCATTGTTTACGCTTCTCGATAAACCATAATTTGATGACATTCGTTGAATAGTGGTTAAATCAAACGAATTTTTATAACAATACGACTAGAGCAAATAGGGAACTACAGGTACCCGCGAGTCCTTAAAAAGCACGGGGCGTGTCCGGGCACGCCTGTGCGACGATTACGTTACATGATTATTTTTTTGTGAATCGATTACCAACACTACCTGGACGGTTTCGATTGTATTCGTGTCAACACGCCAAAAACGGACGATTCGTAAAATAACGGTAAAACCTACTCGTCCGCGGGCGAAAACTTGGCGACACGCTGTCGGTATTTTCACGGGTACGTAACGCAATGTTTTCCGAAAAGGACGAGCGGGGGCGTAAAAGCGCGTTATTACCGCAGGGTCGTATATAATAATAATTTGTAAATTGTATTTTTGAGAAAACAATGTTGGGTACCCAATACGGGATAATGTTCGAAACTCGAGGCGGTAATCCGAACGCGGTGTATGTCGACGAGGACGCGTCAAACTACCCCCGTGTAGGCGTCTAACCGTGGGTGCCGTGTTAACAATTATGTTTCGGGGGGTGAGGGAGGGATTTTATTAAATGCCACTCGTTTAATACGCCACCGAAGGTGTAACTATCGGGAATTTTCCAGACGGCAAATATTATGGCATGGGTTGGCTGGTAATCTTATTTACAAAATATTATAGTAAACGCGTCAACAATTCGTTTGTTTTCAAGCTTCAAAAACGATGATATTATTTTATCGACGCGATAACGTTAAAATCCGTACGAAAGTGAACGGTATATTACGCGATTTGCACCATTGTCTACTACTGTTGTATAATAATACATAGGCGCTGATAGGGGTAGCGTAGGGTGGTCCTTATTTTTTAAATTTAAAAATTTTGGTGCAGGACCCTCTCATTTTTTTAATTGTTATGAGAAAATAAATTGTGGTGAATTTGGTTATGATGACTTATCTCCTTCCCGTGCCGCAAGAGGGATGAAAAATGATCAAAGAGGGTAGTTTTATGTGTTTTCCGATTTAACTCAAAAAATATTGACCCTTTTGTAAAAATGTATAGAATATTTATTATAGCATTAATTACTGTCTATAAAAAAGTAAATTATAAAATTTCTTGTAAATCTATTATTTTCGCACAAAAATAGCAAAATATAATTTATTTTATTTATTAGGCAAAATTGATTTTATTACTGTTATTTTATTATATTTTTTAATTATTCAACTATAAAATTAAATAAATGTATAAATTATATAAATCTATTATATAAATATATGAAATATACATTTAAGTCATGGAAAATGAACCATCATGGATTTTTTCGAGCATTCTGGATACATTTTTCTGTATTTTTGTATAACCTAAAAACCTACCCGGTAGCGAAATCATATTTTTGTCGCCTCGCAAAAAATTCCGCGCAGAAACAATCGAACAGATGAGTCATCGGTAGCCTAATTAAATAACACGGTTCGTTATGAATACATAATTACGTAACAATAATAATAGTAATGTGTGTTTACGTGAAATCGGTACGAGCGAATGTTTACGTCAGACCAAAACCGCGTGGGCAATACACGGCCAATGAGAGCCGAGCCGCTCGCGCCAGCCGACCAATGACGGCCGAGCTGCGAGCGATCCTGTGACGCGCGAAAGTTCAGCAGCTCAACCACGGAGAGCGCAGACGATCAGTCTGGTGTCGTCTGTGGTCGAATAAGTACCTCTCGGTTATAATAATATTTCACTTTTTATTTTTCTTCGTGTCAACAGTGTCGATCGTTATTATTTATAAAAAAATATAAAATTAATTTTATTTATTTATCTCGTCGACGACCAAATCAAACTTCGCGACTTTTGATTTTAATTATTGTTTTTATCGAGTGACTTTTGTGCGTTTTACCATTTTATTTCACAAGCTCAACGACCGAACCTCAACAGCAGCCCACCGAGAACAGTCCGAGATGGGTAGTTGAGGTATGTTTAGTTTAATTTGATTAATTTTTTAGCGTGCGCCAACGTCTAACTCGGTTAGTAGTAAAAAAAAAAAAGCTTCTAAACAATATTTTCATTCGATTTTAATTTTTATAATACACGTTTAAAGTTTTATTTAAAAAATTTGTCCGTTTTTCGACCCATTGACGGTTCTCTCACTCAGCCTCTGATGGCGACTAGTTGTTGTTAGTGTGACCGAAAAATAATTTTAGACGCTTATTTCGGAAACCGAATTTATAAGAGATTAGTTTCCGGGGAAGGAAATTCATTACACCACGATTAAAAACTATTTAATATAAATGACTTCGGAAATTTACCTACCCAGTTGGACTTTTTTTTTGAATATAAATTATTGAAAAACTTGGCTTTTGTGAAAATAAAACTTTAACCAAAAATCTTTGAAAAAAATTAATAAGATAAAATTAATAAAATCGTTCGTTTAAATTTAAAATGTTCGTAACTCGGGCAATAGTAGTGTTCGAGACGGGTGGTAAAAAAATCGACTGATCAGAGTAGCTGTATTCGAATTATTTGCGTGTTAGGCGTTTTCGTTAAAATCTCATAAATTTTGTTGCCCGCGATGACGTAAAGTGTTTCATTATTAATATTATTATTATTGTCAAGTTAAATAGGTTTATGACTGGGGCGCGTTTTAAAAATAAATCTTTCGGACGTTCTATTTATTTTTTTTTCGTATTTGCGAGTAACTTCTCGTTCGTTATTGTTGGAAAATCGTATCGAAAATAATATTAAATCGATTGGTCTGTGGATCGGACGGCGCGCGTTTTTCGGCCGAAACAATCGAAACCGTGCGATTTACTATTTAAGGGTCATGGCCGACACTCATACGTTGTGAACCCAACGGGGCAACGGCCAGACCGTAATGCGAGCCATAAAACCACAAATTCTCTCGTCGTCATTTCGTTTTTAACGGCTACGTGTCATAATTAAAACTAATGTCGCGTCATTACATCACACGTAGGTATACATATGTGTATCGAGTTATACGTCGATTGGTTTTTTTTTCTCTCTCGAAACGTTTGATTATGCACTCGATACGTTCATTATAATATAATATCGTAGAAATTTTCAATTCAATCTTTTTCTTTTGCTTCGTAAACACGTGTGAACTATTATTTTATTTTTAAAACAAAGCGTAATACGTATTACTGTATTTCTCGTAATTTTATTATAATATTGCGTATCCGCGGGCACTCTCATTATGACGTCGAATCGAATTAATCGTCGATTGGAAAAAGTACCGTTTAGGTTTTTATTTTTTTTATAAATTAATAACGCCGCATGATTAGATTTTTTTCCGACGTAAAATTATTCCTTACGAGTATGAAATTTTTCATCGCAAAACGATAACATTACCCGACGAAATAAAACCCGCAAAATTATTGCGTATTATGTTTTACTGCCCGCGTAGTAAATACAGCGAATTCAGTTGTAATTTTTCGACACTGTTACATATTATTGAAGCGAACTCGCTCTCGTATAATTACCCCATTCGACGTATATTATCCTCGTTTTTCAGAGTTTGAATAACAATGCGAGTACATGATAAACTTTTTTAAAGAATGGTTTCTTTCGCGTTTTTAGACTCGAAACCTCGTTTACTTTTAAACGACCGCCTAAACGTATTATTTTAAATCCGCTGCACCGGAGCGGAATGTTTTCCTGCAAAGCATACGTAAAACTATTGTTTGAACATTATTAAATTCCGGATAGATATTATTATTATAATTTCACGTCTATTTAAATAAATATCGTTATATAACATTGAACATTCACTAAGTGTACTTGGTATACGTATTTTACGATTTCTCACTGTTAAACTCGGTGACGGTGTCGGGGTCCGTAGTTATATTTTATGAGTTATATAAATGTGTTAGAGACATTATATTATATATATTAGTAAAATAAATCGTCACGACACAATCGGCTCGATTCGGTGTTAAAGTTTTCAAACATAAACAATTGCTATTATTATTATTAGGTAGGATCAGTTGTATAAAACTCGTATGGTTTGTTATATATTATTATAAAAGTCTTATGAAACAGTAAAATATGCAATTATTGCAATTAATTTAGGGACGTTACCATAAAAAGTGGAAAAAAATAAAATAAAAAACAACAATAATAATTCGATCTATGTTATACCTACGTATGTCCAAACCAAAATAACACGATGATATAGGTTGTAAAATAACAATAAAAAAAAGTCCGAGAAAAAATCGCACAAACACACAACACGCGTTAGAGAAAAATAATATACAAAATAATACACTAAAATATCGTACAATAATTCGTCTCCGCGACAATACGAGTAAGCCCCAGTGTTTGAAAAGTTCACATAAATCTGAATTCGTTCGCGTTCACTTTTAGTTTTTTTTCCCCGATAGAACGGGTTCGCGTTCCCGTCCGTGGAAAAAATCAACGCGTTCGTTACATTTTTGGTCGTTAAAAAACGAACCGCCGCCTACACGAACGGGACAAACGATTATTTTTCGTGCTTAGTACTTTGCCGAGAGTAGAAATCGGACTGGCGATCAATATTCTCGTGATATTAATTTTATTTGACAAAACCGAAATTTAGTCTAAACGGTCTTTGAATTTTTAAAAAATATAAAGTAATAATAATCTCCGCTTACGTTCGAGTTTTAAAAAACGCGTTGTTCTTCGTGAAAATATGAACGCGGACGTGTTCGCGAACGCGTTTTTCCAAACACTGGACTAAAATTAACGGTGGTCGGCCAACCTTTTTATGGTTTCGCGGGTCGATATAATATATATAATTAATTACATTACGTATAATAACTTTAAAAACATTTTTTTTTTCTAACTTATTTCTCGTACAAAAAACTTTACGCGATAAAATTAATTTAAAAAAAAAAAAAAGTTTATAATAATTGGCAAGTAAAATAACAACTAAATAAAGACTCGGGGCGAGGTATTCACCTTTGTGTGTACCCGTCGTTATAAAAAGTCATTAGTTAATTTAACGATAAAACGAAAAAAAGTTTACCTATCTGAAAATTATACCCGAAGCGCGTTTGCCGGCGGTGTGAATTTTTTAAAAACCGTTAATACTATAACGACGTATTAAAAATCTAATCGGGAGATGAGCTACTCCGGGTTGGCTACAAAAAACTCGTGTTTAAAATTAAACGTGCAGTGATAGATAAATGTGGACGACTTTAGGTCGACAACCTCCTCCCCGGGTGGACTCGGGGGTCCAAATCTCGGAGTCACTCGCTGACAAACGGTCGCGAAATAATACGATATTAATAATTAATAATATCATTAAAATAATACTAATGTTTTCGTGTGAAAATTCGACCGCCGGACGCGTTTGGCGTTGTGACTGTTGTGAACATTGCGCGTATGTATTATTTATAGTGCTTCATTCGAGTAGTTTGCGAGATTCGTTGTCCGTAACGATGGCGGGATCGCCGCCGCCGCCGCGTTTTTTCGCCCTTTCCTCGATGGCGTTCAGCAGCTTCTTCCTGGGGCCCAGCGGCAGGCCGAGCGATATCAGGTCCCGGTCGTCGAGCATAAACAGCGCGTCCAGGTCCACGCGTTGCTCCACGAACTTGTCCGCGTATTCGCTCACGCCCGCCGACGCCAAAAACTTGTTGACCAGCGACCACTTTGCGCTGCGCCCGTTTAGCGCGACGTTTTCCTCTGAAACGCGACGGACGTGTTATAGATTACTGTGTTATTGCGCCGTTAAAATATATTACGCCCGTGTTTTTGGGGGGGGCAGGAGGGGGTCTAGCAGGACGTTTTCTCGCCCGCGGAGAGAGAGTTGAACGCGCTTTTAATGAAGACTTTTGAGTTCGGTCGAGACGCGAGACTAGAAATCTCCTTTTACTCTTTTTGTTTTTTTTTTTTTACAATTCAGGACGATTTAAGAGTCGTTTTGGGATCGTTTATAACTTTTTATTCCCGTCTATTACGATATTTCACACACATTTTATTGCTATTATTTTTACTATAAATATTTACCTTACAAACACCCGAAAAGCACTTGTTGTTCGATATGTAACAATCGAAACGAATAATGTAGAGACAAGGGGGGCTCTAATACCTAATAAATAAAACTAAATTAAATTTTTCTTTTCGCCGAAATAATTATTCACTATAAAACCAAATGTTTTTCATATTACCAGGTATTTCTTTGAGATTTAAAATATATATTTTACGGTTTTTAACGTACTAAATATTAAATATTCTTAAAAAGAAATTATTTTCGTAAGAAATTATTAAAAGAAATATCTAACGATCGATCTTTGAGCCAATAACATAATATATCCTGAGTAGTGAGCGTAGAAGAAATAAAAAAATGATGAGATTAGGAGTAAAATATTTCTGTAGACTGAAGGACGTTGAACACATGGTTCTAGAAAGAAAAAAACTCACACAAAGAATATATATGATTGTAGCGAGATTCAATAGTTCTCCTGACAATTGCGTCTAAATAATTCACACCACGACGAGTCGTTTCACCTACTGCGTTTCCTCCAATTATAAAACGAAAAATTGAAAATTGATAAAAACAGCCTGTGTTTATTTTATAGAAAACGATGTGTTAAAATTTCACTTTTCTCGCTTCAATAGCTACAAAAATCATCGTTACACAATCAAATAATAATGATCGGTTCATTAAACTCTTCTCGGCAGATAAACAATGTAAAACACGTAACAACACGTATTATAACACTCGCGGATACTTGATCTTTACGGGGTTTATATTTCAAGTATTCGATCAGCTGTGAAATTTTCGTCTTGCCGAGTCCCTCCTGTCGGGGTGGGGTGGGGGGGGGGGTCTAGCTACGTTTATCATATTATTATTTACAAAAACGCGCGCGGCGGTCGAGGAGAATTTGTTCGCACGATACCCGTTCCCGAACAAGTAATATGTTATGATAACAACGGTGAGATTTCGACGCGTCGATTCCGGCGTTTTACAAACACGCGCGCGTATTATACCGATCCGCGATCGTCGCGGACGTATTTTGAGCGGCGCGCTGCCGCCGCGTTAGAAAACTTTTTATTTTTACCGACTCGTTTCACCTCGGGAGACGCGCGGGGGCGGGCATACATAGGTATCGCGCGGTCGTTTAGAAAGGCGGCGGCGGCGTCGTCGTCGTCGTCCGGGTCGAGTGAACGTTTCAATAATAATTATACGGTACGGCGATGTACGCGCGCGCGCAATTAATATTATTCCGTTCGATACACAATACACCATAATCTTAGCATTGTTTTCCGCGCCGCCGTACACGTTAAACGAACGCGCTGCGGGGGCACGTGTCCATTATATATCTCGCGATCGAGTGTGTTTGACGGACGCCCGGGAATTTTCTCTCTCTCGTTTCGGAGACTTTTCGTCTCGATAATACGTCGCGTATTTGCGTAAGGATCGAATGGTTATTATGACGATCGGGAGGCCAACAAACTAGCGTTTACCAAAACACTCGCCACGTTTTTTTACCACAACCTGCAGTTCGCGCGCAGGCGTGATCGCCGACAAAATCATCACTTTTTTCACTCTCTGTTTTTTTTTTTGAAAATTTAAAACCGTTAATTTGTAATACAAACTTTACCACGAAGGCGTGTACTAATTCGAAGTGTGAATATTGTCGGAATAAAAGTCGAACGTGTTTTTATTGCCGTTTCGATACTTTAAAACGATGACAGTTTATCATAACGATCGAGTAAACGATTAATCGAATATTTTTGTTCGCGTATTTGTTCGAGTGGTCGATTTTATACTAGTCGGCGCGCAAAAGGAGTGGAGTTTGCGTCTGCGCCGAGTGTAGGATCCGACAGAAATAATATTACACTGTCGCTCGTACGTCGTACTGCGCATTCGATTAATAATAATAATTATTATTATTATACCATCGCGCGTGGGCGCGGTCGGTTATTAGTTTTTTCCATCGCGTTTATCGATTTATTCGTCTTGTGATTTTTCGCAGACGGTCGCCATAAATTACGGTCCATAACATAACCGTGGTTAAAAACTTATGCGCGCCATAAATAACGCTCGACGACAACGTAACGTTTGTGCGGAAATGCTATAAACAACGGAGTTTAATAATCGTTTGCGCGTTACCGTCACTGTTTTGAAATTCGTCCCAGGACATTGTGCTGCTCGGCTGGTTGCGCTTCACTAGACTCCCGGCGCTGCCGATGCTGCACGACTCGTCTTCGATGGTCGCTCTGGACACGTCCGGTACCGGGATCGTGGTCACACTAAAAAAAAAACCAACTATTGTTTTAAAGAAACCCACACGTGTGTCGATTATGTCGGCGTGAACGACGCGCGTTGGAGTTTAGTTTTGTCGACTAGATTTTAGCTCGACTTTTGCGTCGATTTTCAAACGCGACGTGTTTTTTTTTCAACCGTCTAAACCGAGATTGTTTTCTAATTTACACTTATTACATTCAGACGTATATTTTCTATTCTGCGGGCGTGTTTAAAAACGATTCGAGTCGAAATAATTGATAATATTTTTATTCGTATCGACTCGGTTTCTAAAAAAAAAAAAAAAAAACGCGTTCTTCGACGATATTATTTTTATTTCCACTGTGCGTATTGCGTTTTGTTTATTACCGATTTTGTTGTTTTTTTTTCCCCTCAATAATTATTTTCGAAATTCGTGCGACACGGTAGACGCGTCTCGTGATTGCGATTGCGTTCTAAAACGGTATTATATTTATTTTTTTCCCGACTACACGCGCGTCCGTATCACGCGAACGCTGCGCGCGCGGTGTGTTATTAATGTTATTATTATTATCGATGTTATAACGCATATTACATCACGCGTCATAATGTGTGTGTGCGAGTTTAAAGTGCCCCCGGACGGCGGTCTCGCGCTATATCGAAGACTCGTTTTGATATGTTTCTAGGCGTGTGTGAAAATTACTTTTGCCTGAACGCGACGCTCCCGAAACCCGGTCGATCGAACATGCTCCCTTGGTCGTGCCTGTGGATTTTGTTCAGATCGCCGTTTTGCATATTCACGATGAAGTTCGGTTGAGAAATCGTGCGGTGCAGTTCGAAGACGTCCGAAATTCTGCCTCTTTTCCCTGGAAAAAAAAAAAAAAAAAAAAACGAATAAAAAGTATGTTATAATAATATTATTATCATCGGCACCACCGGCTGTTACTGCGACCGCTTGAAATAATATAATTGTGCGGTTTTTTTTCTCGTATTTTTCACGCGCTAAAACGAACGTTACGACGGCGACGTCTGTTTCCCATACGGTCTGTGGTTACAGCGAGAAACGTTGGCCGACAGGACTAGGAGACTGTCGGGAACGTCGAATCGTAGGATTAGGGGTAAGTTTTGTTATTGGTTTATTTTTTTATCGACACGGTTCAATTGCGGCGTGTAACAATAATATTATTATAAATAATACTCCTGTTGACCTAAAATCTTTTGTCTAGTCGCCCGCGCCAAGACTATTGGAAACGCTACGGTATTGGTTCGTCGATTGGGCGCGCTCGTTTATCGTTTTTCTATATTGTCACTGTTGTGTGTTTGTAATGGACCGGAGAAGCAGAAATATTTCCGATCGTACGGGACGTGTCGGAGATGACGGGCGGAGGACCTATTTGTACAATACCGGTTCGTATCGCTGCCGTTATAGTCGGTGTATCGGATTTTGTAGGCGGTTCTCTGCTTCTTTCCCTCGTGTTTTGTACATTTTTTTTTTTTTTCCAGAAGAATAGACACTGGTAATAATCATCGCTCGGGTGTATCTTTTATATATAGGTGTGTACAGGTCGGTTTGCATAATTACCCGCAGTTTCGTTGTGTATTTGTTTTATTTTTTTTTTCCTGCCGCGCAATTACACGATTTTCTTCCGTTCTGGTTTTTCTTTCTATTCTTGCGAGATCGCGCGCTTGGACGCAATATATCGCGACTCGACGACAAACGTGTCGCCAACGACTTTTATCGAACAAAAACCTAACCCGGTGAACACTCGACTCGACGTCTTACGATTTGCACACACACAATGATGGCTGTAAAATGGTTTTGGAGGGGGAAGAGGCTGACTCTTAACAGCGAGCACTGAAATCGTTGAAAACGTGGTCTCTAAAAATAAGGTAAGATACGTTTTTGAATTCATAATATAAACCAAAAAATCCACTAGTCGAATTTGAGTATATTTAAAACATATTTCCAATCTAACTATGAAGAAAATCTAAAAAGTTATATCGTTTTTTATAATAAAAACAGTCGACTTAATACTTGTTCTTCTTTTTATTACCGTTATAAGCATTAAATACGTCTTATCATAACATCTTTATAAATATTAGAAAAGTTATGGGCGAAAATGTATCCCTCCCCCCTCTGGTTTTGCACGCGACGAGCTATCGTACCACCTATGGACGTGTTAATGACTTGATTTGAAAACGTTTCGGGATGCGATTTAATTCGAACGTTTCTCCGCGCTATTTATTACAAAAGGAAACAATTTAAATGGAAAAATCGTTTCGTTTTCGATTTAAAACATTAGAAATACGTCGTATTATCGTAATAACAGAACTAGATGGTATATTGTGTACTTGCGTAATAGAAACCGCGAGAAAAGGATATTACCGAAACCGATGTCGTGTTTTGTACGCGTTTTCTTCGGCGAATCGACGAGTGTAGAAAAAAAAAAGAAAAAAAAAGTCTAAAACTGTTTTGAATTATTTTTATTTCGCGCAAAATTATCCACGCAATGCCGTAATTATAATGATTTATGTACGATTTCCACCGCAGCAGACGCGTTACGGACGAGTCGAACGCGTTATTATAATACGCACACGACGAGCTATAGTATATAATATATTATTCTTCGCGCGAGTATAATAATTTTCGATTTTATTCAAAATCTGTCTGTTCGAAATAATATACGCAACGGACACGTTTTCGTGTTATATAATATATTGTGTGCGAACGGTAAACCGCGCGCTCGCGCAATCGTATTTAAAAAACCAACGCGCGCGAGTAACATCATAGTAATAATATTCGTCGGGACCGACGGATAAGGCTTTCCGTCAAAAACTACGACGGATTTCGTCTACGTTTTGCTGTAATTCGCACGCCGCCGTGTTAGTTCTCGCGGAAATTACGATTCGATCGTTTCGAACGCCGCCGCAGTAAAAAAAACAGTAATATATAATATCGCGCCGAGCAGTGGCGGGACTATAGATTCTTGGAGGCCCTCCCCCTATCGCTAGGACAGAATTTTATAAATAGTCGAAGAATTTTTTTGTACAATTAAATCAATTGTAAAATCAGGATATTAAAAATTCAATCGAAACAAAAAAGGTACTAAATTCTATAGCCGGTAAAAATTTTTATTTTTATACGCATTTCGAGTTGAAAATTCGACGACTTTAATGACACTTTATCGAGTAAAACAACGTATATTTTATAACTAGAAATAAACTTTGACGAGGTTTTTAGTTTAAATTGTAATTTTCCAAGTTAAATCGTTGGATCCTCGTGCGCCAGAGGCCCTTGTGAAACCACACCGTTATCCTATATGCAGCTCCGCCACTGACGCCGAGGTGGATTTATAAAACCGCAAACGCGCGTTACGCGCGTAACATTTACGACACAAAGGGCGAAAAGCGCGAATCGTACGATTTTTTCGCCTCCCGCGGGGTCTCGTAACGTTTCTGTTTTCTAATTATTCGAAACGGGCGCGTTTTATCCGTTTATACGACGTACACACTCGCGCGCTTTGGCCGGCCCGTCGACGAATACCGTTGTAGTATTTTCGATATAATATTATATTATATTTACCTCCGTTCTCGTTTTCGTACGAGTTGACATAAATAATCTGCGAATCTCCGTTGGACGTTATGGTCCGTACGCTCGTGCTATCCTCGACCTGTGGATCATTTACGTAACGATAGCAATAACAACAATAACAATAATAATCATAAACGGTTGTGTAACGACGACGGGATTGTAATTATTTCGGTTGTTGTTTTTTTTTTTCGATTTGCATAGTTCGCCGTAGGTACGTACACCCGCCGCCTAGCCATGCGTTGCATTATTGTGTTCGAGTAACAAACCTCGTGCGATCCGTAGTTGTGGTGCGCGTGTACGCGTGACTGTATATAATCTATATAGGAGACAGGCTCGGAGGACTTCGGGGCCCCTCGAATATTTCCCAAAACAATATACACGCTGTTGCTGGCGCGTGCTCGACATTTTCCCCTTTGGGTTTCGCACGATAAACGATTCTCGTCGGAAAAAATATTATAATCACGCGTTATAATGTTATTATAAAAGCGACGTTTTTACGTTTGACGACGACGCGCGTGATACGATTGCAAAACGGAATCCTGCGCCGAAAGAATCGAAAACGAAGCGAGAGCGAACAACGCGAGCGGCGCTCAACTCTTCCTCCCGAAAACCCGCTCGGTTCCCGTCGCCGAAAACGGTTCTAGCCCGACCCGGCGAAAATAGAAAAAAAAAAGCCACTCGCCTCTTTCGACTGCAGTCTATAAGACTGAGATTTGTTGGTCTTGTTGTGGCCGGCCGCGTCCGCCGCCTTCAGCAGCCTTCTGTCCAGTATCTTCTTCACGCCGCCCGAGCTGGCGAACGGTTTTTTCACGGTGCCGGAGCCGACGATTTCCGTGAACGACTTGCAGGACAGGTCCGACGACGATTTGCGCAATCTGAACAAAACAAATCGTGCGTAAGACGAAAACCAATCCAACTATTCATGCGCGTTATAACGTCACGAACGCGTCGGCGCGCGGAAATCACGCGGTTTTTCCGATGCTGTCGGCACGGTCGCGCGTTTTTTTTTACAAGTCTCGTTGGCGAGAGGTTTTCGGGAAAAAGGCAATCTTTCATTATCGCGGTCGGCGCGCGGGTTTCCGGTTCGTTTTCGAACCGATATAAATCGGCCGTCTCGTCGAGTAGGCGACTCGTTTGCAGAATCGTTTACATCCGTTTACCGCGGCGGCGTAGACGTCGTACTACCATCTACCGGTGTAATATATTATTTTCCACGACGGCGGCAGATTTCTTTTCGCCATTTATAATATCGTAATGTTTCGCGAATCGATTAATTGTGAACTCGTAAAATTGCGCTTTTTTTCCAACCGTATTCACCTCGCGATACGTTGACATCGGTCGAAAATAAATTCCGAGCGACATAAACAATCGTATTATCAACACCGCGTAATAACGTTCTGACGCGACGAATCGGTCGGTCGTATCGCGTCGTCGCCCGTAGTATTCGAAGGATTTTCCGATCGACTGTGTTTCTACAGACTCTCGCGTGTCGGATAAAAATAATCGACATTTCTAACATCCCCTTTCTAACGGCAACTTTTTAAACCCGCTCTGTCGAATTCGTTCAGTTTTAGAATCGTGTTTCGAATTAAAACGGTATTGTTTTTATTGAACCTATGATGTCGAATTTTAAGTATTAGTATAGTAAATATATTATATTATATAAAAAAGTAAAGTATATAGTAAATTAGCGTCTCTCAGAATGTCTCCCGAAAAACGAATAAAATATTTTAAAAATACGCTTTTATGATTTACGAACGAAAATCATTCGCTCGACGTTCTATCGTCGTCGCTCGTGTACGACACAATATGATATCACAGCGCTCGCAGGTACACATGATATATTGTCCTCGAGACGCGAACAGATGACATGATTTTCATTGTTTATCTATTATAATATTTACTCACGACAAAGGCACTGCTCGAACCGTAGGTATGGCGGTCTCCGAATCGGCTTTGTTGCCGCCCAAGTATTCCTTTTCGACCTTTCTGATCTGTTTCTTTTCCTTTTCTCTTTCTTTTTTCGTCCGTTCTTCGTATTTCTTTAGATTGCGTTCCGCGTCCTTTTGTGCTTTTTCTTTTTTGGCCTCGACTTTTTTCCTAGAAAAAGCGAGACAATCGTGTTTTAAACTGAACGCACCACTGCACCGCCACGCGTCAGAAATATCAAAATAGTATATTCATCGCTATTACTTGTTCTGCATTATTTGTGATGCGGCGGCTTTGTCCAAGTATTGAAGCACTTGCGACTTGCCGTGTATGCCGGCCAACTGCATGGCTGTGAGAAAATCTAAATCCAAAGCCCACAAGTTCACGTCGAAACCGACCAGAAACACCACGCAACCCAAGTGTCCTTTAGACGCGGCCAGATGCAATGCGTTTTGTCCTAAATGGTAGTTACATTTTTCCGGATCGCCCCTAAAAACAGCAGCGAACCCACTGGTTAGGTTAGTCAATAATAATAGTTAGGTTAGCGTTAATAACTTATCGGCACAAAATGTCAACATTTTGAAAACAGGGTATGAAATATTTGATACGAGAGATATATTTCGGTTTAAAACGTTAATTTAAGCGAATGACGTAAACAACGGGACACCGGTATAGGCGGTACTCGCGATTTTCACGTTATTTTATTCGGTAAATTACGTTTTATTTCATTTCGAATCGTTTTAATTATTTTTTAATGTCACAGCGCGAACATTAGGTCGATATTTTTCCATAGCAAACGATAGTCTTAACTGATGAATTCGATGATGACTCGTCCTTTTATATTTTAATTTCATGTTATTACGTCGTCACTGTTGTTTTTATTTCACTGAAACCGAAGCAACAGTATATATAATATGATACTATACGAGAGCGATTTGTCTTGGGACCCGAATGTCACGCTTTCCCACCGATCGTTATGCAATCGATTTATTCCCTCGGAAATCGACGAACGTCCTCGCAGTCATTGTATTAACCTTACCCTCTTCCGACGAGCACTCTGAGCGCTTCCAGGTGTCCTTTAAACGCCGCCCACAACGTCGGCGTCATGCCGTCCTCGTCTTTGGCGTTGCAGTCTCTTTTCGTCGCCTCTTTCAGTATGTTCACGAAACCGTCCTGGGCCGCCCTGCGGGGAAATAAAAACGAGAAATTTAGAAAAACAATACACACGCCGCCGCCGCCGCGCTCGTATTACAATATTGTGCGCGCGACACACGTTTCGCGCGATTGCGAGACACAACGTATTCGGCCGTTCCGGGACCGCTAATTTTTGACGACCAGGTGAAAGGACGACTATGTACGCAAGAGCCGAGGCGTCGTCGGCGGCTATGCGATGCGTGCCCTTAATCTCGGAGCTATTAGAAAGCAATTTTGTAACGCGCGACTTCAATAGCTCATGCCCCGGAATGTGTGTGCGCAGTCTATTGTCGACTCGTGTCCGATCGAGTTTTACAGATGTTTCGGACACATTTCGGATGGATTTTCGTTGCGTGCCACCTATATGCGCGTGTATTGTAATCCCGCCGCGGCGTATCAAATAGCCATCACGACGCCTTAAACGTTTCGCGCCGAGTCGCACGCAACACGAATCGTACGAAATATGATTACAGACTACTACACTATAACTACAGACGTTTCGCTTATCCCGTAGCGCGTTATATCCGTCGACGGATCGTTTTTAAAAACCTCCAAGATCCTATAGTATCGAGACACCGTCGCGTCAATAATCGTTGTGATCGCGAAGTCCTTTATTACTGTATTACGCGAACTGTTTCTACACACACTCGTTGTCGTAGAAAATATAAAATTTAAGATTTCCCCGATAAAACCCCGAGTATTAGTTTTCATCGGAACCTAACCGAACCCGCGAGTTTACCCCGACGACGACGACGTCTCGTCGAGACGAAGTCAAAGTCGATAACAATAATAATTCGTCCTCTTCTTTTTCCACACTCGATCCTCGTGCGTGACGTTTTGTTTCGAACGGGCGCGTTCGCACGGTTCTGCGCGTTATGCTCGTGTGTTATCGCGCGTTTTATACGCCGCCGTGTCGACGTACCGACGAGTCGTACACGAAATCACTGAGTCGAGCAGGGCGTTGCTCCGTCGTCGACGCGTTATGGAACGAATATCATATATACATATTATATCGTACACAGACACGCGTGTATTGCACACGTTGAATAATTGTCCGCACACACAAACATGCATTGCAGCATACGCAAACGGAAATTCTCGATCGATAAATCTTCTCGACGACCGCGGGTTGTAATACCGATTCGACCGTCGAAAACTATTAGATTTTAATACATTTCGGCCGGCGTAAAAGTATATTATAATAGATTGAGTAACTCATCGGAATTAAAATACGTAACGCAACGCACCCCCCCCCCACCACCGGTTGAAATCGTACGTTTTCTTCTATTTCGCATTCGAAAAAACTCGATCGGAAGTGTCGAACCGAATTGAATCGTTCGAGACAACTTAATTCGAAGAAATTACAGTACAGGGCGGGTTGCGGTCGTAGCGGTCACAGTGTACACCTACGGTTAAATTTCAATAGCCCGACGACCGCGAGTCTCGCCGACGACCGGCAGCGCGGCGTAAAACGACCGTGAAAAATAACTCATCCGGCGGCGGCTCGATCTCGGCCATCACTCGACTGATGCGAACGCTAATAGTAAATTAATTGGGAAAAGCGGAGAATATAATAATAACGATGATAATAATGATAATAATGATAATTGTGCTCCGCGGGGAAAGTGTACCGTAATTAAAATCTGGAAAACCCACCGAGTGCAGCGCGGGCGTACGACTTCGTTAAAAAAATGTACGTTTCGCGGCGCGGACGAAATCATATTTGCATCGGACGTATACGTCGCGGT
Organism: Drepanosiphum platanoidis; assembly: GCA_948098885.1. Lineage (NCBI taxonomy): Eukaryota > Metazoa > Arthropoda > Insecta > Hemiptera > Aphididae > Drepanosiphum > Drepanosiphum platanoidis. The sequence continues at coordinate 11,502,572 of OX402534.1, read as the reverse complement.
GTATCGTAATAATAAAATAATAGTTTTATAATCGAAATTCGATTGTTATTATCGGCGTGAATTTTTGCGTTTTCCATTTGTCGTTTGCTCGCGATTCGATGCGCGCGATAATATAATATATCGATATAATCGCGTTTAAATTACGCGGTGATGCTGCCGTCCGTTACTATTATTATTGTAATTGTTAAACTGAACGCGGACTTATGGTTTTTCTAGGTTGGCGGACAGAACTAGCCCCGAATCGCGCGGCGGAGAAAAACGTTAATACGATCATCAAAAAAAAAACGCGTGCGATTTACTGCAAACCCCAGTGAGTTTTGTAATTAATAATCTGTTGAATTTATTTGTTTTTCTATTTCTGTTATCCGCGCGAGTCGGTGAAAATATCTCGTTTCTGCCTGATCGGCGGGCGGTAATCGTGTTCTAAAAACAAGCGACCGTGGTCCGCGGACAACACGAACGATTGCGATTTTTCTTTCAACGATTCAGACGGTCGGCGAGTTTCGAAAGAACGACTTTAACGCAGACGTCGTCGCCTGTGTACGAGCAAAGTATGAGCTTAAAAATTTCCATTGTTTATATTGTAATAGCGCGAATTTCGAAAACGCCGGGAGTTCCCGGCGTTCCCCGCACACAAACCGAATGTATTATAATCGCGCGACAAATACTAAAAAAAAAATTTAACAAAAACGCTCGCGGTCACGATTTAAATAATAATATATCGCCGTCGTCGGGGGACAGCGTATATGTTTAAACGAATTATCCATATGCGAAGGCCCGTTGTTGTTTAACGTTTTGTTGATTCTCGTACGCAATATAATCATAGTATACTTACGTAACCTTATCGGCACGCGCTGCACGTGTTATGGCATCGCGAGTCCTTGCAAACGCGGCCACTCGACGGACGTCCCACGTCACAAACACCCTAATATTTTCAGTAGTATTTTTTTATTGAAACGCGACGCCATAAGGCGAGGACATGTGCCATGACTGTTGGTTCCTTTTGAAAACGGCGGTTAGGAAATTAATTATTCGTTTCGATAATAACAACAACGAGGCGCAGGCACGCACGCGACGAAAGCCGTTCGAGAGTGGCGTGTTACGTTTTCGTTTTCAGCGTATTTTTCACGGACGATTTGCATAGACTATAAGGAGCCTTATAAACGACGACGACGACGACGACGATATTCTCGCGCGAAACGTATAGGATATTATATCGTTCGCCGCCCGTGAAACCTATTGTTGATTTTTCCATTAGATTTTCAACCTACGTATTCAAATACGATTTTCGTATTCTCGCGCACAATAAAATCGGGACAGCGGACGTTATCTCGGCGCGCGGAGAGTCGGCATTCCGCGGTACTCGATGTTGATTTTACTTTGGTTTTAATTCATTTTTTTTTTCGCGATTTTTTCAAAAGTTATCGTGCATTATCGGGACGAAATATAACATATTTTTAACGCGAGATACGGACGATGGTGCGACAAATACAATGAAATCGTGTAGGTACGCGCGTAACATCTTTAATAAAACGTTCGCGTAGTCTTATGAGCACGTCGAGTCCGCGTTACAGGAGAAAGCGTTCGCCCACGTGTAAAAATCGATTTGAAAACATTTTAAAAATCCATAAATTTACATAGGAAAGGCTGGCTTGAAATTCGAATTTTCGATAAATAAATCACAAATCTATGAAAACGCGCGTCTAATATTATACACCGCGGACGAGAAACTGGCGAGAAACCATTCGTTTTCTTTTCGATAACTTATTATTCGTTCGAGTGCGCTACTGCTATGCTCGCCTTTTTCGTAGTTTTCTCCGGATCAATATTAATATCAATGACAAACGGAACGGATATTATTGTGTTTGTTTTTTGCGTGTGAGAAAACAACAACGAAACGAATCTTTCGTCGGTTAGGTGTGCGCTCTTTTACTCGCGGAAATCGAATAACAGACGACCGACTGCATTTTTTTCTCGACAAAAGATGTTTCTCTCTTAATTAAGTTGTTACGAGTCGTTTAACACGGCATAATGTAGTTACGTTCTTGTAGTTCTGGGCACCTCGTCGCACTGATTCTTCGTAGAAGCAACGACTGCTACGACGAAACGCCCGACGAGCTGTTAAACAGCCGTAAAGGAAATCAAAGTAACGGCGACGGCAACTTAATCAATTATTATTATTATACAATAGATGCGAATCGTGTACAAATAAAATCTAATTTGTGCACTCTGCACAATACGTACGAACAGTATATAATAACGCTTAACGGTGACTTGTCGAGAGTCGTAAACGTCGTGAAATTATATTCAGGAACGACTCCGCGCTTATTAAATTAAGAAAATATACACTCACTTGTGGAATCTCGAGCTCATGATGGTTCGTCGCGTTCGTCTCGTCCAAACGTCAAAACGATTATGCGCCGGAGCTCGTCTGCAACACGTAAATATTGGAAATTAATAACTCATAGGTAGGTCGAAGTATGCTTTGAGCGTCGGTCGAGTCTAATATGTAAACGTTTGCGGATGTGTACGCTAGGGATGGGCAACTGGGCGGCCCGTGGGCCGCGTCCGGCCCGCGTACCTTTTCTTATCTGGCCCGTGCTACATTTTCAAATCGCTTTTTAAAAATATCAGGATTTTCTATATTTAATTTTATTTAATTTATAAAATTGATATAATGTCTATCGTAAGACTTAGATATGAATTCTTATCCGGTATTAAACGTCTTAATGTTATATATTATTTATAGGAGCGCAGTTGACATATAGCTAATAGATTATCAGTTTAGTCGTGTCGCGTGCTGGCCGATTGCTTTGGTTTTATAATTTCCACGTTTAGTATAGTGTTTATCGTGACAATACATTTTATTGGCCTCTTTTGGTTTTTTTTTTGCTCTCTAGCGTTCTCTGGCCCGCTAGATTTTCACTTTCAAAAAATTAGCCCTCCAATAACACTGAGTCGCCCATTCCTGCACTATAGTATAGTGCAGGCGAAGGATTAATATAACGCACGCGCAACGCGACCGATCTGATTTCGAAATAATTGTTATGACGAACACATGCCGTGTTATATCGAAGGACCGCCTAGAATCTCCGTTGGAAATTTCGAAACGTCCGTTTTCGCATTAAAACACATCAGACCGTACTACTCGTGTCACTCGCGCGAAAATTTGCGATTTTATTCATTTTTATTCTTTTCTCGTCTTCTCAAAAACGCGCGGCGAAACGGTTTTCGATTCGAGCCCATCGGACGACGAATGCACAATATAACTGTATAAAGTGCCGCGACAAATCGTCTGCGCGTCCATGTAACGCTTGTTCATTAACATAATGTCGTCGTTATTATTCATAATAAATACGCGACGTCTCGGCAGCGTGTACGGGACGTCGTCGTCGCCCGCAGACGATCCGTCTCGGAGTTGACAGTCGCCGCGACGTCGCACAATGAAATGTTTTCATCGTCCCGAATCTGTTTTGAATTTAATAGTTTTTACCCGTACGTCGGACGAAACGTCTTTTTCGACGCGGAAAATTTAAATACAATACGCGCGTAAGAAATGGATATACGAGTAAGAACGTTTAATTTTAAATAATTGTTTTTTTTTTTTTTTCTAATCGAGTCTATTTTTTTAGATAATTTATCGTGTTCGCGCGGTGTTGAAGTCACTTCGACAAGACTTCCCGAACAGTATGTGCAATACGGTTCAGTGGACCTTTTGGGATTTCAATTTTGCCAGTGAATCGCAAGATTTTTCGTCGCATTCGTTCCGAAACTGCGATAATTACGGTATGTGTACTTTTATTTTTTTAATTACTCCCACCCCGAAAAAAACCATGTAAATAGTAAATACAATTAAATTCGATACGACATTTTTACTTTCTATTCAATATAATATATTCGTTTACAATCAATATCATACTATGACAGTATTATATACTGCATCCAAAACGTCTACTTTGGCAACGTTTTTTCTTCGGAATTTAAATAAAATTGTTCATTTCGACACAATAGAAAAAAAATATAATCATACTGATATAGTAAATATCCGTCGGCATTTCCCACCGTTAAAAGTATTTTATTTTTCGTATTTCTTCATCGTCGAACAACTAATTATTATGACGCGTTTAAAAAATGTAAAATCCTCGTAGATAGTAATAATGATATTGGTTTGGCCTTTCCTTTAAACGTTCTCGCACGATTTTTTTCCACTCGCAACGTTACGCTATTAGGCGTTAAATATTTCGTTCGATTATCGTAACGTGTTACATTGTTAAAATATAATATAGGACACGGTGTCGAACAATTCGCAGTAGATGTTCTGTGCACGGAGAGTAGCGCGATTGAAAGTATAAATTATTTACCTCGTTTCGATAATATTATATCGTTCTCATAGACACTCGTGGATAAAAAAAATATTAATAATACATATTTTAGGTAATAATCGCTCATCTATATTATATTATTATAATTCACGACACGTCTCGCCTATAACGTGCAATTCTCTCATCACGGACGACGCGTTTAAAAACGTGCGATGGAAATGAATAATAACTTTGTACGCGGTAATATAATATGCATGAAAATAAACGAATCTATTATACACCACACACACACGCACGCACATAAAATGATATTATAATCATATCGAATCGTAAAGAAGAGTAATATTAAATATTATTATAATAACATACGCATCACACGGTACAAACGGTCCCTTTTTTTTTTTTTTTTTCGAAGCGAACGAGACGATTATTCTAGTCCGGAACGAATTCGCCGCGCTAAAATATTATTTTTACGTCGTTCGCACACACACACACACGTACCGCGCGAAAATGTATATTTTTAAACGTCCAAATTAAAAAAGAAAACGTAATAAGTACGGCGTATTAGACGCGTTCGCGACGACATTGTCACACGCGTAAACATTTGTATGTTTACATTTAATTTTCTTCTTCTTATGATATTCACGCGAATAATCGCTCTATACGTTTTCACTCGTCACGTGTACGGGTCGTCGATTTTCCACGCGCGCGCGTCCGCACACGTCGCGCTACTTCGCGCGAAAATTATCATAAAATATTAATATCGTTTGAAGTACCGCGGCGGCGCGGCGTGGTGGTCGAGCTAGGGATTCTCGTTTTTCACGCTATTATTTCGATGCGCCGAATCTATATAAACTCGGACGACACGTTCCGTCGGTGCGTGATAATACCGCCGTGTTAAGCTTTTCAAATATGTCGTTTTGGTGTTCGAAGAGCTTTCTGATATCGTATACAGTGGCGGGACTAGATTCTTGGAGGTCCGTGTAAACAATTTTCTTGGAGGCCCCCTCTATTGCTAGGACAGAATTGTATAAATGTTGAAGAATTTTTTTCGTATAGTTTAAATTAATCGTAAAAAATTAGGATATAAATTCAATCGAAACAAAAGTACATTTTAAATCCTATACCCGGTAAAAATTTTATTTTTATACGCATTTCGAGTTGAAAATTCGAATCGAACGAGTTTGATTGAGTATAACGACATATTTTATAACTAAAAATAAACTTTTACGAGGTTTTTTTAAATTGTAATTTTCCAAGTTAAATCGTCGGATAGGTCCCTCATGCGCCGAGCTCCGTGTGAAATCACACCTTTATCTATATGTAGTTCCGCCACTGCTACGATACTACGCGATAATATTGGGTTCAAACACTGTTCACAGTTACACGAGTATCCGCGGTTCGATCGACCCGCGATATTATATTACCTTTTCCCGTAAACATTTGAAAAGACGACGGCAAAATGAAAATATATTGCAGTACGAAATAATGGATCGGATACAATATAGTGACGGATGATTAATATTGGTCAATGATTGTTACGTTTCAAACCGTCGCTTAAGAAGCATGCGATTCAAAATTGTGCAAGTGGCACAAAAATTGTCTCGGTCTTTCGAAAACGTTAACATATTAAGCGTTCGGTGAAAATTTCTCAAGTCTTTACTGTTATTCGTTTTGAATTTGCCGAAAACCGTTGATTCCGTTATAAGTTTGCGGTTGTTGTTGAATTTTTCGTCAGTGTTTCTCGATTCTTAGAAAACGTGCGGCGGAAATTTTTCAACCGACCAACCAAAACACCGACTAGACAACATTTTTCTACCGTAAATCATCCGCGAATACGAACGATAGGCCTTCTCGGTTATCAAAAACCAAAATACAGACACGATAAATATCAAACACACGTTACAATGAAATCTATACGGTCCTAGCGTCGTCGTTCAGAATCTAAAATGCTATTACTGCTATAAGTAGTATTTTGTCGATTTCGACGTACGCAGGCCGGTATTTTCGATTCTAGGGGTTGGAATCGCCGATTCAATGTTGCAAAACAAATAAAACACTGCCATCATATTATAGCGGTAACGAAAAATCACGTATACTGCAAGTCATTATGAAGAAACGACTCGATAGTGTCCGCTTACGAGTATCAGAACGTTAAAATGTAAACAGAAGGCAGAAGTCAAATCGTTGGGAATTTTAGCGTTATCTATCATGTCTATCCGCGTCTGTGACGGATTCGTCGATGTTTCGGTCGTAGACGATACAATTACGGTATACGACCGCGCGTATTAAATACGCGATTAAATAACGGTGCTCGTTCAGAGTCGACGACGACGGATTTGTGGTTTCGGCGAGTATCTCGAGTATCGTTTCCATCAAAGTCCGATGAAACATATAAAACGCCGCTCGCGCACACAACGACATCGTCAACCCGCAGCGATTTGCAAATAATCACACATCGGCATCTCCTATTGTGTCTAATCAATCTCGGAGTCGGTCACTCGAGTTCTCTCGACTTCCGGCCATTTCAATTTCGTTCCCCGACGCCTCGCGAAAACCTTTCGGGCCTAACCAGCATCGCGTTTCTCGTAAGCACACACCACCAGACGCGTTTATTTTTATCGGTTCTGCTACTTTAAATAATAAAATATCCACCGACCCCCCCCCCCCCCCCGGATCCAATTCGTCGAAACCCTCGCGCAGTATTACTACTACTACTACTACTGACCTGCGAGTCCTGGTCGCGTTATCCCGTCCCGCGGCGCCGCTGCTGATCGGCTGCAGTGGAAACTCGGCCCGTCGACGACACCATAAACGAGACACCGCCGCGAGGAAAACGATACGAAAAACTCGAGAAATAAAATCGAACTCTCGCTTTTTCCGCACTGACTCTGACGCACACGACGACCGGACGCGACACGGCTGTTCGCGGCGACTACGACTACGACTGCTGCTGTTGTTGGCGGCGGCGGCGGCGTGGTTCGCGCACCCGTCGTCGGCTGCGAGGTGACTGTTTGTTTTTTTTTTTTCCCCCGTCCAAAACGCGAGTTCTTGTTCACTGGACTGTGGACTGGAAACGCGTTCGCCGTCCCCTCTAAAAAAAAAAACGACAATAATAGTAATAACAAAAAAATAACGTACATTATATTATACGAATTGTGAACGGTCGCCTCTCTCTCTCCTTTCTTTCTCACTCGATCCTCATTATCTGTTCGTCCGTCCGTCTCTCTCTCCTTTCCATCTCACTCGATGCTCATTATCTGTCCATCTCTCTCTCTCTCGTCCGCGACTTCCACACACTGTACGCGCGTCGCGCTACCTGAACACCGCGGTCGCTTTTGTTTTTCGCCGTGCTCGTGTGACAGGTGACCGCCGACCCCATCGCCCCCGCATTCGACCGCCGTTTCCGCGCGCGAGTCTGTCGCATTTCCGCCGCCGCCGCCGTGACGGTTTTCGATTTCGTACGTTTATTTATGCCGCGGGCCACAGTTACTCGGATTAGGGTAGCATTCCCCCCGAGTACATTGTCCGAATTGCCGTAATTATACGTCGTTGTTATCATACAAACGTAACATCGCATTTATACCGTACGATAAATTTTAGTGAAACAACTTGATTCGTGTCCGACATATCGATTGTAAACGCGTTTCCCATTCAGTATTCGAAACGCTTAAAAGTTTACCACGTCAAGTAGATATAATTAATAAAACTTTTTTCAAATTTTAACACTTTATAGGCTTCAAAATTAAATAACGAGTTCTTCGCGCGAGTCGTTCTTCGTAGTCGATTAGAAACGATAATCGATCGTTTGGACGTTTATTTAAATTGATATTTTCGAAGATTTAGATTTGATTTCACAGCAGTAAAACAGAATGTTTCCCATCGAAATAATTTATTATTTTCGCACGTGTCATTTTGGTTATATGAGAATACGACGACCCGTTACTCCCGTGGTTAGTAAAATACGTCTCAGAGGCTCGCGATTTTAGCGAAGAATACACGTATTCATTTCGCGGATTAATATGTCGCATTGTTATATCCACGGTCCGTCGTCGGGTCCTTAGAACGCCGCGCGAACGAGACGGACAGCGACGGACTATCTATATATACCGACTGCCGTGTGGTCGTTTTGTACGGACCGAAATCACAATAAGATTCGCGTCCGAAAACGTAATTATTATGCTCGATGACGTTCGCAACGACACTCGTGTTGTGTCCGCTTCACTTTCTAAGATCCGAAACGAGCGATTACCGCCGAAAACGGCGGCTTCTGTGCGAGCATCGCGCGCATTGTGCGTCTCGGCGCGTCCCGAACACAAACAATAATAGTGTTTTTCTCTCCGTCGAGAACATCACGCTCGCACAGCGGCGACGGCCTTCCCTCCGGACATCGGTCTTCGGATATCTCAACACTTTCGTATTTCGAGTGCTAATTACTCGAATCGGGCGCGCCACAGTTGCGTTCGTTTGGTCGAAAATCAAACGCGGCGGGTGAAAATACGCGTTCAACGGCGGCTACAATAATACTGACCATGACGCGCGAGATACGTACAAAACATAATATATATATTTCTCGCGTAACACCGTTCGATCCGTTCCGTGTTTTGACCGCGTCCGTGGGTTTTCTAAGAACGTTCTTCTGAGAGGACCTCGCATAGAAACTCCGAGAGATTTTCGAACAATTAAAAAATGCGATCCGTGCGCTCGATTTCTACGTCCTGTCAGTTGGGTAAAAAAAAGGAGATTCAAGCACTCGCACCTGTACTCTATACGTTATAACGTCTCGTATACAGTATAGATTATGTACAATAGTAACCGTCAGATCGTGTTTTATTCCAAGTGCCTGCCTATTGCTTACTTCAAAGCATACTATTATAACTTTTACTGTAGTCGGCACAATGTAAAAAGAGGAAAAAATCAAATCGAAAGTCTTTTTAAACTATATAATATAATATGTATGAGTATATACGTATATGCGAGTTATGTAAACGATAATAATAATAATTACGACGCGTTAAATGTACGAAACATTTTAATTACCTTAATTATTTAAAATGTATTTCATTCTTTTTTCAACACCGACCGATGTCTTTTTTCAAATCGTGTCAGCGATGATGACGCGAAATTCAACTGCAGTTTTCGCGCACTACATACGCTCGTTGTTGTTTAATCGCGTGGCTATAATGATTTGTAGACGAACGGTTTCTTCTGCGTGCGATTAAAATTGAATTTAAAAACTCAACGCACAAATCGATTTTCAAACGACTTCAAAAAGACGTTATACAGCGTAGTACATTATCGTTGTCAAATAAAATCGAGTTTAAGACTGCAATAACGAAAACGATTTTTGTAGTAAACATAATATAATTTTGTATTTATATTCGTCGGACGTGACGATCGCGACATAATATTACATCAAACTAAATATATTTCGATTACACGTTACATAATCTGTACAGTAAGTACATCGAGACTAGTCGCCGAAGTTCTGCAATCGTGACAATAATAGTAATAGTTTTTTTTTTTTTGTTTTCTTATGACAGCGTAGAAACTGCGGGTCGAAGACACACTGGTCTGTGGATCTGTCGGGGCGTCGTCGTCTCAGGCTACGACGAAATAGTTCGGGTACAACGTGGTGTCGCCGCCGATCTGCAGTCCGTTCGCAGTGGCCGTTACGGATTCCAAGGCGTTGACCGCGGCGTCGAAGTCTCCTACCGTCTGTAAAAATCGCGCACGTTTACGACATCGCCGCGACAATCGCGCCGGACGGGACATTTATGCGTGTACGTTACCTTAGGTCTCGAATCGGCCGGTTGAGATTTGACGGCGGAGGTTTTTACGCCCGAATTTTCGGCGTACGGATTCAGCGGCACCTGCAAACAACAGACAATCAAATATCGTAATATTACGTTTCACAGTGTTTCGATTGCGACGTAGTCGTCAAACTGCGCGTTTACCAAGACTTGCGGGACTGCAGCAGTCGGTCCTTGCGATATTTCCGGCCATGTTATCTCTTGTTCGGTCACCTGCGGCAAACACAATACGGAAATAAGCGAATCTCGAGGAAAAAACACGCGAGCGAAACCTATAACGCGTAGCACACCTACGCGTCACGCGTCGATTACACGTACTCATTATACCTCCTCTCCCGGGCACTCGTCCTTAATATTTCTCTCGCGAGAATTCAAAAGACCAAACACGAATTTCACTCTAAACCAACTCCACCTTTTCTCTCACGCGAGAACATATTATAATATATAGTCTATCAATATTACGTATGTTAAACGATCGAAAGTAGTCTAAACTCCGAACACTTAAACCATTGAAACTCTATAACAAAAAATACTGGTCGCCTGCAGTACGCTTTGATTTCCCGCCGCCTCGGGTTGACTCACCTCGGATTGTCCGGGGTTGACGGTTGTGCCGATCACGTCGGTCGGCTCTAGCGTCTACGAACAAAAACAAACGGAAACAATTAAAACCGCACGCCAACACTATATAAACGCCGGCGGAACGCGATAATAACTGCTGCGACACTCACTCTGAAGTCGAAATCGTCCTTGTTCGCTTCTGTCACGTACTGAATGCCGGTCGTGGTCTCTACGTCGCCGACCTTGATTTCGGGCTTTTAACGCGTTTTACAACAAACAGACGACTCATATATTAGTTCGCAGTAATAATGATAATAATAAATGTTCGCACGCTTTTGCGCACGTTATCGCGTCCTATTTACACGGGCACTCACCTGGAATGTGGTCTTCTCGTCCGACTCGTACGCGGGCGCCTTCGTTTCGACCGTCGTGTAATCGACGTCGGACACCACCGGTGCGTCTGTGGTCTGAAATCGAATTTTCGTGTTATCATTTCGCTCTCGAAAAACATTTATTACAGCCCCCCCCGACACACGCGTAATCGAATCGAAATGAACACACGTTCGTACACAATAATACTATACGATAATAATAATAATAATAATACAAAAAGTAAGACATAATCAATGGACGTTGTTTGCGATGAGTGTCGGAGAAAAAGGAGACTAGAAATTTGAAACACTGTGAAATAATCGATTTCGTTTTAAACAGACGCGGAGATTTGTAGTCGAAGAAACGGTGTTTTAGGATTCGACAAAGTAACTGTGAAGTATTAATAAGGATTGTTTAAATTAGAACCGAGCCGTCGGCGCAACGTACGTACCCGTCTTCATTCGAACACGAAAAATAGAAAGAAAAATCTATCTCGAGTATCGTTATAGTAAAGCGTTCGTATAACTGTATCGTAATATTATTTTAGTCACCTTGGTTTTGACTCCGTCCTCGACGACGACGGTCTGGCCGTTGTACTGGGTCGAACTTTCCGAGATCGTCGCGGTCGAAGACTCTTCGTATTGCTCTGTGCCTACAGCCACGGTCGTCTAGAACGATATTATACAAAATCGTTTAGTCGAAATTCGTTGCATAAGATTTCGTTAACATTTAATTATGAAAAATGTTTGTGAATTTTTTTATTTTATCGACTGAAAAGAACAAATCGCGAAGGATTCGCGTATCGAATTTCCAAGCCTCTCGAGCATGACAAACTGCTATGAATAATATCATTATTGGTTTTAGAAAAGTTTTTGAAGCTTTAACGTCAAACGTATGTTGTAGATTTTAGCGATTTAATCGAGTTTCGTGTTAAAAGCTTGAAAAATTTGTGAAATGTTCGAGTGTCTACGATTATTTCTTTTGGATTGCGACTGGTTTTCCGAAAAACCGTTTCGGAAATTTCAAAATTGACCAAATTCTAACGTAACGGCGACTTCATACAAACCAGAGTTGAAAAATCAACAACAAAAGGTATTATTAATCGAACACTGAAATCAATGACGAAACAAACGAAAAACGCGAGTAAATAATAGTTCAGCATAGTGACTGTTCTAATTGTTATTATTTTCGGTTTTATACGAGCGTGTTCAAACGATATTCACCTGGCCGATGGCGCCTCCTTTCGTCGCCGGTCTTTTGGTGGCGTCGTCGTCGTCGTAATACGATATCGTCGTTTGCGCATCGCTCGCGGTCGAAGCCTGTGCGCAAAAGTAACGTTTTAAATACAGTTTAACGTCGTACGCGAGATAATATGTCGAACGCAATTACGACTATTATATTATTACTCGTATTATTACCGGTTTTGTGACTGGCGAGTTGTACTCCGTGACGGCGATCGATTCCGTGGTGCTCTTGTAGTCGACGGACTCGACAGTGGTTTCCTTTCGAGAAAAATACAAATTAGCGTCGTTTTTAGACGAACGTCGGCGAGTTGTTAAACCAAAACGAATAAACACTACAGCGGACGCGGCGCGCGCGTATTCGTTTGTTTCGGCCGACCGATACGAATGATAACCGATAAAACATGGCGTTTTCGACTTACCTGGACGTATTCGCGGACCGTCGTCGCGTCGGGATATTCTCCCTTTTGGTCTCCTCTGGTGGGGCCCTGCAAACCATCGATTCCGATCAATATCATTCGATCTCGAGTTTGTGTATCGTATGAAAATTATAGTGGTTACGCGGACTTTGCATTTAAATGCGTCGGCTTCTCGTCGACACGACGAGAAAACGAATGAAATGCGTATAGGATAATATATACATTTTATTATTATTATTATTGTTGTTATTATTACTTGAGGCTCGACGGGATACAACGGCACAGCTGGTTTCGAAGATTTTTCCGTAGTCGTCACGGCGAAATTCAGTCCGTTGTCGTCAGATTCTTGACCTTCGTTGTCGTGACCTTTGGTCTGTAAACATTTTGTCGTTAAACGGTTAAATTCGAACGATTCTCCATAAAATGTACGGAAAACACGATTTGATTTTCAAGTAGAGATTTACGATAACATTAGTTAGTCGAGATTTTACGAATTGTCTATTGTAATTATTTCTTTACACGTCGAAACCGAATTATTTATCGACCATTTTTTTTGTAGTTTTTACTACAAAAAACTTTATACGAGTAGCTTAATTGATTAAACGAATTTAATTTGTTTAACATTTTCGTTGGTTATTTGAAAACAACAATTGGATATTTTCCCTTCACTTTTAACTTTTTAGTAATTTTACGAATTCTCGTCGCAGGTGTATGTCTAAGGTTAATTTGTGTTGACAGTGTATTGAAGATACTTTACGTTGAAAACCAACTATTCGAGCTTTACTCTTCGAATTGATTAAACCGCGCAGCTAGAAAACTACTCGATACGCGTTTATATTTACATTTGGTTTTTGAGTTGTCGCGCCGTCCCAATTAGGATCTACTGTTTCTTGTTGCTGTTGTCCTTCGTCGAGTTTGGCTCCGTCCTATAATGAGTGAAAAAAAAAAAATCGCATCGTCAACGTTTTATTATAGTTATTCATTATATAATCCATAGACGCGGAAAACGATCGATTGTCGTGTTTAACGAGCATGCTCACCGTCGGTTTTCGGGTTGAAGAGATCTCCACCTGGTTCCAATCGGGAAACTGGTTTGTTTCATCGTGACTCGCCGGTTTCGTCTGCGATAATTCATTTCGATTAACAGAATTCATAATATATTATGTCCGATATGACCGTTTAAACTTTCGTTTCGCCAACGCATTGTGCTAGGGCGAACCTTGCAGCGTTGACGGCGAAAAGAAAGTCAAATTATCGTCGCGCCGACTACCCCGAAGAAAACAAACGCCTGTCGTGACGAACAGGTGCCCCCCGCGCATCCTCTCTCGTCCTTCTTGCACGATGATCGCCTGAATCGAGTAGTCGTACGGAGACGCGATCCCGAGCGTGTTTATTATTTTATTTTTACAGTTTACGGTCGGCAATTGGAAATTTGTACGCACATTGTTCGACGGAGGAGCCCGCGGTGGCGAAGAATTACGACGAACCGAAATTACGATCGAATAAAACGCACAGTCCGGCGTATGGGAAATAATAGTCTCGTCGAGAGTGCGGAAATGTTGTGCGTGAATTATTCTTCGGTACACTTTGTGAGTAAAAATAAACATTCGTTTTTTATAATACTTTCGGTCGATCGACCGGTCTATTCGTTTCGACGTTATTGCAGTGTGTCCTGTCTACCTGTATAACCGACCGGCAGTAGTAATAAATAATTGTCGGGACAATAAAATCACGTATTGTGTGTGCGATTAGAAAAACATTGAGAAAAAAAGTCACGAAATGAATTGTTCGAAAACGTGTCATTTCATTGTTATAATGAATGTCTTTGAATCGACGGGACGTTCTTTTTCTTATCCTCCGGAAAATATGTCACTAGAGATTTTTACAAACTAGACCGACGACGTTATATAATCTTTAAAATAATACGCGATTGAGCACGATAAATAACGACCAAACGATTGTGGTGTTTAAATCGATACCGAATCGAATTACAAAACTTTTTTTAGATATTTTGTTCGAGGCCTCGAGCTCGAAAAATGATAACAGGAAAGTCTATAATTTTTTAAATTTCCCATTATAATAGTCGTATGAAAATAGATAAATATTTTGAACGAAATTTTGTTTCATAAATATAAAATTACGATAGAAATGGAAAATGTCTTAAACAATTTAACGTTGACGGTAAAAACTAGTGCACAATATTGAAATTTTTTTGAAATTGTTCCCTCAAATCCTCACAAATCTTAAGGACGACGGTCCTGGGCGATATTTTATTATTACAATTATTGTTTTTACTCTGTCGACTATATATTATTACAATGTCATGTGCGTTCGACGTTACCTCTTTGGTCGGAGAAACGACGGACGGGTCCACGACGATTTCATGTTGACCGTCGCCAAACGGGTCCACAGCCTCTTGTCCAGGTTTCGATACGACTTTGCCCTGCGCGAGAGATAGAAAAACGTGTAGTGCGGTTCCGACGACATAACATTAAATCGATATACTGACTGGGCGATTTGTTAAACTTAACCTACTGCAGTATTTAGCGTATTTCACGGGGGGGCAAACGAAACAGGTGGATTTTTTTACAACGAATGTTTTGAGCTCAAATATTATTACGATATAAAAACGTTCTTTACAATATCCCGTAATTCGCTCTCCAGTGAAAACTTATATACTTTGTCGAAGACGTTTTTGCAAGAGCTTGGCAAGCGTAAAAATATATCGACAGTTCGAGAAAAATGCCCTCCCCTTCAATTCAGATCTATTTGGAATCTAATATCAGACTATAAAACACTGCGACAGACCAACGCGTCATTTGTTGGACACGAGGGCGTGCGATTTGTCATTTAATCATCAAAATATAACACGTTTGTCGCGTCGGATATTTCAATCGTCTATTTTCGGACGGATTCTAGGCGATATAAAATCAAAAAGAAAAGAAAAAAAATGGAGCGTTTGCATCAACACCGCCTACAAACCCATTCCAAATCCGTAACTTTTACCGCCCCCGCGATAGAAAATCGCACGAATCGTACCTTGATGCGTTTCGCAAAGTCCGAGAACACTTGTTGGAAATCTTTTTCGGCGTCTTTGTCGTTGCTCTTGGCACCGCCTTCTATTGTCACCGAAGCCGACGGCGCGCCGGTGTTGGACAACACCCTGTAACCGTTCTTGTCCGCCACGTAGTTGACGTACACCAGTTTTCCGTTGCCGTCCACGTAGCTGTAATATCCGGTCACCGTGCCGTCTTTGTCACGCACTTCGGCACGACCCTGTGAACGCGAACAATAACGATATCGATACGATATATTATGAGATTTCGAGATATTTGGTTTCGACGAAAAATAATTTCAACGTCGCCCCATGAACCGAGTGGTTTCCGAGGGAGCAGTCCTCGCACGTGACACGAAGAATATTAGTTTGAAATGAAATTCGAAATTTACTTTAAGTCGTCGCGGCCGCGAACCGTTTTCGAAATCGTCGTTTTTTTTTATTATTTTTTACACGTTTTTCGTGG
Organism: Drepanosiphum platanoidis; assembly: GCA_948098885.1. Lineage (NCBI taxonomy): Eukaryota > Metazoa > Arthropoda > Insecta > Hemiptera > Aphididae > Drepanosiphum > Drepanosiphum platanoidis. The sequence continues at coordinate 11,486,326 of OX402534.1, read as the reverse complement.
ATTTCATCAAGTGTGTACCTGGTTTCCGGAAGTGTGTCCGTAAACGTACTGGCCGTCGTCCGACTGGAAATGAAAACGGTCGTCTGTTTCCGCCGCACCGCCGCCGCCTTTGCCGCCTTTAGCGTTTCCCGCGCCGCCTTTGCCGCCGCCTGTCTTCACCGGGTAAGAGCCTGCGGACACTGCTGCTGTCGTCGCCGCCGCGACCAAAACTACAGACTGCAGAGTCGGAGGAAAAACAAACAAACAAAAAGCAAATCGTGTAATGAAAAAAGAAGAAAGAAACAGAGAGAGACTTTAACGTCGGACTCACCGCGATTGAGAAACGCATTTCGATTAGAGATTTCGGTCAACGTAATGTGCGCTAAAATACGATATGCCGACGGATCGACGGACGGACGAACTGATGAACCGATACGCTCGATAATATTATATACTCGACTCGTCTGGCACAGCGATCGACCGTTATCCAGAAGGACTTGAACTTGATCGTTCAGACGTGCCTTTTTATATACGAGCTTTTCGCAGCGAAAACCGACGACGTCCTCGTCCCCTACCATCGTCACACCCGCGCTCGCGTCCTGTTCGGTGGAAACCGCGTATTGTTTTTTTTTTTTTTTCCTGCTCGACTATTATACCGCGACTTTGCGTTACGCGTACACACGTGTATGTTTTCACGGAATTTTTCCGATCCGAGATAAAAAATTAACGACGCATCATCTTTTTCCCTATTAAAAAAACCATAGGTACGACTTATATATTATATATTTATATACGCACATGTCGAGAGAGACGTTGAGCAATTACGCGTGTAACAATATCATTATGATATATATTTTTTTTATGCGATCGGACGGATGATAAATCATACGCGACAGTCATTCGGTTTTGCAACGGACAAATTGTTATATTGCTATCGGAGTAGGTGTCCGACGACTCAATTTACAGTCGCGAAGACGACTTCCCGCAAGCAACCGATTTGTCATCGCGTGATAGAGGCTCGAAAGTTGCATATATTTTCCCACGATGATATGATGAATATTATACTCTCGATTTATAGAAAATGGAAATCGATTTTACTCGGCCACGACGACGACATATTAAAAACGTTTTGAAATCAAAACGCACGTTTCTCAATCGTCCGGTGTTATTGTTTTTATTGCGCGTCGATTCGCATTAATTTCTACGGTTGTGAAAAGTCTAGAAATATTTTCTTCAATATTACCAAAACCCGAGTATTTATCATTCGACTGTCCGTTTGGAGGGAAAAAAATGATTTATTTAAATTTATCGAATCGTTTTTTACAGCTTTGAATTTCGAGAAAACACTAACGATTCAATGTCATAAGGTAAAACACATTTTTTTTTTTTTTATTAAAACTCGACAAACATTGACCTATACTTTTCATACGTTCTTTCGGTTCAATACGTTTCTATAATACCGACTACTCTACAATCGTGTTAGTTACTCAATAATTTAAATCTAAGTTAATATGATATATTTTTCTTTGTACTCGACACTTTTTTGTTGTGCATACGTGTTTCGTCTGTTTTTATTAACTCCTTTTTAACTTTCGATTATAATAATTTATGACGCACTTTATGTAAAGTTGCGGGACTCGATACTATACTAATATTGGTAAAACATTTGTGCACAGGAAAAATGCAATATCGCAAATTCAAAAGCGTAGAAAGATACGCTCCGTGGATGACATGTCCGCACTCGGACCGCGGCGCGATAAGTGAGTCACGCCGTGAACTAATATCGACGCGTTTTAGCGGGTTTATTTTTGGTTTTTTTCAATGACTTTATTTTGAAAAATAACACGTGTGGGTCGAGCAATAGGGTTACGGAGGGATGAGAAGAGTGAAATGACACGCGGAAGTGTCACGTTAGAGACACCCGATGTCTTTGTGAGTTCTGAGTTACAGTACAATATTATTGTTACATTGTGTTTGCAGCGAGCGGTTTGTTTTTTCTCGGTAAAAGCCGCCGTCCTTTTGCGCGGTGTGTGGCGAAACGCGTTTTTGAGAATATTTTACGCAAACGGACCGGCGGCGGCGAACAATAAAAACTACGCGCGCGCGCGTGTAAGCCACTGGGAAAAGTGCACGTGCGCTCGTCACGACGACGTAATATTTTATGGAAACGAATGGATTTATTCGCGAGCGCGATCCAAAGGCCACCGACGTAAAACCTATACGATATGTCCGATGTCGCTGGCAAAACGGACTGGTCCGGCCGTACATGGTTTTTTACAGCCGGTAAAGTAATGGAACGAAATCGTCTCGTCGCCGCGCCAATTCGCCAGGCCCCGTTCTCGCGTGTCGTGGTCGTCCGTCGGCGGCGCACCATTGTTCTCGCGTTTTGTCGCCGCCCGCGGCGACGAGTCCTTGGCACGACCGTGAGCTCTTCGAAATATGAATTCCATTTTTATTTTTTTTATTTTTGCAATCGATTTTATCGCATTATATAAACTATACTGTTGTGAGTTTTGCGGCCCGGGTCACTAATCCTTCGACCACAGAATACCGACAAATTTTCGCCCTCGGGGGTTGAATTTTGAAAAATAAGTCAATAGATTTTCAGAGTATGTGTATGTATACTGAGTTTCAAAAAAATCCGACCGAATAATAACCCTTTGTTCCCTTTTTTTGTTGTTTATGATTAGATTTATCGAGTGTCGCGTCAACACAATACGAATGGTATTCCTAAAAACGTCAACGTATGAATCCTGCGGACAAATCGACATTGGCCGGTGAGTTGATAAAACAATAAATCATCGATAAAAACGCTTGAAAATAATTAATAAACAGCGTTCTTGATAATGTCGATAATTTTGAACATTTTACTCTCGATAATTTGTTTCCAGTTTTCAGGTCGTTCGAGCCATATTATTTGTCATGCTCGGACACTAGTCGGAACGACGTCGCGACGCCCGCGTTCAAGAGTTCGCCGCGAGAACGAACAATTATTGTAGAGTCGGGGCTACGAGATATGAAACGCGAGCTTTCGGAATTGGTGGAATATACTCGGAAATCACTCGGACGAACGTTTCTGGACAGGAAGAGCGGACAAGGATTCTCGTCGATTCCGTCCGTTGGCAACGAGTCTCGCGTCAAAACACCGCATCTATTATATCGCGTGCCATATACGACGGAGACCGCCATGGAGACCGTATTGAACGTAACGATGCGACCGTGTATTTTTTTTCCCGGCGTCATTACAATATACGTACAATACGCGATCGGTTTGAGTAAGAGAAAGAAAAAACCGCTCGTATTTTTCTTCTTCCCCGAACAACGCGCGTTGCGTCGATTCCGCCGAACCGCGGTAAACAAGCGCGTCACGCGGCGGCGGCGGCGGCGTACGTTTTTTACACATTTTCTTTCTCTCATACGTAATACAATATAAATAATCGTCTTATCGAGTTCGTCACCGGTGCTACGTACATTAATAATAATCGATGTTCGCAATGTCGCTCGCTCGTTACGGTGTCGATACGGTGACGTTCGCCGCGCACGGTAATAAATAGGCGTATCGGTTATACCTAATAATTTAATATGTAGCACAACAACACAACGGTCCACAAAACGTCGTCGCACATCGTTATTATATTTAAAAAATAAACACGTTTAAAGGTTAATTACGAAATATTATTAAATAATATATAAAAAGGTTTATTAAAATTATAAAATATCTTTAGAATAATGAAAAAATCAAAAATAGTTCTTAGTATTAATGTAAAACTAATTATTATTACGTAATACTCCAGGAAAGAACAGATTTTTATTTTGTATTTGTTATTATTATATCGTCGTCGTCGGTACAAAAACGCTCGTTTGCAAGTAGGTTTTTTAATTTTCTTTTCCGCGCGAGAAATTTCCCGTTTTCGGGACGCCGCGGATTGCGGCCAAAGCTCTCTACTCGAGGGCTTCGCGAAGAAAGTTTGAGAAAACGCGTCCGCCGTCGCGTTAATAATCGACCGTGTAACAATAATTATTACGACCGGCTCGGTGTGACGTAAACGCGATACGAGTGTCGCGGTCGTCGTCGTCGTGTATCGCGGTCGGTCATCATCTAGGTTGTGATATTCGCTAATAAATGGTTTTTTTTTTTTCAATCTGAAATCTTCTCGCGTAAAGACGGAAAACGTGTCTCGTCGAAGACGCTCTGCTTATGGACAAATAAGTAATAAACATGTCATCGCAATTATCTGTGCTCACAAACGTGCACGTGTATGATGATAATATATACATGACATAATATCGTACTGCGCTATCGATTATTTTAACGCACTCGAGTAAAACTCTATATATGCGAGACGATAAGTTTTCCGCATTGTTATTATTGATTAGGCACAATGCCTCGCGTTCCATAGTTACGAACGGACGAGTGTTATTTTATTTATTAAGTGATTAAATACCTACATTTGGCGTTTCGTATCGGACGAACGAGAACGAAAACGAGTCGATCGTATAACAATAACAATACTAATAATTATTAACGTTTAAGAAACACACGTGTGTGCGTCTAAAACTTTCGAGTTGATTCGAGTACGTCGATTGCGCGTATTTTTTTTATTGCTTTGGTATTGAAAACTGTTATTGTTACGGGCACACGAACACAATTTACTCGAATGTCAAACCCTAAATGGTTGGTTAAAATCAAAATTCAATTCGTTTGTTTTCTTACAAATGAAACGTAATCGACCTCGGGATGAAAATTTCCAAAACAATCCCAAAACTCGCGCGATTACACGAGGTTGGTTCTTTGAAAATCGATAATGTTCGTATTCAAAATACAATATTTTTGTAAAATCGATGAATTGTACGGTCGTAGCGACATTATTATCGAGCAGTCGGATTTCAATTTCTGGCGATTTTACCACTGTTATTATACGCGTAGTTATCTCATCATCGTCACAATATGTGTACAAAATATTTATCTCAAACACAATATAGATATTATGGTTTTTTGTTTTTTTTGTCGACTAACCGCGTTTCTATAATGTCGAATTAAAACTCGTTAAACAGTTCGGATATTGTTTTTGTTTTAAATGTGCCGGACGAAAATTCAACGCGCGTTAAAAGTGCGCTAAATTATTATACTCTGCGTCGAGTGAAAACCGTTCCGATCATATTATTATTGTATGCGACTATGGGCGCGTTTAAAAAACCGCAGCCTGTTTTGCTTCCGAATGTATTTTCGATACGCGCGTTGCGAGAGTCGCGAACAAGGAAAAAACAAAGGTTCGTTCAACTGTTTTTATTAACACATTGCGTTTTTATTATAATAATAATATATTTACAAGTAGTACGTATTAGTCGTATATAATAATATTTTGTACAATGACGAACGAAAACATTTGATATTAATAGAACTTGATTTAGGCGTGAATTTTATTATAATAGTAGCGGAGACCGGTGTACATTCGAATCGAGTTCCGAAAAAACAACAAGACCCTGCGCGTAATCGCGTTCGAGTCGATTTTCGTAACGGCCTAGTTTATAAGACCAGTCGAGTTTTACGAGTCTACTTGCGTTTTTGTACAACTAGCCCTTCGTCGACCGTGATCGTACGCGAAGCTCAAACGTTCGGCTCTCTCGCTCTCATAACATAACGTCACAACACGATTAGTCTTGTTAAAACTCGAAAAAATTTATTGGCAACAGCGTGACGCGTCTTCGATACCAGGGACTCGATCGTCGTTTCCCGTCGATCGACTTTTGTTTTCTACGAATCGCCTGTACGTTTTTTTTTTTTGTTTTGTTTGTTATGAATTCCGAGACTCGATTCGTCACGCGCGCCCACCCGCCTACGGTATGTCGACTCTGGTGTCGCCGTTCGGAGGTCTGACGTTCAACAGCGGGGTGACCTCGGCCAACGTGATCTGCACGTCTTCGTCGCCGTCGCCGACGCGCCTCGTGTTCGACGCTCGTTTTTCCTTGCAGTATTCGCCTGGAAAGCACGTGTTAAAAATGTGCAATTTTCGTAATTTCGTTTCCACTACTACTCACCGAGAATGGCGGCGGGAAGCGCGTCCAGCGAACCGCAAAACACCATGGACTTGCAGCCGGACTTGCGGCACACGTATCGCACTTTGTCGGACGCGTTCAAGACGACGAACTGCTGGCCCTTGGCCTGGATCTCCGAGGATATCACGCCCAGCCCCTTGGCGGCCGTGTAGTCCAGTCCCTTCAGGTGCGCGCAGTTGACGACCAGCGGCGTTTTAGCGTGCCCGTCCTGGTTCGAGACGTCCATGATTTCCCGGTACAGGTAATCGACCGCGGGGAAATAGAGCCCGTTGTTCGGCGTTATCAACACGAACTCCACTCCTTTGGACTGAAAACGTCGTCGAATCGCACGGTGAGCAGGACTTTTGCAATTTTTTTTTCGGGAAGAGTAAACGCGTAAATCCGTTTCGCGGAATGTACGTCGTGTGCGATAAACTTTTAGTGCAATTTTCAGAAACGTTTCGATATTTTATTTTCATGCATAATATTTCTAAGTTTTAATGCGATTTTTTTAAGAAATCGGGTGTAAACATATAGATAAAATAAAAAGATAACTGTTTTTGGTGACTTGTCCAAGTTTCGAGCTACGAATTCGATTTACTTGTTTTAATTAAACGTTTTTTTTTTTTTCATTTTAAAGAACAAGATCGTAAAGAATAATTTTTAATTTTTTATGGTAATCTAAACTATCGGTCAACAAACGTGCATTTTTTTATTAAATTTTATTTAATTGCTTTGTACTTTTTTAAAATTATTTTTCTTTTTACTCAAATTCGTGTTTAACGAACAGGACATTTCCAAGCCAATGTCTGTTACTTTTTTTTTTTTTTCAATGCGTCTTTTAAAGAAACTTTCAGTGCAATTTAAAGGAATTTTTAGAGAACAATAATGCGAGCAATTTCAATCACTTTTCGGTGCAATTAAGTTCGAGCCTTTGTAACGAGTAATAACGCGCCCGATACCGTACTCGTCGTCACAGCGGACACTGAGCGTGTACAGTAAACGTTTGCCGGAAGACTCACTTTGATCAGTTCGATGTTCAATTTCGGTCTGGACCACATCAGTGCCAAATGAACGATGTTGGCACACACGCCCGCGAGTAAACCGATTTCGACGGTGAAGAAAAGGCTCACCAAAAGCGTGATCATCGCGACGAACAACTCCACTCCTGTAGAAAATAACAATAAATACCCGCACGTGAAAAAATATAGATAACGTTTAAATCGTTAAAAAAATATTTTTTGCGCGCGGCTTTTTCGCCGTAGTAGATTACAAACGCGTAGAAGACGACGTTTAAAAACGTATTTTAACATTTTTTTTTTTTTTCGCCTGGGTGAAAATCATTTCGTCGCGCGTACATTCAGAAATAATATCGTAAAAATATACGTAGTTCGAAACGCTGGCGCGGTGCCACGACGCGACGCACATTTTGTTGTAAAAGTGAATAATAGAACGAGTTTTTTTCTTCTTTTTTTTTTTTTCAAGCGGGCTAATAGTGAGTACCTCGAATACCGTCGAGTATTTATCTACTGCGAGAATCGGAACAGCGCGTGCGTATTCTGAAATCATAAAAATATGAAGCATTGGATTTAAAATATGTGTCGCACATATAGTAATAATCGTCCTGGTTGAGCTGGGCAGAGAAGATATTATACAGAACGACGGACTACGATTATTATGTATAGAGTTCCGGAAAGACTTTTTTTTGAGAAAAATAAAGGTTAGTTTCGTCGCAGTTCGATACGATTTTTAATATCCTCGCGTTCTAGCCACGTGCAAAACTCACTGTTGGTTTTCCACAGGGGTCGGACTATCTGATAGTCGACCAGGAATATGACGGCGCTGATCAAGACCGCGGACATTATGCACCTCGGGATGAGATGAAAGTGAGGCGTCAGGAACATCAGGGCCAGAAAGACCATGAAACTGGCGTAGATGTTGGACATCGTGGACTGCACTCCGCTGGCGTGACTCAGCGCGCTCCGGGTGAACGCGCCGCACGTGGGCATCGACCCGATGAACGAGCCCGCGATGTTGCACATGGACAAGGCCAGCATCTCCTGTGTCGCTTCGACGGTGCCCCCGTTGGCTGAGGACGCGCGCGATCGAAAACGGAAATTGAAATATTAAATACGCAATATTATGTTATTTCTAGTACTGGGACTTAAATGTCAAGAAAGTTTCCAGTAAAAACACAAAACAAATATCTTTTGTCTTGAAATTGTTCAGATATTATTTATCGATTTATTCGAATAATATTATTATGAAATAAAAATCAGTCCGTATACTAGTGATTCGAGTTGTGATTGGGAAAAAAAAAAAACTTAGAAATTCATACGAATTCATACAATCTGTAGATTTTATTTACAATAAGCATGTTTGCTATATTAGAAAAAAAAGAGCACGAGTGGCCTGACAAGAGGAGTCACCCAGCAGTAACACTCTTGACTTGATTTTTTTGTTTTTTTTTTTTTTTTTATCTATTCATTTATAAAAATCGTTACATTTGTACACTTCACGAAACAAATTTTTATTTCACTCTGCGATCAATTCCATTTCTAGAAGAAAAAAGTTGCAAAAGCAATAAAGTTCTAGTCTTTAATCTATGGTTGGAAATTTTCAAAAATTCTGTTTTTAATGAAGACAGAAAACACTCTAGAAAATTCGAAAATTCGAAAATTGCTTTTGTGTTGATTTTTTATGGAGACCATTATGAACAGTTTCGAAAGTGTAACAACAAATAATTTTATTATAATATTTAAGTGAAAAATTAAAACAAAAAGCCGACTTATTTTATTTTGAACGTACGAAATTATTTTACGAGATATTCCGGACGGTCGATTGGCGTTCGGGTAATCAGAGTTCTACTGTACTGTGATTATTGATTTGACATTAGATTAAATTTCCTCGACCACTGTTCCATAACGTTTAGCGAACGCGGTTCGCACGCGATCGTTTGGTCCGTAGAGACCGCCCCCAATCGCCGATAGTTTCAATACCGTTGTCTGTGTAAATATACGCGACATGTTCGTTTCAACCGGCAAATCGTTAAAACGCGTTTTTCCGGCGAATCAGATATTTTCCTCTCCGGGTACTCACCGTAAGCTTTGGCGATGGACACGTTGGCCAACACCGACACCAACGGTATGACAAATATGGCAGACCGGATTTCGTACAGCATTTCAGGTAGCGTGACGGTCGTGTTTCCGGACGTGTATCCGAAAGGCGGAAACCGCAGTTTCGGCAGCCCGGCTCTAGCGGTATCTGTTCAACAACGACGAACGCGTTATATATTAGGTATGGTGCGATCGAAATCTAATTCGGAGCGTTATTTTTCATTATTCAAAGCGCAGGTTCCAACGAAACGAGCGCGACCGTTAAATCCATTCGATCGCAATGACGTATCGTTAGCGACGGATCGACTGGCCGGGGGGCAGTAATTTTGAATTAAATTTTTTAAGACCGTCGATGAAACGATTTCTATTTCCGCCCATTTTTTTCTTTTTGACCTACAAGACTAGCATTGAATTCGACTTATTCAGAAGTAATTACAAAAAAAAAAAACCCAGTCGACGCGTTTCCTTTTTTTTTATTTAATAACTCCGCTCCCAGTCGTACGTAGCAACGATCGGCATCAGTCTCGGTAGTAGTTGTCTTACAACGTCTAGGCAGCGTTCTAAGGACGCGGACATGAGAAATCTGGCGCACGTCACACGGGACTGCAGAAATTGTAAGAGCGTCGGCTATGTTTTCATAGTTAAATTTAACAGCGTATTTAGTTAACTAGCGAAATTAAATAATGTACGCCAGAGCCGTCGTCGTCCGATGCCGTCTCGTTTACGTATTACTATGTGTACTCGCCTGATGTCAAATACGGCAACGGAGTGCCGCTGGATTCGAACAGATACGTGACGAACATGGAAATCAAAAGCACGGCCGTGTTCCGACTTAGCGAGATGAAGCACAGGACGTTTTTCGTTTTCCCTTTGACCGGTACGCGACGTAGTTCCTGAAAAAAGTGACGCGCGCGCGTTCAGATTATTATGACGTGTACTGTTGAATGTTTACCGGGACTGCGCTCGGACAGCCGGGGCACGACGCCCCAGAGAAACGTCTCTCGCTTAATTACTTCCGAGTCGTCGATAAATGAATTAAATCGACTTGAAAAATGACGAATTAATATTTCGCGCGTTTTAGAGGGGAGGGACACGCGGAACGGCAGAAATCCGAGAGAGCGAGTATTTTTAAATATTCGATCGTTATATTTTGTTTCCGATTTTCTAATCGCCGTCGAATATCTATACCATGTTTGTTTTAGATACAATTATTAGTTAGCCAAATAAAAATGATTAAATTACAAACGCTACGAGTGGCTTTCGAGGACGAGAAATACACGTGGTTTACGTTTATGTAATAGAAATTCAACAAAATTATCCAATCGCAGACGGTCATTTATGATTAAAAACAATTACGATCGCGGCATTGATTGCGACCAGACCGAAATGTTCGGTTATTTTCCAAACAATAGACGGGTTTTTTCGTTCTATTTTTTTTAATTTTTTTTTTTGTACGCGGTAATAACCCGGTTCCCGGAAACGCAATATCAAACAAAACACGAGCGTATGCAAATGAGTTATATTAAAATACCCTTAGGATCAGTATAAACGTGATGGCGGACAGTCCCATGAAAATGTCGCCATTCCTTCTCTCGTGGAAGTGTTCGATCAGTTTCTCTATAATGTCTGTGACCGTGTCGCCTTTGAACCTCACGCCCAAGATGCCTTTCAACTGAGACAGCACGATTATGCAAGAAGTGGCGGTCGTGAAACCCGACGTCACCGGGGTGGAGATCAAGTCGACCAAGAACCCTGTAAAAGTCCACACAACGCCAACAGTTATCATATTTTATCATCCGTCGATCGTTTTCTTATCGTTTACGCGATTAATGTGCGATTTGCGCAGCGCGAAGCTGAAGTATAAACTCGCAGTGCGAGATTCGTGTACGGACAAATTCGGATAAACTTTCCGAACGATAAAAGTCTAAAGAACGACGTTTTTTTCTTCTCTCTAGAGACAAGAATGGCGAAGAGTTAAAACAGTTTATTTTTTACGCGTTTTTTTCATCATTGGTTTCCGCGAGTTTTTCTTTTTTATCGAATGAAAACGGCACACCACGGGTAATGTTTTATGATAAATTATCGAAAACTATTGGGGAACAACATGGAAAACCTCGGGTAAATTCTCACTCGACAAAATGGTCTGCAGGCCGTTTGGCGTACGTTTCTTGCGAATTATATTATCTCTATATATAAGAGAAAGTGTACTTTACCAATAATCAACGTACAGCCCAAACCGCTGGACCGATCGGGTTGAAATTTGGCACGAAGATAGCTCTTATGGCGTAGACGCGCACTAAGAAGGGATTTTTGAAAATTCCACCCCTAAAGGGGTTAAAAATGGCAAAAACGGAAAAAATAAAAAGTTATACTGCACACGGGCGAAGCCGGGTTATTCAGCTAGTATAATATAACGTTAACAATGGTGACTCACCTAATCGAAACAATCCCATTATCATCTCGACGACGCCACACATGAACGTCAACAGCACGACGTACTCGGGCGGTAGATTTTTCGTGTACTCGTACGTGAGCAGAGCCATAAGAGACGTGGGTCCGATGGACACTTGCTTTACGGTCCCTAAAAGCATGTATATTAAACCTCCCGTAAGTGACGAGTACAATCCGATCTGAAAAAAAAAAAAACCGACGATCGTACAAAATATCACGTGCAACTAAATGTTCTTATTTATTTAATTATTGAGGAGGTTCGAAACCCCCCCCCCAAAACCCCTCGCTTTGGTGCTGTACATAGCGTGTAGTAGATCGGTGTCTCGTGGGAAAAAATGCCCGACGATGAAAAAAACGAAAACACTAATCGCTCGTAAGTACACACATAATATCCGTTTCGCATTGGAACAATCCAACAGTGTGATATAATAATATTAAAATAATATGAAAAAAAGGAAACCTATTGAACTTTTAATCTGACAACAATATTACCGCGCGCCGTCGATCGTAATAACAATCCGGTACAATGGGGCGCACATTGTTTTATTATTTTTCACGTGTTACTACTATCACGAGTCCATTAGTCGCACACGACATATTTAGGACGATAACAAAACGAAATGTTCTGAACTGTGGACGCGTCCGTAACGTAATAATAATCGTTTTCCATCCTCGTTCCGATATCGTATTGTTGTGACAGTTACGTTCGCGGTCTCTTTGTGTCTTCAACGATTACATAATGAATATACGATCGGCACTCGTGGAAAAACGTGGTTTTCGCAAAAAGATTATTTTATTTGCATTTTATTATTAATAATAATTATTGTTCCGCTCGTCGCTTTCGTCGAACCGTTATCGCGCGCAATAAAAAAATTACGCATAAAAGCACGAATAATAACGTGGACTGCCCGTGCAAAGCCGCGGCGCGTCGATAGCGGCCGATATTGTAATGTTCGACGCCTTTTTCGTCGTACAGCGTAATGTCGTACGATATCCCACGGCAAACAATATCAAACTGTCACACGTTAAATCCACCTCGTAAATCAAAACGAGTGCGTTATTTTTCACAATCTCTAAGAAGATATCGCCGGCCGGTCGTCGTTAGAAGAACAAATAAAACCGAATCGGCCGTAGCGCGTCTGACGAAGTTTACGAATCGTTCGAGTATCTGACACACACATTGTTACATAACTTTAGGACTGTCGTCTGGGAACGCGGAGCAAGAGAGAGAAAAACGATCAGTAAAAAAATATTCAAAAGTTTATAACGATAATTAAATTGATATAATATGTATATTTACCGTAAATCATTGGAAAAAAAAAGTTTACCACCGCGTAAATCGTATCGTCGAAAGTGAGAGACCGACGACGTTAGAGGAGTATTAAATGCCTCGCGAAAACATTTCAAAACGTTGTGGTTATGTAAACTAATGATTACGTGACGTGGTCGCCTAGCTGATTTGAGTTCGGACTTTGTAGAAACAACACACATTCGTCCAAAACACACTGCACTTCAATCTTACCGCGTGTCCGTTCTGTAATTTTACACTCGGACGTTTCGACTCGATTGTATATTTTTTTTCGTTTCAACAAAATATCAAAACATTTCATATTATTTTTACTGCATACGTTTTTACTGCGAAATAGAAAAAAAAAAAAATCTAAAATCCAACTGCATTTTGAAGGTACCTTCGAAATAAACGCGAGTTACTTTATAATGTTATGTTGTTGTGTACGTTTGCGCGTTGTTTTAGCCTACCTCTACAAAAGTACCAGTTTTAAAAATTATAATACGTAATATAATTACGTTTCCTCGTACTAATTGTCTATGCATATTGCATCCGGAAAACATCGAACGATTATGTCAATAATAATAATAATAATAATAATACGCCGATGACAATACGTGTTATTATGCGCGAGTATATGCATAAAGATATTTTTAATTCCCGTCACTATTGTTTCGCGCGGAGGGGAAAAAAGGTAATCCTTGAACCACGAATTACGAGTATCGTATACACAGATAATCACAGTAATTAATAATATACACCGTCGTTTCGTTATGACTTATAATGACACGTATAAATTGTATATAACATGACGGACGATGAGAATCGATATTATGCTCGTACCCATCACTTATCAGTCATGATTCGTATTCAGAAGCGAGCTCGGGAATTTACTACGCGGAGAGGTTAAATATTTCCCGTTTAAAAAATATTATGATATTTTAAGTCGAAATAAGAATCGACACACGACATTTTCTACATAAATATCGTATTGTTCGTACAAAATATCACGTTTACGATTCATAATTATACGACGATTCGATTCAATCGATTTGGGCCGGCGGTTTTTAAACCAACCCGTTTTTTTTTTACGGGTTAAAACCAATCAAAACTAACGAACACGTCCTCGATTATATTGTGCGCAGTGTTTGTCCGTTTGAAAAAAAAAAAATATATCGTTTCAATCGAAATTATGAGGTAACGTTATGAGTTTATGACATCACATTCCTATCGATTGCGCACAGGCACTTATAAATTTATTACAACGGGATCGTTTTACCACCGCCTATTATTCGACGGTCTTTCTTCTTCTTTTTTTTATTTATTTTCCGTATAATAAAACGTGTACAAACACTTGTTCGAGAGAGGAATTTCTCAGTTTATTTCTCTCGAAGTACTCTTAAAAAAACAAAAAAAAATCAAATCAAAACATTACGCGATGTCGTCGGGCTGTGTTTTAACTTTGTGCGCGAGAAAGAAAAAAAAAACCACTACACAAACTTATCATCTACTCTACATTAATAGATCTCGTGTTTTTTTTTTTTTTTCGTAGTTGTTGTTGTTGTTGTGTTTGTAATGCAAATATCAGTAAGTACCTGCTCTAATTGAGATAACATTTCATCGCAATTTCCTGTACGTATTTCTTCACGATACGACTGATTCGTTACGGTTATTCCGTTACGATACCCAGTCGGGGGACGGGAGAAAAAAAAATTTACTCGTTTCACCCAAACAACTCTCGATTCGACGAGAAGACGCGCTGGTTCCACTGCGTCGATACAACACTACGAAGCTGCGAGTATAGAAACGCGAGAAGTCGAGTCACAGAAATAATAGCACGCGTGACTTCTCCCTGTTCGGCGATATGTATCAGAGCGAATAAATCGCGTCGCGAATTATATAATATTTTTCAAATTCGGCGTCGAATAATTGGTAGTTCAAAACTATTTCTGCTACGATATGTCGCCGCTACACGTTAATTTTCGCGAGAAATTTAATCTGCCATTTCGTCTTTCTGCTGCGCACATTATTTATACGAGTGTTCAAAGTATTTACCATCGATGTTTATGCCGTTAAGAGTTAATTTAGCCGTATCAAAACAAATAGTACTAATCATTTTGAACACGTTATACGCGCTGTACGTGATATTGAAAACGAATTATCTTCAAAATGTAAATCAGGTCGTTTCAATTAATAATATTATTATATCAATATCGAATAGATCAAACGAGTCATTGTGCGGTGTAAATACTAATTTACTATTTCATGCGGATATCATTTTCGAGAGAGAGAGAGAGAGGAGCGTATTATAAAGCCTACGATCTCAACCCTCTGTTTATGTGAGCTCACCGTGGGTTCTCTTACTTCTCGGCAATCGAGGGGTGTTTCGCGCACTGTGAGTCACCGCGTTTTGTTTACTTGGTAACGGCGATGGTAACCGGCGAGAGAAAGGAATGCGACGGGATATGAACACGAAACCACGCGATCGTAATTATTATTATAGACGCCTTTGTGTTATGAAATCTGGCGGCATCTGATGTCGAGTGAAACCGAGACACGATTATCGGAACGCGCCACGAGGGGGGCGTAGGTATTCTCTCTGGGAGAAAATGTCAAATTGGGCATATTTCTAGAAATATTAACCGAACCACTGACATTCCTCGATTTTCAATCGCCGTGAAAACAATAATCGACGTACACTATGCGCAATATTCGCATATAAACTAACGCGATTATATACGACACATCGTTTAGGAATGAATTTGCGCGATTAGGATATTTCGGCGTCGCGCGTCGGAACGAATCGAGAAAGATCGAGCGCGTCGCATATAAATATTTATGCGAAACTTAATTTTACCTTAAAATCACTTAAAAACATCCTTGTGAAATTAAATCGTTTGTTACGAAACGGTAACGAATAAAATACGCGCGTATCCACTGTAACGCGACAAAGTGCGAAAGTCTCCGGGAAAGTATCACTCGGGTGTTTTCTCGGTTCGCGAGCACTTGTGAAATACGATTTTTTTCCGAACACAAAAAAGGAATCGTGCGTACTTACCCGCGGTGACAGGTTGGCCAGCGAAGCGTACGCGATGCTCTGCGGTATCATCGTGAGTCCGATCGTGGTGCCGGAGATAAAGTCGCCCATCGCTTTTTCGCCGTTGTAGTTCGGAAGCCACGAGGTGATCGGCACGTGCCGGTGAAGAAACTCTTTGAATTTAGCATTTTTAATCGACTTTTGCGTTTGTTTCTTCTTAACGAAATCGTCCGAGTTGACTGCAAACACAAACGACGCGTAAATTATTATCAATTAAATTGTAACTATATAAAAGTAAAATTACAACAACAACAACAAAAATAATAACAGTATACACCTATTGGGAAACTTAAAATTTGAAAGTGATTATTCGAGTTTAAGAAATATTTTCGTTTTCGAACAGAGGCTTTCTAATAGAAAACCAATTTTTTTGCATTATCAGATTTATTCCGCTAGTATTTATACTCTTACGATTTAACGAGAAACACTCTAGTTGTTTATTTGAAATTTCTGTAAACGCTACTCGCTATTCTTGAAAATAAAACATTACTATGGAAAATAATCAAAGTAAACGGGTGTATCACATGAGCTTACGGTAAAAGTTTTGACTTTTTTTTAGGTTTTCACTTGAAATACACTATACAAATAATACCTATCGAATAACGTCCGTTATATTTGCTTTCTATTCAATAAACAATAAGCACCTAGAAAAGTGTAAAGAAAACAATTAATTATTTCAATAGAGTTCTAATTTAAACATATTAAAGTAATATTGATTAATTACAATATGAATAGTTATAAAGAAAACAGTTTGTTTTCAATATATTCTCGACTATGATAAAGTGTGAAAAATAAATAAGAAAACGGTTATTATTATTATTAAATATTGACTGTGTAATTCTCAGTGAGAGTATACAAATCAAACCGTTTAATATAACAATAATACGAGTCTAAGTTAAGCGATACGTCTCAGAAAAAAAAACCAAACATGTAAACACACAAGGGAGTAGTTTTTAGGCATTTTTTTTTCACCTTTTTTTTTATCTCAATCTCTGATTCATAACGTTGAAAATTCAGTGAAATTTGATTACTCGACTAAACACACTTGTTTAGCGGATTTCTCTGACCTCGACCAATTTCTTTTGTTTTTTTTTTTTTTTTGCACTTGACATTTTAAACTTCAAAAAACAAAAACACTTATTTACTGTACACGAGTAGTCATGGTATCGAAGAAAAAAAAATTAATAGTAAATAATAGCGAACGACCGCAGCGGTATATATTATTATAATAGTATTATTTACTCGAACATTGGAAATCCGTGAAGTACGGGAAACAAAATCAATTTCCAAAACAAAAAAAATCATAAATATACAATACGCATACGTTTCGCAATACTTCACACTCTACGCGTTATGTTCTGAGACCCGCGTTCGAAATTGAATCGAGATTTCAAGTCCGGGGACTGGAACCGAACCGAAAACAACCGGTTCCGGAATCTTAGACATTTTTAGAACCTAACCGAAACGTCAATTTCAAAAATGATTTAAAACCGGAACCGATTTTTAAAAATTAGCGGTTTTTCAATTAATAACGGTATTACTAATATAAATTTAATTTTTCATTATTTTGCTACGGATTTCATTTCAGGGAATTGGGAGCAGCTTTTTATTTTTAAACGTAACGATAAAGTGTAAAATGTGAATTTCACCCTTTCATATGTTTGTCCAACGGTTTAAATTTCTAAGTGCTTTTCATTTTTGGGTGTTGTTATCGCTTTATGCCAAACCAAAAAAAAAAAACGATTTCAAGCCCTGATTTCAACGTCCGATCGTATAGACTATCGTTCTAAAAAATGTCCCATTATTATCTGCGATTCGAGTCGACCCCGACTGCGTTCGCGCGTCTACGAGCCACTATCGCGACAGGTGCGCAGTAAAAAACAAATGCACCACGTTGCTCGCATGAGGTACGAACAGAAATACGGTCGATCGCCGAAGATGACGAATATTATTTATGGTTTCTCGTCCACAGAGTGTCGATGTTTGGATTCGTTTGGAAAAAAATATCACGACGAAGGAACGAAACGCGAGTCTCGATCGACGTCCACTGGGAAATTCCGCCGGAGAAGGAGGCGAGACCGGAATAAGAGAATCGTCTATGGTATACACACGTCGCGTAGGACTTACGTTTCGTCGCTTCGGCGGTCATTTCGGGCGAGCAAACGACGATGAATTCGTGCGGCGGCGGTCACAATGTAAACGATCGGTCGGAACAACGCTTCCGCACCACCACCATCCGGTCATGGAACAAGATATCCGCGCCACGGTGATCCGCTGCGTCCAACATATAAACACGCGACGGCGTGTCGACTGAAAGTGCGCGTTTTTTCGCCGAGTTTTATCTAACGCGACGGGTAAAAAAAAAAAAACATCCGACGACGAGTTCAAGTGGGCAACACGGTACGACGTGATCGTGCACGCGCCGGCTGATCGATAAATACGTCTTGTCGAATGATCAGTGACAAAAAAAAAAAACAAAAAACGTTTTATCGCGCGAGCGAGCGCAAAAGCGGCCTAAACAAACGACGTGAAAACCGAGGTTCGAGATTAGTCATCGATCGGGCGCGCCCGTACGGTGTGAAAGATTTCGATTTTCCCGAAAATAAAACGAGACGAATACGCGTCAATCAGCGAGAACGTTTTCTCGCAAGTCGCCGATTTTCCGAAGTAATGTAATAAATGCGTTCAGACCGCCGTCGTCTCCCAAGGTAGGTGTTACGAAGTGAACAAAGAGTCGGACGAAATGTTGAGACGTTACGATCTCGGCAATTAGCGCGCGGCGACGAGAACGCGGACGAGTTTCTTCGAGTGGCTACGAGCGTAAAATATATTATTTCATATTCTCTCGTAACAGTCGCGACGACGCTAATGCCGTCGATTACAGTATTTGTGTTCGTAATCATCGACAAATATTACAATAATAACCGTAATATTATGTGATAAACAAGATCAACGTTCAACCGTGTGCGATCACAATAGGGGATACGACGACCTCGCGAACAACACGTCTCTGAAAATCTGCTCCGAGCGAGAGTGTAACGCACCCGACGACGATTAGAAACAAAAAAAAAACAACACACGTTGCTGTTCGATTATTGTCGTCACATTGTCGTGTACCTGCGCGTGCTGTGACGGTATTAAACGGACCAATGTGTAATATGTCCTTCTGATATCGGATTACCTGGTTTAAAATATAATTCGATTTATCAACCGACCGACAGTCCTTCTCTCCTTATTACAGCGTCGGCTATGATATCACGAGAAACCACTTACGGCGGGAGTAGCTGTAGCATATTATCGTTTTTATAATACAATTTGATTTCACCCATTACAAAATACGTTTTGTCGCGTTGTAAGTCCGAAATTCGCCCGTTTCGATCGAGCCTCGCGCAGAAATCCGACGACCTCGTAAACGGCCCTGACGAGTTGCTGCATTAGATTTTCAAATGTGATATTCCATGTGTTTTTCGCGATAAATCGAGCCGAAAAATTCTTTTACAATATTAATTTTTACGGAAACGAGTAGATTGTTTTCCCGGCCGCGGGTGACGTGGTTTTTTTCGCGACGATTTACATTTTTCCATTTTTAACCCACTTAGGGTTGGATTTTCGAGACGTACTATAGCTCAAAACCTTCCCCGAGACTTGGCGAATCCATTGGTGAAAACTAAACTTAAATCCACCGAGTACTTATCGAGATATGCGCTCACAAACGGAAAAAAAGGGCTTTTTTATTACTATTATTTATTATTACTATTATTTTGACTGCAAAACGGAAAAAAATCGAAAAATCGAAAATTTGGTACCAGGAGTTCAGGAGGTGACGTGGTTTTTTTCGCGACGATTTACATTTTTCCATTTTTAACCCACTTAGGGTTGGATTTTCGAGACGTACTATAGCTCAAAACCTTCCCCGAGACTTGGCGAATCCATTGGTGAAAACTAAACTTAAATCCACCGAGTACTTATCGAGATATGCGCTCACAAACGGAAAAAAAGGGCTTTTTTATTACTATTATTTATTATTACTATTATTTTGACTGCAAAACGGAAAAAAATCGAAAAATCGAAAATTTGGTACCAGGAGTTCAGGAGGTGACGTGGTTTTTTTCGCGACGATTTACATTTTTCCATTTTTAACCCACTTAGGGTTGGATTTTCGAGACGTACTATAGCTCAAAACCTTCCCCGAGACTTGGCGAATCCATTGGTGAAAACTAAACTTAAATCCACCGAGTACTTATCGAGATATGCGCTCACAAACGGAAAAAAAGGGCTTTTTTATTACTATTATTTATTATTACTATTATTTTGACTGCAAAACGGAAAAAAATCGAAAAATCGAAAATTTGGTACCAGGAGTTCAGGAGGTGACGTGGTTTTTTTCGCGACGATTTACATTTTTCCATTTTTAACCCACTTAGGGTTGGATTTTCGAGACGTACTATAGCTCAAAACCTTCCCCGAGACTTGGCGAATCCATTGGTGAAAACTAAACTTAAATCCACCGAGTACTTATCGAGATATGCGCTCACAAACGGAAAAAAAGGGCTTTTTTATTACTATTATTTATTATTACTATTATTTTGACTGCAAAACGGAAAAAAATCGAAAAATCGAAAATTTGGTACCAGGAGTTCAGGAGGTGACGTGGTTTTTTTCGCGACGATTTACATTTTTCCATTTTTAACCCACTTAGGGTTGGATTTTCGAGACGTACTATAGCTCAAAACCTTCCCCGAGACTTGGCGAATCCATTGGTGAAAACTAAACTTAAATCCACCGAGTACTTATCGAGATATGCGCTCACAAACGGAAAAAAAGGGCTTTTTTATTACTATTATTTATTATTACTATTATTTTGACTGCAAAACGGAAAAAAATCGAAAAATCGAAAATTTGGTACCAGGAGTTCAGGAGGTGACGTGGTTTTTTTCGCGACGATTTACATTTTTCCATTTTTAACCCACTTAGGGTTGGATTTTCGAGACGTACTATAGCTCAAAACCTTCCCCGAGACTTGGCGAATCCATTGGTGAAAACTAAACTTAAATCCACCGAGTACTTATCGAGATATGCGCTCACAAACGGAAAAAAAGGGCTTTTTTATTACTATTATTTATTATTACTATTATTTTGACTGCAAAACGGAAAAAAATCGAAAAATCGAAAATTTGGTACCAGGAGTTCAGGAGGTGACGTGGTTTTTTTCGCGACGATTTACATTTTTCCATTTTTAACCCACTTAGGGTTGGATTTTCGAGACGTACTATAGCTCAAAACCTTCCCCGAGACTTGGCGAATCCATTGGTGAAAACTAAACTTAAATCCACCGAGTACTTATCGAGATATGCGCTCACAAACGGAAAAAAAGGGCTTTTTTATTACTATTATTTATTATTACTATTATTTTGACTGCAAAA